>JAQHUG010000042.1:9006654-9017571 GCA_028555095.1 Dicrostonyx torquatus | reverse complement strand
AGGGGGTTTGTGATGACGGCTGTCTGGGAGATACAGGATGAGTTTGAATTTCAGAGTCCTGACCTATCATCCCTAGAGAAACAAAGGCCATCTCTACTCTCCCCTCCCCATAGCACCTCATCAAACCCTGCTGTGAGCATCTCATCACAGGATCCAGCCCACTGTTAGCGCAGCTTCTTCTTCATTTCTGGTTTCAGCTTCTGACCTTTTCTGTGTGCCTCTGCTGCCATCTTAAATATGCACCAATCCGACTGCAGTCCCCAAATGCCTACTACAGAGTTAAATCAGGAGACACCACCAAACACCTGCAGGTGCCTTAACACAGCCGATCTGGGACCCATCCAGCAAAGTCAGTATTGTCCTCCTCTAGCCCACGGCAGCAGGGAGCCAGGCTCTAGAGTACGCTCACCTTCGGGAAGTTGCCTGATTCTTCTGCACAGTCATCATCTTTGGTGCAGTTTTATAATTAACTTGGAGTAGAAGACATTTACACTCTGCACTGTTCCACACTAAGCTGGATGATTGGCAAACAAATGATAGTTATTCAGAGAACTATTATCATCTTCCCCTTTGTGCAGAGGAGGGGCCTGTAGGCAGAAGTTTCTGTCCCACCTGATCCCACAGTCATCCAGTTCCAAATAAATGCACAGAGGCTTATATTAATTATAAACCGTTTTGCCTATTATTCAGGCTTTTTACTAGCTAGCTACCTCTTACAACTTAAATTAACCCAAAATTCTTATCTATGTTTAGCGATGTGGCTTGGTACCTTTTCTCAGTAAGGCATTCTCATCTTGCTTCCTCTGCTTCTGGATGATGACTGCATCTCTGCTTAGTCTGCTCACCCTGCCTATACTTTCTGCCTGGCTACTGGCCAATCAGCATTTTATTAAAGCAATGCTAGTGACAAATCTTTATGGTGCACAAGAGCATCATCTCACAAGGACAGGAGCATGAGTAATGTGGTAAAATCAGTGAGCACACTTCTGCCTCTCCCAAATTCTCTCTAAGAAAGATGACTCTTCACACTTTTGGATACTAGAATGGACATCTTTCTCTGTGAAACCAAATGTGAAGAAGATGGAAATATGGATAGCAATGTGATGACACATATTCTCTCTCTCTCTCTCCCTCTCTCTCTCTCTCTCTCTCTCATGAATATGTGCATGGAATCCCAGAAATATTAAATATACTGACATTGAATCTTTTACTTTAAGGCTTACACAAACATTTTGCAGGAGAAAAGACCATTTATCCCTCACTGTCACAAGATCACCAGTGACATTAGTCTTATGTAACTGTAAGACAGGACCATTTCCATAGGGCCTAAACAGTGCAGATGTGGTAGCCATAATTTGGAATGTTAATTTTTTCATGTCATTTAACTCTATTATATTTTATGTTGTATTATATAATGTGAAATTACACTGGTACTATTTCACTGAGTGTGTATCATAGTTTACTTAACTCATTCTTGGTAGAGCTTTAGGTACTAGGCTTTTTTCCCTCACAGCATTGCTAAAATGACATTTCTCTTATGTAACTCTGGACATGACAAAATACAAAGCAGTTGTTTTCTCTGTCACTTTATGTTTATTTTATACTTGTCAGTGTTTTCAGGCTTCTGCCAATAAGTGGGGCCAGTCTTGTCCATGTTTGCAAGCAAGAGGCTACTGCATAGGAACAGACACACATATTCAAAGTGTTTTTTTTTAAAAAAAAATCTATTTAACAGTAAGAAATCTAAGGAGGGGAAGGCGATGACTGAATTCAAACACTTGAAGACTGAGGGCCTGGGGAGAACTATTTGGTGACTTTAGGTAGGGATGGGTTTCATAGGAGTAAAAGAAAATTCTGCTAGGTGGCCCAAAGTGTACCTCCCCGGTGACTGTGATATGGAGCATGCTAGACACGCAAAGCACATGGCAAGGACAGATCAAGGGCATTCAAGTCACCCTGCAAGGATGGACATTATGCTTTTGCAGATCATTTCCACCCCTGTGGCACAGTGATTCTAGAAGATACACACACACATGCACACACACACACAGATTCACATGTAAAATAGCAAAGAATCAATTTGCCATAGTTTTGAGTTGTCTAAAGTGAAGGGTAATTACTTTTGTGCATTCATTCAGTGAATATGCACCATGAGTATTGTATCAAGATCCAGGAATTCCTTTAGATGACAGGGAGCCAAAGAAAAGAGACTGGATTCCCTGTTTTTGTGGAAATGCCTGGCATGTCCTTCAGACTCCTTTCCGGAGCTTTTCTCATTTGACTCCATGATGAGTGCACAAGGCCAGCAGGTCGTCTGTGCTGTGTATGAAGAAGTCAAAGCTTCAGGAAGGTCACTGACTTGCACAGAAGCACACAATGGGTGTGAAAGGGAAGAGAAAAGCCTCCAGTGCTCCAGCCTGCCTCAGGGCCTGGCCAGCACCCCTGCATGTGGGAGAGCCCTCAGACTTCCAGAGTGGATAGCAAGTCCTGCTTTTTCTAAACACTACCACTTTTTAATGTTGCAAATAGCTTAAACCTCAGATGCCACTCTGGCTACAAACCTAACAGATTTTAATTACTAAACCACGAGATGGTTTTTGTTTTGTGTTTATTTTTTGTTGTTTTTGTTTTGTTTTGTTTTGTCTTTTTGAGACATGGTTTCATTGTAGCTTTGGAGCCTCTCCTGGAACCAGCTCTTGTAGACCAGGCTAGCCTCGAACTGGCAGAGATACACCTGCTTCTGCTTCCCGAGTGTTACGATTAAAGGTGTGCACCACCACCACGCAGCAAGAGTCATGAGGTTCTTGAAGACAGATTTTATTTCCTGTTCATTTTTGAAGACACTATGTCTGGTGCATACACATGCCAAATAATGGGTGTTGTATCTGTTTGTTAATAGGTAGGCATAAAAATATAAAATGCTACTCTTATATTATGATGTTCTCAAAAGAACAGTACAACAGAAATAGGAAGCCATGGTATTTAATATGGCATCAAAAGAACAGGGCAGGTTAGATAACAGTGTGTGTATTGGTTGCAGAAATGAACTGTGCACACCCGGTGCCATACAAAAGCTAGGGTCTGGTTTTATCTTCTTTCCAAAGCAATTGAGGATGTTGTAGGGTTTTTTCTCCCAGTACCTTTCAGTATTTTCTGCTTAATTAAACCCTGGTCCTTAGTTTTCTAGTACCTTACAAGGCCTTCATGATAATGACTAGACTGTCTTGTGCAGATGAGTCCTCTTGTAACACCAAGTCATTCTCAGCACCTGGAAACTAAGAAAGGCAGATGTGATGTGTAGTTCTGGGGTGGGTTCTGGCAGGTCTCTTTTTAAAGAGAGAAAGAAGTTAATGAGAAGACGACAGACAGCATGCCGTCTTCAAGTTCTCTCTGCCTGATTGTTTGAAAACCAGCTTCCCCCTCTAGCTCCAGAAAACAAAAGGGGATTGGAGAAGAGTTTCTTCCAGCCCCTAATGGTCATTTCAGTGCTGCTGTGATGGACTAAACCACCCATGAGTAATGGACTACAGGTTTCTTTTCAGATGTCTCACTGGGCAAGAAAAGGATGACTCTCTACCAGACATGAGGTTCACACAAATAAATCATGCTTCTGTACATCTCAGATGGGGACAGTAGACCTCTGCATACCCCAAAGAAGTCATAAAATACAGCATGTTGTTTTGCAACAAAATCAGAAGCCTTGGTGACTGACACACATCGTAACATCTTTATTCTCATTCTCCCAAATACAGCTGTTTAAATTTGATATACATTTATATGGCACTTACAAATATTAATTTGTCCTATCTCCATAACTACTATTTGAAATTAGTCCAGGTACTATCATTAACATCATCTCCATTTTGCAGGAAATCGAACAGAATTTGAACTTGCCTGAAGTCACCCAACCTGCCTGATTCAACTCCAGCACAGGCCTGTGCTCTGATTCACTCTGCTCTCCTACCATTTTTCCCTCATGGATATGTGTGTGGTGTCTGTGTGTAAATGGGTGCTTGCATGCGTGCAGGTACATGTGTGTGTGTGCAAGTGTGTGTGTGGAGGCCGAAGGCTGATGTTGGCAGTCTTCCACAGCTGCTTACCTTATTCATGGAGCAAGGGATTTCAGTTGAATCCAGAGCTTGCTGATATGTCTATGAGTGGTCCTTGGCATTCCCTGTCTCCACCTTCCCAGGGCTAGAATTATAGGCATGTCACCAGACACACCTGACATTCACATGTTTTCTGGGGATTCAAATTCTGATCATCACATTTGTGTGGCAAATAACTACTGAGCCATATCCCCAACTCAATGTTTTCTTCACAAGGTTTAAATGCATTTGATTCCTGTGTTTTAAAATACTGCTTCTCTAACAACAACAAAAAGGTGCACATATTATATCCTCAATGTATGTGTTAGGGACTCTGCAGGAAAAAAATGGGCAGAGATCATGCATAAGGTACTGGGAAGTGTCCTACTATCCTACACAGGCTTACAACAACCACCCCTTCACACCCCAGTCCTCCCATCATGGGCTGGGTCTGACAGGAGGATCTGACCTGGTTCTTTGTTCCTTTTTATTATGCTTAAGTTCCTGAATTCATATTACCCGCTAAATAATCTTCCTGAGATTGATTATTCATTAAGCCATCTCATGAGCCCCTTCTGTGTGTCAGGCTTACAATGGCGTGAAGAACACTGGAGTCTCTTCTAGTAAGTGAAGAATGGGACTAGAATATGATAAATCAGGGCATGAAAAACCCTGAAGTTAATGTCAATCCCAAGTCCTTCAGACAGATTCAAGAAGAGTGATGTATCCCATATGTATTGAGCATCCATACTGTATTAGTCAGGCTTCCCTAAAGTCATGAAACTTAAGGAGTGAATCTCTCTCTCTCTCTCTCTCTCTCTGTGTGTGTGTGTGTGTGTGTGTGTGTGTGTTTACATGCTTCTGTGGAAATTTATTGGAATGACTTACAGGCTGTAGTCCAACAAAGGCTAGCTGTGAATGGAAAGTCTAAGAATCTAGCTGTTGTTCAGTTCCACGAGGCTGGAGGTCTCCACTGGCCTCCTGTATATGATGGAGTCCCAAAGAAGTAGACTCCAATGCCAGTGAAGGAATGGATGTGCTGACGAGGTGGGGAAGGACAGCAGGTGAAGAATGAACAAACCCTTTCTTCTTCCACTGTCCTTATATAGGCTTCCAGCAGAAAGTGTGGCCCGGATTAAAGGTGTGCCTTCCAGTGTCAAGATCTGGATTAACGGCGTGTTATCTTCCGGCCTCAAGATTCAGATCAAAGGTATGTTCTCTTCTTGCCTCAAGATCTGAATCACAAGTGTGCCCTCCATTTCTGAATTGTAGTTCATTTCCAATGCAGTTAGGTTGACAACCAAGAATAGCCATCACATAAACTAAATGGTGACATTATGAATCAGAGTGGATGTTATTAACTGTCTTTATGTCCCTGGCTTGATTGCGTAAGTAAATGATAAGTTCAATGTTCACATCACCAAGCTTTTGAAGGAAGACTGCCAATAAAAGGTGATGTGGTATTACCCTCTGTATGCTGTGAATATGATTGGTTAATTAATAAAGAAAACTTGCTTGGCCTGATAGGGTAGAGTAGAGCTAGGTGGGGAAAACTAAACTGAATGCTAGGAGAAAGAAGGCAGAGTCAGAGAGAAGCCATGGAACCACCACGGGGGACAGACACGCAGGAAATTTGCTGGTAGGCCATAACCTTATGGTGATACATAGAATAATGGAGATGGATTAAATTAATATGTAAGAGTTAGCAAATAAGAAGCTAGAGCTAATGGGCTAAGCAATGATTTAAATAATATGGTTTCTGTGTGATTATTTCAGGAGTCTGGGTGACCAAGAAATGGACAAGTGGCCTCCCTACAGAAAGGTAATTACAAATACAATAAAAAAAGTGACCCGATATTGTACATTATACCCTAGGGCAGATGCTATTGAACACCAAGATGCCCTGATACAGCAATAACTTTTTACAGTAGCTCCTTATCCAGTCTGACTGTTCCTCATTTTAGAAATTTACGAGGCACACAATACTGGATACAAGGAAATTGAATTGTGATTTCCAGACAAACTTCAGGAGAGAGTTGGTGGTTTCATAGCTGATGTGTCATGGCAGGGCATGCCAGAGAGCCAGAGGCAGACGTTAATTAAGTACAGATGGTGGGGAAAAGAGCCACTGGAGCACACATGTGACTCCAGGCTGTTCTAGGCAAGCTTAGAATCGTCTTTCCGTGAGTAGAATGTAGTAGTAGCTTAACCCTACAGTCTTTGGAGATTGTATTACTTGAGCACGGTGAACCTTCCCATTCTTTGGGACAAGGGACTGTCATTCTTTCTGTCATTTCATGTATGTATAGCTGCGGAAGGTGCGTCCTTTCTAACCAGAATTAGCCAAACTAGACAGGTAAGAGCTGCTAGGAAATGCTTCTCCCGGTTTGACTAGACCTGAGCTCTGTGCCTTTAGCTCATTCAGCAGTTAGTTAGTAGACGTTTTGGAGAGAACCAAATCTCAGCAAAAGCATACCTTTCTTCTTATGCCAAGCTCTGTGATTTTCTGTCAGAAGAACACCTTGCTTCTGTGAAAGATGATTGTTTTGATAGCCTTGAGTATCCTTAAAATCAACATTTCATTATCATATTCTCTAGATAAAGCCATAATGCCTTTTCTAGGACAACTCATACTGGATATGTCCTACTGTGTCTGATAAATGTGCCCACTGGTGTGCTAGGCACCCTAACTAAAGATGCTTGTATGGAAAGACCATCTGCATACAGCTGCAAGCTGAGGTCCACAAAGGGCTATTTAAGAAAAAGCTTGCTAAGAGGTCCTGGCAGCTTTTCAAGGGTCAAATAAACACCCCCCCCAGGCAGTGTGAGATGTTAGGTTTGCTACTCTGGGGTCACAGCAGCAGATGGAGAGGGACAATCTGAAACATGCTCTCAAGTAGTCTCCGAGAAATTGCCAGTTATGCCACAGGGCAACATTCTGAGATGCTCTTGTGAGGAGAACCAAGAAAAACTGTTCAGATCCAGCCTGAGGCACAAGAAACACTTTACATAGTTAATTTTGCCTTTGATTTTTATTTGTTTTTTTATTGGTGTTTTTGAGTCAGGGTTTCTTTGTATAACCGCCCTAGCTATCCTGGAACCAGCCCTGTACACCAAGCTAGCCTTGAACACACAGAGATCTGCCTATTTCTGCCTCCTGAGTGTGGGGATTAAAAGTGTACGCCACTACTGCCCAGCTATTAGCTTTGATTTTTAAAGCGCTAGTCTACATGGTGATGATGTTAGCCACTTTACTTCCAAATGGACCAATTTGTCCCCATTCCCACACTCCACACACACAAAAAAAAATCAGCTGCCTCTTACAGTATCTGATTAAATGGATTAATAAAGAATGTGTTCAGAGACAAAATAGACCCTGAAAGAAAAAAAAATCCACATTAAAGGACCAGAAATGAATTTTTTTGTAGTTGTTTTGTTTTTGTTTTTTATATTTTGTTCCTAGAAGCACAACTTGAAGACAATATGTTTTAAAAGTCCATTCTACTGGACACAGATAAGGGCTTCCATTCTCAATACACAAGAAATCAGAAGACGGGGAAATATTCTGAGCCAATGTTTTTCAACCCCTGTATCCATACAGGATAAGACTTAGGAAGGGAAAACCTAAACCATTATGTCTTCATTACTTTTTCTGTTGCTGTGATAGAGCAACTTCAGGGAGAAAGGGTTTGGTTCAGCTCACCGTTCAAGGGTGCGGTCCATCACATCGTGGCAGGGAGGTCAAGGTGGCAGATTAGAGCAGCTGGCCTCATGGCATCTATAGTCAGGAAGAAAAGTGAGGGATACCTGTGCTCGGTTCACTCCCTTTTATACAGGCCAGGATCTGAGCCCAGGGAATGCTGCTAGTCTTTGTAACGAGCAAAGTAAAACACACCTTTTCGACATGTAAAAATAGCTTAGTCAGGATCCCCACTACACCCAGGCTGCACCTGCTAACCAGAACTCAGGGACATCAGTCGCTCATGGTAACCAGACACAGTCCTAGAACCCCATGAGGCCCATGGGACAGTCCATAAGCAGAGAGAGACCAAGAGCAATGCTGGAGAGATGCATTGCACATCTGGAGAGATGCCACCTTGATCTGCCCTGTGGCTGAAGAGTCTCTCTGAATCCTGAGCCTCGATCAGAGATTTCTGTTAGATACTGGCCCTGACCTTCAGCTAAGACGTCATACAGGTGAGCAGCCTTGGGGAGATAGGCTTAGGACAGTAGGTAGGAATTTAGAGTACGAACCTTGTGTGATGGCCATCAGCATAATAAAATATAACTTTTGTTATACTCTGCGTACCTACCTTCTTAACCCTTCACAGTCATGGCCAGAGGCCTGTCTCGTAGGTAGTTCTACATCTTATCCAGTTGACTATTGAGATTTACCAAAACACTGTAACTGGTTACATAGCCTTTAACTAAGGAAAAGTGATTCAGAAGACCTAGTATTAATAGTTCATGTAGATTACATATGTAAAGTGTCCACAGTTCTTCTGATATCACCTAATGTGGTCATCAGCATCCCCTTGTGCTGTAAAAGTGACACTTTCCCACCCTGGCAGAAATGTTATTTTATGGGCTCATGTGGTTTTCCTAACTACTGTTTCTAAGCCCTGTGTGTATTCCCTTAGGGCTCCACATGTCTCTTTAAAATGTAATGTCAGGCTTCCCAAAATGAAAAGAAGGCAAAAAAAAAAAATGTCTCCAGGAGTTTTGATGTAGTGATTCAAAGGACTTGTATGGCCCTTGAAAGAGCTACAAAGGTAGAGGTCCCCAAAGATACATCTTCTGGGCAACAGAGAAAACCATTTTATAGCAGTTCTAGAAACTTGATAAGAATGACTGCAACACTTCTGGTGCTGGTAATTTCTGTCTCTGCCGTTGATCAGGGTGACCCTGCTTATGCTGAGCCACACAGTTTTACAATGTCAGGTCATACCAGTTATTTCCTTCTAGCTGGTTGGTAATTTGATGTAACCAGATGAATAGCAAGTGACCCTAAAAGTCTCAGAAAGTTCAAAGACCACTATCTCATTTCCTGTTGCACTGAAATGCACGTTTCCTACTCTGTGCATCTCAGAAGGAAAAACTGAAATGGCTAAATCACGGATGGATTTTATCCCTTAACTTCCTCTTGCAAGGTCAGATGCTAATGACCCACCACAGAAAGCATAACAAGTGGGAAAAAATTATGTTCCTGGAATGATTAAAAATCCAATCTCATGTCCTGTTTCTGTAATAACATGAACTTATGCATGTCTGATGCTCCCTCTCTAAACCCAAGACTGGGATAATGTGATCTGTGTGAGGTTAAAAAGAAAAAGAAAAAGGAAAGAAACTCATTAAAAAATGATCCGGAAGCAGCCGTAAGTTCTGTTTGCTTTCTTATGGTGAGCCTTTGCACTACTTTTCTACTAGCTTTTGCTCTTGTAGGAAGAAGCTGCTTGCAAAGCTTAGAGACAACAAATTTTACCACGGGAACTCTAAGCATCTTTTGAGTGAAGCCAAAATCCTACTCAGAATGCCTTGCCAGGTTAGCATTAGTTTCTGCACCTACCTGTGTTTTTATATTAGCCTTCTAAGGAAAGGTGTAAGTAAAATGGAAATTAATTTATTAAATGTAGAAAATTCACAAGGATATGGGGTGTGGATGTAATTGGCCCCCATAATCTTATTGGAAGTGGCATTATTAGGAGGTGTGGCTTTGTTGGAGTAGGTGTGGCCTGCCTGTTGAAGGAAGTATATCGCTGTGGGGGTGGACTTTGAGGTTTCCTATGCTCAGAATACCACCTAGTGTCTCAGTCGACCTCCTGTTGTCTGCAAGACTCTCAGCTACTCCTCCAGCATGCCACCATGTTCCCCATCATGATAACTGACTGAAACTCTGAAACTGTTTAAGTGAACCACCCCAACTAAATGTTTTCTTTTTAAGAATTGCCATGGTCATGGTGTCTCTTCACAGCAATAAAAACCCTAAGATATGAAGCTAGTCATGAAATTTAAAAATTGAGCGTATTGTAATACTTTGCTTCCCTCTGACAAAAATATCTGGCAAAATCAACTTCAAGGGAAAGGGCTTGTTTGGGCTGTTGTTTCCAGAGGGTTTAGTCTGTCATCCCTAGCTCCATTGGTCTTGATTCTGAGAAAGAACACTGTGGTGGGAATATGTGGTGGCAGAAACAGGATTACTGGTGGATAAACGAAAGCCTGAAATCAGCATTCCTCAGAAACTCATGAAGCAGGCGGCTGCTTGTCTCTTTTCTCATCTCCCGCTACAGCTGTACCTCCTACAAATGGGGCATCTAGTTCTCTACTGGCACATACCGTATCACATACCAAAGCCCAGCTCTGGCTCCCAGGCCTTTCTGGCCAGTGAAGGTCCACCGCATCTACTCTAACATCCAGGCTGTTCCTGCTTGCAGACTCCCTCCCTGGCAGCTACCCCTCCCTTGAAGACTGGCAAAGATTTCCCTGCCTTCTGCTTTTGTCTCTACCACCTGAGATCGCCACGGCAGTCACCATTTGGATATTCTTTCTCTCTGCCTCCTAAGAGATAGCCAGGCAGTTGTGAATTTTCCAAAATAAACCTTTCTTTACACCCATAGAGTGGTTTAGTTTGGTGGATTCACTGTGCGCTCACTTAGAAGGACCAAGCATTCAACGTGTGACCCTGTGGAGGACATTTCATATTCAAGCTATAACATTCTCAAAATTCATAAAGCAAAACCTAGAAGAATTTAAGAAAGAGATGGCCAAGTGACAGAAGGAAATGCAGCAGCAACTAGTAGGAACTTGCCAATGATCCCAAGGAAGAAAAGGC
>JAQHUG010000042.1:8981617-9001876 GCA_028555095.1 Dicrostonyx torquatus | reverse complement strand
AGTAGGAAATAAAACAAGGTGGAAAACAGTATAAAATTTAACATTTGGTGGATAAAAAAGAAGAAAAGTCAGGTGTGTTGGCACATGTCTTTAATCCCAGCACTCAGTAGGAAGAGAGAGGAAGATTTCTATGAGTTTGAAGCCAATTTGTTCTACATAGCAAGTTCCAAGCCAGTCAGCATTACATAGTGAGACCCTGTCTCAAAATAAATAAATAAATAAAGGCATAAGTTTAAAGTGTCTGTGTATGTAGAGGTGTATGTGTACATACGTATTTGTGAAGATGTCTATGTCCATTCACACTCTTGTAGAGGCCAGCAGTTGACAACGGATGTACTTCTCTATTGCTATCCACCTTAATTTTGTGAGGCAGCATCCCTCACTCAACCCAGAACTTGTCAATTTGGCTAGGCTGTTTGGCCAGTGAGCCCCTGGGAACTGCTGCCCATCTTTCCCAGTTCTGGGGTTCTAGGCATGAGCTACCATACAAAGGGATCCACACTCAGGTCCTACCCAGTGAGCTATCTCCCCAGCCTCTGAATTAACTTTTATATGTATAAAATCCTGGAGCAGCAAGCAGGAAAGCCACAAAAGTATTTCTCCTTGGAAAGAGTATGAAAGGGCCCATGGAAAGCAGGGTAGGGTTGATATTACTGGCTTTTATGGTTGACTTATACATGTGTTGCTTAGTAAAGAACAAGCCATTTTATCTAAAAAGAAGATTGGAGGGAAAATAAATTCATCAGTACAATGATACAAATCCAATATCAAAAGGTTTTGAGGATAAGCCCTGAGAGGGAGGAGGGGGTTCTTTATATAGCTCAGAGGAAGGAGAGGTGACAGGTGACAGAAATAAATTGTTTTCTGCTTCCTCATGTATATTAAATTGTTTTGGATTGAGCCAACACACACTTTCTGCCTTCTTCCACACATGCACCTAAGGCTTGGCCTGGCGCAACTTTCCGTTTTTTCAAACCCTTGTAAAAATCGTTTTGTGTCACTAAGCCTTTTCTCATGCTGGTCTCATTTCCTGGAACATCCTTTGACTTGTCTCTCTAGAAAACTTTTCTTCACTCTTAAAATGCAGCAGGTCATAACACTTTCAAGACACTTAGAGATCCTCCTGGGATGTGGCTTCAATTTCTGTGCTCTTCTGAGCCTTCTTCTGTCATCTCACTGTGTCCCTGTCCTATCGGAAGAAAGCTCTGGTACCTCATTAAATTCTGGCAGATGCTGATGTCTTTTTACCTGTAGAAGCCTGTGTGGTGAGGTGACCCACAACCAGCACAGTACCTGGCTTTCATGTTGAGTGAGGGGACATACAGAGGGGGAAGTGAGAAAATCCAGGTGCCTGTTCTGTGCTTCTGTAATCCAAATACAGCAATGAAGCAGCATGACTGAGTCTGCTCCACTGGGGAGCTGGACAGATGGACCAGCAGTTAAGAATACTTGCTGCCCTTGCAGAAGACCCAGGTTCAATACCCAGCACCCACATGGTGGTTCTCAACTATCGTAACCCCAGTTCTAGGGGATCCAACAGACAGGCACATGTATGCAGGCAAAATGGTCATATACATAAAATAAATGAATCTAAAAATAAATGTCACCTTTATCGTGTTTACTTCATCAGACATAGAATCCAACCGCAATCCCTGGAGTGGACTGACTAGGCTCTGAACACACAGACACATCCATTTCAGAAGATGCAGTGACCTTGCTGTCACCACAGTCCTTCAATTGGTCCAGATGAGCAAAAGCAGCTTTGAAAGTACAGCTCCTTCAGCTGTCCGCCATGCTTGGAAGGTGATGGTGTGGGGGTGTGTTTACTCTTACATTCAAAACTTCCAAGCTTGCTTCATGGCTCATTTATCTTAGCATTTTGCTTCATGTCATTAAGAATAAAAGGAGAAGAAAAAAGCTTCAAAATATTTCTACCTCCTCCTCACTAACACCAGCCTATGCATCTCCAATCATAAAATAATTGTGAATAACACCTCTGTGTGAAACCTTGGTTCGGAGACCTGGGTGTATCACATGCCAGAAAAAAAATATTTTGATTTATGCTTCATTTATAATTTCCCACCCCTGAATCCAATTTCAGGTTCCTATTTTATCTCCATAGCCTCGTTCTGACACCTGAATCCCTCGTGTGTTCATTTCATTTGCTATAATTGTGATTTGCTGGGACAGTGAGTCGCCTAGAAACACTTCTTTCCGCCCAGTTGATTTTGCACCTGCGCGAGAGAGGCAGCAGGACAGAGTGCTGGAGTCAGGCTGAGCTGGGCTGTGCCTGCCCTTCACTCCTAACTGTGCCAGCACAGAGAAGAATGCAGTCCTCTGACGCCTTGCTCCTCACCCATGAAAGAGAAGGAGTTGAGGTGGGAATAAGAAATTTGTTAACAGGCTGTATCTGGAGGATACTAGAGTCTCAAAAAGCTAGTTTTAATTGATGTTCCATCTGCTGTCCCAACATTCTGTTTCCCTTTGTGGCTTTTTGTGTCCTCAGTTTGGACACAAACCGACACATTGCTACTTCCCCTACCCCTGAGTCTCTTTTCTCCTCCACTCCCCACCCTCCCCTCCTCTTCTCTCTCTCTCTCCTTCCCCCTCTCCAGCTCCCTCCTCTTCTCTCTCTCTCTCCTTCCCCCTCTCCAGCTCCCTCCCTCCTCTTCTCTCTCTTCCTCCCCTCTCTCCCACTCCCCCTTCTCCCTCTTAGTTTTCCCCTTAACATTCTCAATCATCATCCTTATTATACACAATCATTTCCTTTGCTCCTCCTCCACCAGAGTGTAAGTTCCCTTTGCCAGACAGTCCAAATGAACCAAAACTCTACCTGTGAATGGCATTTGACTGAGAACATTGAGAGAATCCTGTTCTGGGCACACACCCAAAGGAACTGAAATAGGTTCCCAATTTTCTGATCATGCCAAATATTTTAAAGATACAAAGTCCTGATTTGTCCATTGCCCTTCTTCAAAAGGCTAAGATAGTGTTGTAATCCAATGTGCCCATTCACTCTAAAATGCAGATGTTGAAAATTGGTCACTGAGATAGCATCAATATACAGTCTTTACGAGTTCCTTAAGACATGAGGGTGGAGCTCCCACACGTGGGATTAGTAACCTTATAAAAGCGGTACATGAGAGCCGTCTTCCCCTCCCACCACAAAAGGACAATGTCCTCAGCTGTCCCTCTCTGCTTCTCCCAGGATACAGCCATAAGTCACCGTCTTAGAAGAAGAGAGCAGTCCTTACCAGACACCAGATCTGCTCATATCTCCATCTTAGCCTTCCTCCCTTCAGGACTGTGAGAAATAAACTTCTATTGTTTACAAATTACCCGGTCTGTGGCATTTTGTTATAGCAACTCAAACAGACTAAGATAACACAGAAGCAACCTAAATGCCCATTGACAGATGACAGATAGAGAAAACATTATAAACACAGTAAAATATGTCTTCAGTCTTTACAAAGAAGGAAAACAATCGCACCATTTGTTACAATGTAAATGAAACTGGAGACTATTATACAGAATAAAATAAGACTCAGAAAACAAAAACACTGTGATGGGATGTAGAGGGCATCCTAAAGTCGGCTCATGGAAGTAGAGTAAAATGATGTTTAACAGGTCCTGGAAGGGGACGGAGAAACAGAGGTAACAGCAGGAGGGCACAAGTTCTGGCTGCACAAGATGAATTGATCCCAGAGCTACTATGAGCATTAAAGTGTCTATAGCCAATATACTCTTTTTCATACTTAAAACTCTTCTAAATGGTTAGATATTAATTATCCATGTCACACGCATGAAGTAATAGCAACATATTAAATGATGGGAGAAAACCGTTGGAAGTGTGAGCAGATTATAGGAGACAAAATTATCTCCAAATTCATCCGACTGCAACATCACATATGTACCTTTTAGAAAGCGAATTACAGCTCAAGATAAACAATTTGGGAGAAAATTTTCTGTTATGCCAAAATATTTAAAAAATTAAGCCCCAATTTAGTCATTGTCCTCTTTAAAAAAACAGTGAAAGGATGGATTTGTTCCATTAGCCTAATCGGTCTCAGATTCTGAGTTTAGTGTGCTGATATTTTGTTTGTACTTACAAATATAGCTTGCCTGAAGATCAGAGGGAGGAACTAGCCATTAATTAACCATAGAGGTCTGGAGGTCTGTACAGACAGACAGGAAGTGTTGTGGTTGGATGAAGAGAGGAAGTGACAAGGTGGGGTGGAAAAAGGAGCTCAGTCTCTTTTTGGGCTGAGAGTCATAGAGGTAAGAACTAGCGGCTGGCTGCTCTGCTTCTCTGATCTTTCAGCTTTCACTCCCTAATATCTGTCTCGGGGCTTTTATTATTAATACCAATTAGAACTGATGCAACAATCTATGTTTTTCTTGATTTTCATAGAAATGAACCAAAATACAAACCTGCCAGAGGCATATTCAAACACAGTATGAATACTGATGTCCATCACTTGGGTCTTCAACACCCACAAAGGCCTTATGCTGAAGGCTTGGTAATCTATACTCCTGGAAGGTGGTATAACTTTCAGGAAGTGAGACTGAAGATGTGTCCTGGGGGGAGGGTATTGGAACTTCAGTCCTTCCTGTATTCATTCTGTTGGGTCACATCTTCCTGTACTGCCTTCCACAGCAACCGAACAACCAACCAAGAGGTACAAGACCGTGGGTCCAAATATCCTTCCTTTTTGTAATTTATCTCACTGTGGTAGGAAGCTAACTAATAAACAATGCCCCTAGTGATTCTCTATTGCATTCAAAGGACACAAGAACACATCAATAAACCTATAACTGAAAGCAGAACTACCGAGAGACTTTATGTTTTGGTGAAAAATTCAAGGAGGTTTAATGAAGAGGTTTACAAGCAGATTCTAATAGTTTTTAATTCTCCAATAAACTATGTTGAGGAGTGGTATCATATTGGGCATGGAAAGGTGGCTGAAAATATATAAGAGTCTTCCACATCTCCTCAAAAAATATTTCTTCATGCAAATATTTATCCAATAATAATTAATTTAATCAGGAAGATCATCTTTCAAGTTGGGAATACCAGTGTGGGATGGAGGAGGGAGTAAGCTAAACAACCATCATAATGACACATAGTAGAGTCATGCTGCTCCTAGCAAGGATTCAAGCCGACCTTACCCTCAATAAGAAGAAAACTTGTGTCTGGAAGACTCTTGCTTTCACCACTTACGATACTGATGTAGAAACTGTACTCAGATTCTCTAATGGAAGGAATCTGGAGAGGTGGTCCACGTTAAAAACCAAGAAAACTTGGCTTTAAACCAAAGACACACAGAGGCCTGAAATAATTCATTTAAACACACACACACACACACACACGCATGTATGCATGTATGCATGCACGCATGCACACACATACACACACACATCTGTCATCTAAGAAAGGAATATACTGGTAGATTTTTTGAATGTACAGTGCGAATAAAACCTCTACCATCTGCAACATGGTGAGTAATGACGTCACTACAGGGACTTTTAAAGACAGATGCTATAGGCAGCCCCAGCGGGAAGAGTCTGCATCACTGCATCATAGCTAGCAATCTGTCTCCTAAGGTGAAGACATGGAGAAAGGGCAGAGGGAAGGAGGTTGGTGTGGAAGAGAAAAGGTTCAGTTGTGGCTGCAATGAGACTCTTGAGGGAGTGGTGTCTATGTGGATGGAGGTAAATGGTACTGAACTCTGAGCTCTGAACCCCCTTCCCCACTAAGTCTCAGTGAAATGTCTTTTTCCCGTTGGTGCTTGCTGGAGAGATTTTTCTATGGAAGAATATGGGGACTCTTGGAGCTGTGTATGGAGTGAGATAAAAGCTTGCCATAGGACACTGTTAGTCTGTTAGTTTTTTTAAACCCCCAAAGGGAGCTATTAATTTTTTACCATAAGCAGCACTCAAAGGAAAAGATGAACTGACCTCAGCCACCATAGGCTGACCCTCCTGCAGGGCTTTGCTTTTGATAATGGGTCAGAAACAGTATGGCTCCTGGTTCCTTAGAATCAATAATGGACAAGTCCTTTAGACACCTTAAACTAAAACACAACCTGCCATGCTACCACCACCACAATGACAGGAGCTCCACTGACAGGACTGTAAAGATTTCCCTTTGAAATCACAACAGTCCCATGTAGATTGTCTCCGCAGACAAATCCTCCCTCCTGGATGAAGGAATCGGTTGTTATGGTAACAAGAGTTCACAGCAGCCAGCAGCAGAAAAATCGTTTTTCATCCCCAGCAAGATGCCTTTCCCCTTTAAAAAAAAGAATGCTACATTAAATTAGGCAAAATAACAACAAAAAAAGCCCTAACCATGGACACTCTTGAATTCACAGAGTCTTTCTTTACAAACCCATCCCCCTACTCTACCTCAGCACCCAACCGCATCCACCCCACCCCTTCTCTATGAACTGATGTTGGCAATGACACATCATCATCTCTGGTTCTTCACAGATGTCCACAGGTAGCCAAAGGCCAGGTCAGCCTCGGTAATCATCATTGCAGTTTGTTCAAATACTCTCCAACATCAACTGCAAACAATCTCAGTAAGATTCTGGGGTGACATTTTGTTTGTGCTAGACATTTGTTTGCTTGTTTGTTTGTGTTTTGTTTGAGCAGAGCTAGCCATGGTAGTCAGCCACTGAGCCAAGGCAGTCGTGGCACACACCTTTAGTTCTAGCACTCGGGAGGCAGGTGGATCTCCGTGAGTTCAAGGCCACCTTGGGCTACGTGAAATTGATTCAGAGAAACACAGCCAGGCAGTACTTGGGAGTCACACACTTTTAATCCCAGCACTAGGGAGGTGGAGACAGGAAGGGATACGACTGGGTGGAGAGAGGAATATAAGATGGGAGGAGACAGAGAGGGACGCACGGCATTCAGTCTGAGGGCTTGTGGAGACAGGATACCCCTTTTGGTCTGAGGATTTCGTAGAGGTAAGAACTAGTGGTTGGCTGCTCTGTTTCTCTGATCTTTCAACTTTTACCCCCTAATTTTGACTCTGGGTTTTTATTTTTTTTATTTTTTATTTTTTGGTTTTTTTGAGACAGGGTTTCTCTGTGGCTTTGGAGCCTGTCCTGGAACTAGCTCTTGTAGACCAGGCTGGCCTCAAACTCACAAAGATCTGCCTGTCTCTGCCTCCCAAGTGCTGGGATTAAAGGTGTGCGCCACCATCACCCAGTGACTCTGGGTTTTTATTATTTAGACCAATTAGATTTACGCTACAGCCCATGAAACCATCACATCATCTTTGAACTGACTCTCCTGCCCTCACTTCCCATGTCATGGCACAACAAGGCCACATTTCCTAAAAGTTCCAGATTCGTAGTCCTGGGGGCCCTTTTAAAACCATTCTATTTGTGTATGTACAGTGATTTAAATGGAGACATGGGTTGGGGGCTGTCGTAGGAACTCCTTCAGCCAATAGCCTTTAAAATACCAGCCCACTTGGGTGTGGCCTCTTATACCATAAATGCCTAAGTAAAGCATGTGCTTGCTCTCTCTCCCAGCTTCTGGATTCGGTTCCTGTTCCCCGTTAGTGCAGAGGACTGTAATCTCTGAGTCTACCCCTAAATAAATAACCCTTTACTATACTCAATTTTGAGCTTGTGTGAGATGATTTTATAACTTCCATCCTCAGGGGGACTGGAGTTGAAAAGAAAGAAAACTAAGCATGGCTGCCGTGCAAGACGTAAGGTAAGCGTGCCCGTGAGGGATGGAGATGAGAGGGCTGGAGTTCTGAGGCGTGAATCACTCTCCCACTGAGTCTCAGCAAAATGTCTACTTCTCATCAGTACTGATGGACTCATGAAATATTTTTGTACAAGTACATCTTGTATGTTGGCCACTTTCACCCCTCCCATCCTTCCCTTCTCAGCTCCCATTGAGTTCATCCATCCCCACATTCTGGCTTGCACTTTCCTGTGCTCCACACATCAGTGATTTTATGTATCTCCATAAAATTGAAAATCCTCAAATGAGTGAAAAGCATGCAATATTTACCTTTCTGAGACTGAGTTATTTTACTTGTAGAATGATCCCCCCTCGCATCTGCTTCCCTCCATTGTGACTATCCATATCACATTGTCACTATACATCTGATCACAGACACTGAGGCTAATTCTACAACCTCGAACAGTTCCATAGTAAACACAGATGTGCAAGTATTTCTGACATATCTCGATACAGACCCTTCAGAGGTAAGGACTCAGGAATGTCAGAGCTGGGTCATATGGCAACCTTACGTTCAGTTTTGAGGCACCTGCACTGCGATTTCCATAGTGACGGGACTTACATTCTCACCAGCATGTAAAAGTGTCCCCCTTGTCCCACAGCTTCACCAAGACGTGTAGCCATTATGCCTGGGATGAGATGGACTCTCAATGTCATTTTATGTTCCATTTCCCAGATTGCCGAGGGATATTGATGTTTCTTTCTTATGCTTACTGGCCATTTGTATCTCATCTTTTGGAACTTTTTATTTTAATAGCCCATTTATTGATTAGCTTGGTTTCTTGGTGGTTGGTCTTTTAGGTTCTTTATATGTTTTAGATAACAGTCCTTTGTTAGATGTGTAGCGAGCAAAGATTCTCTCCAGTCTGTAGGCTGACACATCACTGTATCTGTTACTTCCTTTGATGTGTAGGAACTTTTCAATTCTATGTAATCTCCAAAGGACCCATTTTTCTTCTCCATCTCTTCTGTTCTGCTGATCTTACAGACAGTCCATGAATTATTAAGATACACTGATTTTTGTTCTCACCTCAAAGTGAATAAGAAATGGCTTATTCTGGAGCCAAATATGAGTGGTTCTGATTAGGAATATGAATTTAAATATTTGCCCTAAACTCTATGTTCTACTACAGTAACAGATTCCTGGCACTTTTAGTTATAGGTCAAAAGAGTGTCATAAATTTAGAAACTTGCAAATACTTTGGTGGAAACAACAGGCACACAGGTTGCAAAGTACTAACATCTCTGCTATAAGTTTCAGATACCACCTGATGACATTCTTCATTTCGGGCAGTGGAAGCTGTTGGTCTAGCAAAACATTCCACGAGGTCCCACATGATGATCACAACGATGTTAGATTGGACACAGAAGGGGACAACGAATGGTCATTGTGGCAGTTTGAATGTGTTTGACCCCCATAAACTCATAGGGAGTAGCACTAATTGCCTTGTTGGAGGAAGTGGTCTTATTGGAGGAGGCAGGATGATACAGACCTCGAGGCTGGAGGGCACACCTTTAATCTGGGCCACACCTTCTCTTGGAAGTGTGTCACTGTGGAGGTGGGCTTTGAGGTCTTTTTTGTAAGCTTCATTCAGTGTGACAGTCAACTTCCTGTTGCCTCTGAGTCAAGATGAAAGGACTCTCAGCTCCAGCACCATGTCTGCCTGTATGCTACCCTGCTCCCTACCATGGCAATAATTGACTGAACCTCTGGACCTGCAAGCTAGCCACCTCAATTAAATGTTTTCTTTATAGGAGTTGCCATTATCATGGTGTCTCCTCACAGCAATAGAAAGCTAAGACAGATATTATGGGGGCTAAAGATAGTCCAAGATAATTTGACTATAGATCTATATAGCATCCAAACTTATGGATTTCTTTTTTTCTCTCTTTTTTTCTTTTGTTTGGTTTTTCGAGATAGGGTTTCTCTGTGTAGCTTTGGAGCCTGTCCTAGAACTCACTCTGTAAACCATGCTGGCCTTGAACTCACAGAGATCTACCTGCTTCTGCCTTCCGAGTGTTGGGATTAAAGGCATGCACCACTACTGCCTGACCCAAACTCATGAATTTCTAATCAATCAGTTCTGCAGAATCTTCAACATAAGCGTGGAATTTTTTTCTGGGAACTTTAGTTCAGATTTTTTGTAATGTTGTGGATCTCATATCCTTTACCCTCTGTTGACAGGAGCTGTTCATTCGTTCCCAGCCAATCAGACCCGAAATAATCACACAGAAACTCTATTATTTGCAAGACTCTTTGGCCAATAGTTTAAGTGTGTTTTTACCTAGCTCTTAACAGCCTAAAGTAACCCATCTCCACTAGTCTGTGCATCACCACAAGGTTGTGTCCTACAGGCCAAGTTTTAGCGGGCTCCTGTGGAGGCATCTGTCTCCTGTGGCACTACATGGCTTCCCATTGACTCTGCCTTCTTTCTCCCAGCATTCAGTTTAGTTTTTCCATTTAGCTCTATTCTGCTAAGCCACCGGCCAATACAGCTTTCTTAATTAACCAATAAGAGCAACACATATACAGAAGGACTTCCCACACCAACTCTCCACAGCAATGTTTACAGAAACTTCACGATACACATTTGTGTGCTGGCACACCTCCTAACATCATACTCCACTTTCCAACTAATTCTATACCCTCTTATTTTATCGTAAGAAACAAATACTTTTCTCAAACATTGAAAACACAGAGCCTCTTCCTTGTAGAATGTAACATGTTCTTTTTCAAAAAATAGTATATATTTGAATATTTTAAATGTATTTGAATATTCATATGTATGTATACACATACATACACATTAATATCGGCTGCTGTTACATGATGGGAGGGGAAGAATGTGTCTGTTACCTCAGCAGGTGAGAAAGGAGCTGAGCTCCTGAAAGACAGGGTCTCCAAAAATCTACTGAGGGGAGCAGAGTCACAAAATACTGGATTTAATTGGTTTAATTTTTTAAATCTATTTTGTAGGTTTTATGTGTGCCCATATTTGGCAAGCAGAGGAAGCGCTGTGCCTATTTCCAGTTTGACACACAGTCAGCCTGCCCTGTGGGTCGACAAAGGAACTGGGAGGAAAGACTGAGTAATTTGCAGCAGGTAGAAATACTCCCAATCTCAGATGGTTCTGGAGCCCATTTACAGCGTGTTCAAATGTTTACACATGTCTTCGTAAATCACGAAGGGAACAGGAGGGCCCCGTTGATGCCTAGCTATGTTTTATTGAATTTATATCATTTAATAGAATATTTTTTAATACTGAGCCAATTGAGCACATATAAATAAGTAATTTTTAATGAATGTGACAAATTCGACTCCTCAATGATTGTGATTACTGGGACCCGCAGGGTTTTTTGTTTGTTTGTTTTTTGAGACAGGGTTTCCTCTGTAGTTTTGGAGTCTATCCTGGAACTAGCTCTTGTAGACCAGGCTGGCCTCGAACTCACAGAGATCCACCTGCCTCTGCCTTCCAAGTGCTGGGATTAAAGTCGTGTGCCACTACTGCCTGGTCAAGGGACCTGCAGTTTTGTGAACCTATCATGTCAACTAAGATGACAGACGATGTGAGGAAGATGAAGCATGGCGAGGCTAGGGGATCATGGGACTTCTTGGTAAGTAACGAATATCTTCTTGATTTAAGCCTCTGATTTGAGCCTTGCTACTGGCGGCCACAGATGCTGCTGATGGCCATGGATGCTGCTGACTGGCATAATGAAGCCTGAGATAGAAGGAAGACTGGGATGGAAGCACTGAATGAAACAGATAAATTGGCTTCAGTTTTAAGGTACAAGGGCTTTGTAAATATGAGGACATAATATCACCTAATGATGAAGTCAGTCTGATGGTGTCTTTTGTCAAAGTGATTCACCTGTTTAATCTTCAGGTTATCTCCCTTCCTGTGAAACAAAGGAAATGAGCCTCTCCTTGGCTTCAAAGCTGTTTGGAACAGAACTGTGGGGAAAGGAAAGCTTTCTAATGAGATTTCTTATTTGCTGCTATCTACCAAGGTGACGATTAAAAATGAACAGCAACCAAGCAGCACCTTAATTTAGTGAACTGTGGCTCCCACAACTTCTAAAGAAAGACAGGCACTCTGAAAATCTCCAGAATTCCCTGTAAGTCAAAATTCA
Organism: Dicrostonyx torquatus; assembly: GCA_028555095.1. Taxonomy (NCBI): domain Eukaryota; kingdom Metazoa; phylum Chordata; class Mammalia; order Rodentia; family Cricetidae; genus Dicrostonyx; species Dicrostonyx torquatus. Next base: position 8,989,972 of record JAQHUG010000042.1, on the reverse strand, counting down.
AACTACTTTTCTAATATTTAGTAAGTAGGAACCTCTTGGAGCCATGGGCAGACAAACTGGTCTCCATTTCCAATAAGAATTGTGTGAATGTTACACCCACTGACTGGCTCCAGACTGCAGGAACAGAAATGTAGTGATCGGGTTTAACATCACTGTCTGGGATTCTCCCAGTGGGCTCTGGAGGTAAAAGCTAACCTGTAGTGCACCTCAACGTTTTGTTCTTTATCTTAGTTCTCAGTGATGGTACTTATCGGTGGTAAATCTCAGCTATCTATTGTCTGTCCTATATTTTAAAAAAATGAGCCGTTGTAGAATTAAGAGTTTGCCAGATTCTCATTGTAGGTGCATTTGGAAGACTATAGCGCTTTACACTGGAACTTTATGACAGCTGATGCCTGATTTGACTTCTTAGAATCAGCGACACAGGTCTGAAAAGCTAGAGCTTTCCACAAACTCAGCAAGGGACAAAGGGTTAGACCTCCAAGGTGTTCCTTAATCAGAGAACTGCCAATCCCAGGAGGCATCTAAAAAGCAAAACGACAACAATAAAACACTTCTTCCTTCTCATGGCTGCAACCATCAGGCTTTACAAGGAAGGGTAAAGACAGTCTAGAGAGCTCAGCCTTGCCCTCTGAGACCTGTGATATCTCTCTGGATTCAGGTACTTCTCGAAATGATGAATCTAGTTAGAATCAGCTGGTATCAACACACTCAGCCAGTTGCCAGGCCTTTGGTTACTTTGAAAATTGTGTCTTAAGTCATGGTTCCTTTAAATATCGCTGTCGATGTGAGAGTCTTTGTACACAGCTATTTAAAAGCACATTTAAACCCCTGTGTATCTGTGATTTGAAGTATGTGTGGATCTAAATGTTACATATTATGTGAGAGTTCAAGGTGTATACATTCAATACATTCAAAGTAACCCAAAGCACTTTCTTTGATCCAACATGCATTATATCTGGACTCTTGACATATAAAATGGCCAAGGAAAGTCTTTTGACATTTCTGCTGTTTGTAATCAGCACCATTCATCATTCAGACGAGAAGCCTGCCATGCGGGCAGTCCTGCTGTGAGAAATCCTGCTCTACATCTATGGCTACGATGGAAGGAGAATTTTATTTTTGTGCACATGAGATGTGTTTGTGTCGGCAAGCGACTGTCTTTATGGTAACTAGTGCCACCGCTTTACAAGAGGCCTACAGTCTTGCTCTTTTCCTCTCAGTGCTATAGATCCATTGTTACGTTGAGCTAAAGATTTAAAATTTTAAACAAAAAGTAGAAGCTAAGGTGTGGTGTGAAGGACGTCAGTGCAGTTCTGCTGTGGGGTGGTGTTAGCGTCTTCTTTGTATGTTCCATGCGTGTGCCCTCTATGTATTTCACAGACGTTCTCCTTGCAAGAGCACTTTGCCGAGCTGATCCAATACAAAGTAGAATTGCCAGTGCTGCCAGCTTTTCTAAGACCCATGTCCATGTGATCCTAGCTGTATCACGATTATTCCCTTCAAGAAAGGATAACCAGACTTGCCTAACACTGTGCACTCTAAGCCACACTTGCTAAAAATTCAAAGATGTTGGACTCTGGCTGAGCCTAGCTCATCAGAGTTTAAGCTCTGACCCCAATAGCTCTGCGAACACAGCCACCCATGTACCTGTTGGTAAAGTCATTGCTTCTTCGCCCTGCCATCAGTGCCCATATGGAGAGAATAGGTATGCATTTATGTCTTTCCAGGAAAAGTAACACTACCCCAGAGACTTCTCCTGTCTGCCTCTCGGCAGCATGCCCCTCTGTACACAAACTGTTGATGCCTTCTGTGTGGCTACACCGCCAGGAAGAGAGAGTTAGCTGCTTAGATCTGTGGACTGCTCCGCCCACCATCCATTGGCAAACACAGCCATCCTTTCCCAGTCTTGCTAATGGTAACCCATTCTTAGAGGCTTTGAGTCAGCGGTGAAAAGAAGCATATGTGTCTTATTGATTCCCCCCCGCCCCACAGTGGCAGGGCCCTGTCTCTAGGGCATAATAATTCCAGAGATTTCCTAGGCCTCTAGTGTTTATGTAAGATGATTGTTCCTTTATTCCTTCTCTGAAGAACGACATTAGTCCCACTAACAGCCCATAAGAAGTTACTATACTCCAGGTTCCGTAGCTTCAAGGGGAAGCAGAAAGGTTTGCAACTAACCCAATTAGACGCTTCTACTGAGATAACGTAACTATCTCAAATGTGTAACAATTACCTGCTTCTCCTGCACAGACAACAATCAAAGTTATCCCAGTCACATGGCCTTCACCGAGTCTGGAGAGAGTGTGCATGTGACTACAGGGGGTTCACTGGTCCTTTGGGCAGAGTAGCTTACCCGACTGCAAGACTGTAGTGTCATTAAGAGACGTGCATTCCTGGTATAAACTTATTTTCAGTAACATCCTCGGTTTTGATGTAAACAGTGCCTTTGAGAGGGAACTCTTTTAGGCTACCCATTGTGAAATAATTGTAAGGCAGCTGTTTTGTTTGTCCAGATGTGGAAGTCTTTGTTTTCTAGGTAGGCTGGCTGTGTCAAGATGCAGGCAGATGAGGCACAGTGGGGAAGGATGAAGTTGAGAAGCTGGCATTCAGTGTCAGGACCTAATCACTGGCATAGGCAATGCCTGACAGAGAGGCTAAAGCCTTGACTCTCCTACAAAGGATCTGAAAGTCTGCTAAAGGTCAGCCACGCTGGGCTAATTCATCCACATATTTAATAGATGTTCTTAGAGACATTACTGTGCAGGCACCATTTCAATCACTCTGCAAAGACTCCTTGACATAGTTCTCCTAATATCCCATTTGTACAGACAACTTAAGAACCCTGCCTAAGTTCACCCATGTAGGAGGCAGTACCCTATGCAACTTCTTGAAAATCACCCTCAAGGCATGGTGGGGCATGCCATGGACCATAGTAGAGTCTGGAAAAACCCGGCGTGGAAGTTCAGGATGAGCAGAACAAAAGGTATGTGGAGGGGGATCAAGAGCAGGCTGTAGGCAACCCTACAGGAATGATGTTCTGAACCAAATGTGACCCTTGACGCAGCACACGCTGGAAGTCTCTTCCTATTTCTAACTTATCATGTATTAAATATACAGCTAAAATTGTGCTTTTTAAGTAAAGAACCCATGTGCTCTCTTAGTCTTCATGCATGTTGTCACTTAGTTGTTCAGCACACTTATCTTTTTCAACTGATTTTTTTCATATAATTCAGTTTGATTATGTTGTCCCCTCCATCTCCTCCTAGATCCTCCCCACCTCCCTACCCACCCAACTTTATGTTCTCTGTCTGTCCCTCCCTCTCTATCTCTCCTCTAAAACAAAATAAGAATAACCAATGAAGGCAAGAAACAACATCAAAACTCCAAATCAAAACAATCAAGAGACCACTAAGACAAAAAAAAAAAGCCAGAAAAAAGCAAAGAGAAACAAAAGTCCACAAAAATACCAATGAGTTCATTTTCTGTTGACCAACTACTACTGGGCATGGGGCCTACCTTGGACTCTAATAATATCCCTAACAAAAATAGCCCTTTCTGAACAGGCAGTGGATATTTTTAATTTAGTCTTTGTGATGGTTAGTGTGATTTGTCACCTTTGCAGAATCTAGAATCAATGGGAATGGCCTCTGGGCATGCCTGACAGAGTTTATCTTATTTTGTTAAGGCAGAAGACCTACTCATTTGTGGGGGGCACCCTTCCATGACTTCCACCCTTCCCTAGACTGCATATATGAAGAAAGAAGTTGAATGGCTGCATACGTCCTTCACTCTCTGCTTCCTGATGTCCTGTGACCAGCCAACTGATTCAGGCTTCTGCCAACAACCAAGGCAAGCTCTTCTTCCTTGTGTGACTTCTGTTCTGTGTGGCAGAAGCAGTTTTCACAAGTTGCTGGGATTTGGGAAAGTGCTCTATGACACCTCCTGCTCCCTTTCATCCAGTAAGCATCCAAAGGCAACTGACTAAAGAACGAAACATGTCTCTCCCTGTTTTTATATCCCTAGTGAAGGCAACACAGTACTATACTTGATGATGACTTACGGCAGGTTCATGTCTAGTTCAGAAAAATATAACAAGCAATCTTGGAAACTTAAAGATCTCAGCAGGCTTTCATCAAAACATATTTTAATATTTTATATTAAATATATTTAATACTTAATATAATTAGGTATTTGTTCTTTAAACATGACTGAGAAAAGCATGAAGGAAATGAATAGTGGTACCATCACACTCTCTAACTTCAAACTGTACTATACAGCTACTGTACTTACACACACACACACACACACACACACACACACACACACACACACACTCATGAAATCAAAATTAAGACCAGACATCAGAAATGAACCAACACACACACATTTGGAGTTTACTGAGTTTTGAGAAGAGTGCCAGAACACTGAACAACAAAAGGTTAGTTACTTCAATAAATACAGCTGGGAACCTCAATAAATATTCACACATGAAACTGAAACCTTATTATCATCACTATATTAAAAACGACAGCTCAAAATTGACTGAAGACTTTACAGACCAGAAACCATCATCTGCTACAAGAAAACATAAATTATGTGACATTGGTCTGGGCAATTCATTGTTGTTTTGTTTTGATTGGTTGTTTTTGTTTGTTTGTTGAAAGTTAATTCCTAAAGTATAGCAACTAAGAGAAAACTAAGCAAATGGAATTGCATCAGAATGAAGCTTCTATTCAGGAAAGGGAACACAGAGTGAAGACTGGGAGGAAGGATTTCTAAGCTATGTGTTATGTTAATAGCCAAAATATACAAGGCACCAAAGAAGTCAACAGCAAGTGTGTTGATCAGCATTCTGATGCTGTACCAAAGACAATCAGATGAGAAAGGGAAGAGATTGTATTGCTCCTGTTTTCAGAGGTTTTAGTCCATGATTAGCAGGCCCTGTTGCCTGGACTTGGGGTCAACAGCACACCCTAGCTGTAGTGTGTGACAGAGCAAAAATTTCTCACCTCAGTGGTAGTAGTATCCGAAATTAGGAGAGAAAAGGTGTGTCCCACAAGTTCTGGTGGGGCAAGACTTCCATGATATACAACTCCCATCAAGTGCCTCCTCCAGGTTTCACTGCTTCCCAGTAGTGCTGACCTGGAGACCAAGCCTTTGACTCCATGCCTTTAGATTTAAGATCTAAACTGTAGCCGCAAGAAAAAAATCAGCTTAATTAAAACAGGCAGGACTCTCAGTAGAACCCTTTCAGAAGAAGATACACAAATGACCAGGTGATTAAAAAAAACTATGACAAGAACCAAGAACTAAGGGAACGTAGATGAAAACTACAAGGAGTCACTGTGTCCCACCTGTCAGAGGGTGACGATCTAGAAAACCCGCTTCCTTTTAACTGGGTTGCAAAGTATTTCAGTCATCATGGAAAGTCACATGGAAAGCCCTCACGAAACAGAATAAATCTGCCCCAGGATCCAGGTCCCACATCTTAGCATTTGCCTAAAAGGTTTAAAGTTTTATTTACTGGAGAGATTTCTTGACTCTCACATTCATCCCAACACCATTCATAACAGCAAAGTTAAGCAATCAAACTCAGTGCCCATCTGCATGAATGGATAAAAACAATACGGTAGTCATATACACATGATGAAGTTCTGTAATTTGTGACAATATGGACAGACATGGAGAAGAGTATCCTAATAGAAATAAGCCAGGCACACACCACACGTTCTTACTTATATATGGAATCTCAAACAAATGCACAGAGCAGAGTGGTGTTCTTCAGAGACTGGGTGTGGGGAGAAAGAGCAGAGGATGGTCAGAGTAGAAAATGGTAGATAGACTGAGTTGGCTTCTAAACTATTCACCATGCTGGGTGGTGGTGGCACACACCTTTGATTCCAGCACTCGGGAGGCAGAGGCTGGCAGATCTCTGTGAGTTCGAGGCCAGCCTGGCCTACAAGAACAGGAACCAAAGCTACACGGAGAAACCCTGCCTCAAAAAACCAATAAAAAAAATATTGATCATATAGAGTGGTGGATATACTGAATGATGGCATAATGGAATTCTGAAATTGCTTAGACTGAAATTTCAACTGTTATAAAAACAAAAAATGGTAAATAGGTGAGGTTATACATGTTAACATACGTTAACTAGTTTGATTTAATTATTCCACATTAATAAACATAATATCACTTATTCCCTCACTCATGTAAGTTAAAAACCATCCATTTAAATAATACACATTTTGTGTGTAAGTGGTGAAATTTCACATAATAACTCTGCATATGGAGACCAGAGGTAAACATTGGGTATTTGTTCCTTGGATATTGCCTGCTTTTTCTAAGAGAGGGGGACAGGTCTCTTACTGGCTTGGACCACTTTAGCCAGACTAGGCTAGCTAGCTAGCAAGCCTCAGAGATTTGTCTGTCTCTACTACCCCAGTGCTGGGATTACAAGAACATTCCATCAAGCCTGACTTTTTAAGTGTGGATTCTGAGGATCAAACTCAGGCTCCTGCAAGTACTTTGCCAGCTGAGATATCTCCATGTCCCATCCCCCCATGCAATTGTAAAAATAGAAAGTGAATCTTCTAATTTACCTTTTAATGACAATAATTCCTAAATGTAAAAATATATTCAAATGTTTATAGTTTAAATAAAAATGTAAAATAGAAATTTTGTAAACTATAAAATTGAATATAAAAGAATTGTCTTATATTGTTGTATGCTACATGCAATAAATCCTATAACAACAATACCTCACAAAATTATGTGCATATGGGTATATTAATAGAGAAAACATAATTGAAATGATCACATCTTAAGCATAGTCATCTTTGAGTGGAAGATTTTTATTCATTTCTATATTTGTTTTATACTTTTGTGTATTGGTGACTTTTAACATATAGTATTGATAAGATATTAAAGCTATTTTGTTTATGGCAGGAAGAGATCCTGTTCACAAGGGTGCTGTGGAATAGAATATTTGTTTAACTATGTGATGAAATATTGCTCTTGTTTATGCTGCACTTTCTTAGCTATATAAAGATGTGTTGCCTAGCTGGGTGGTGGTGGTGCACACCTTTAATCCCAGAACTTGGGAGGCAGAGGCAGGCAGATCTCTGTGAGTTAGAGGCCAGCCTGGTCTACAAAAGCTAACTCCAAAGCTACAGAGAAATCCTATTTCAAAAAACCAAAATAAAGAAAGAAAAAAGATGTGTTGCTGTTTTACCTTGTCTACCTAAAGCACCCAATTGGTCTAAAAAACCTGAACAGCCAATGGCTGAGCAGAGGAGGGATAGGTGGAGCTGGCAGGCAGAGGGAGTCAGCCAGCCAGCTGGGGCCAGTCAGTCACAGACCAGTCAACCAGTCATGAAGGATGCAGGAAAGCAGGATGGGCAATATGTAGATAAGATAAACGATCCTTGAGGTGGCACATAGATGACTAGAAATGAATTAATTAAAGTTAATTTTAAAAAACTGGCTAGAAATAATCCTAACCTAACACCAAGCAGTCATAGTTAATAATAAGTCTCTGTGTCATGATTTGGGGGCTGGTGGTCCGAGAAAACCTTCTACACAAGGGTCAGCATGCCGCCTGCAAAACCCCTGGGGAATGCCAGGACTACCCAAAGGCTTGTTGCATTGCGCTGTGCTATAGTGGGCATGAGATGGGCTAAACGGAGGGAGGACTTGCTCACACTGCTCAGAGCTCACAGAGGCAGATGTTAATGCCCAAGCACGACTATTTTTCAGCTCAATCTGGTGAAAGAACTGCAACGGTCCACTGGAATATTATCACATTCTCTTGCAAATCACAGAGCCAATTTGAGTAAAGCAATTACAGACTCACAGAAGGTCGGCGCTGAAGCAAGTTTAGAGATATACCAGCTCAGCCCTGCCATATCACAGATGGGGACACTGCACCCCAGCAGTAGGGAGAAATCAAAAACCGTGTGTGTGTGTGTGTGTGTGTGTGTGTATCTGTGTCTATGTTTTTGTGTTTGTATGTGCGAGTATGAGTATATGTGAGTATCTCAGTTAGGATTTATATTGCTGTAAAGAGAAATCATGACATGCCCACTCTTATAAAGGAAAAAGGTAGCTCATTTACAGTTTCAGAGATTTAGTCTATTATTGTCATGGAAGAAAACAAGGCAGAATGCGGACAAACATGGCGCTGGAGAGGCAGCTGAGAGTTCTACCTCTTTCAGGCAGCAGGAAGTGGTTTGAGATGCTGGCCAGTATCCTGAGTGTATATGAGACCTCAAAGCCTGCCTCCACAGTGGCACACATTTCCTCCAAGACCACACCTACTCCAACAAGGCCACACCTCCTAATAGTGTGTGT
>JAQHUG010000042.1:8951894-8964369 GCA_028555095.1 Dicrostonyx torquatus | reverse complement strand
ACACAGTGCATACAGAAAAGGCAGAATAAGGGAACACAGTGCATACAGAAAAGGCAGAATAAGGGAACACAGTGCATACAGAAAAGGCAGAATAAAGCTATGTTTTCCTCCCTTTCCTCACCAGTTTTCAAAGTGAGGAGCTGGAAAACCATATTGCTGAAATACTACCCTTCAGCTTGAGAAATCATACAAATAGAGACTGAGACCACAGAAGTAGCTGCTGAAAATAATCATTATTTATTCAGCACTTCTGTCCAGAGCAGGAATACCCACACGAAGGCCACGTGGCACAGGGTTAGGGTACAGAGGTCAAGCTGTTTGCTCTGGGAGCCCACTCTACTTTCTAGAGACTGTATACTGTCACCCCAGGCAAGAGCAGCCCTGTAACCAGTCTACTCTTTCGAATGCCTTTAACGCGCCCTCTCTACTTTCTGACTGCAGCTTTCAGGTGCTGTGACTGACAGTGATAAGCAGATATTCTAACATTCCTATCACTTTTCTGGCTTTTTGTTTTGTTTTGTCTTTTGAGACAGGGTCTACTTAAATAGCTCAGTCTGTCCTGGCTTCCAAAATTCTGGGATTACAGGTGTGTGCATCATGCCAGTTCTGAATGGTGCTAGCCATCATTCGTAACATAGGTCCTTTATGACCACATGGTTCTGGTCTCCTCAAGACACCCCCCGCCCCAGGTGACAGCACCTGCCCTAGTCACGATTCTCCAGGTTGTGTTTCATCTCTGGACAGCGTGAGCCTCTGAAGTTGAGTCTACTTCTCCGTGTCTTCAAGGCAAGGTAGTGAGTGTATCAGAGCGCCGTCGTTTGTGTGTGTTTTACAAAGTGCAGGCTTCCAGCCCTTTATTAAAATATTATTATACTGCCAGTGCTCATGAGGTGCGGAGGGCGTGCTTGGGATACTAGTCATCCAGTTAGTATTGAGGGCCTGGTTCTAGGTCTGCCCATGGACACCAAAGTCTGCAGGCCCTCACAACCCTCATATAAAACAGCAGTGTATTTGTGTTCTATGTATGGACATCTCCCAAGATACTTTAGATTATCTCTAGATTAGTACAATAAATAAAAAGATGCAGACGCTACGTAGCTATGCTGTGCTGCCCAGGGGATGATGGCAGCAGCTGTGCACAGGTACAGTATCGGTACAGTGTTAGAGTATTTCTAATCCACGGCTTGAAGTGGAACTGGAGGAGATGGAGAAGTGACTTTTGTGCAGCATGTAGTGGACATGAGATTAACTCTGGAGGCCCAAGGAAAGGATGGCAAGGAAATTTAGTTTACAGAACAACAAAACCATGATAAAGTAAGAGCCTCTTGCCGTTGTTGATATGAAAGCCACATTAGCTCGGCATGAAGGCGCACACTTTAATCCCAGAAGGCAGAGGCAGAAGCAGAGCCAGGCATAGCTCTGAGTTTGAGGTCAGTCAGGGCTACATGCTAAGACCTGGTCTCAAAAAGAAAGACAGACACATTCCATTAACATGGCAAGGACAAGAAATCAGGGAAAAGAGTGTGAACGGAAAGTCACAAGGGAGATGCCATGAAATGCAAATGCTGATCTGGGGCATGTCACCTTGACAGGCAGCTTGTGTAGCTTGCTCAGGGTAGGTAATCTCAGGGCACCATGGGGCATGGTTAAGAGACCTGCTGAGCCTCCTAGATAAGCCACTTCAGCATAGCAGGATTAGTTTTGAGGCAGTTTAGAAAAGAGCGGTAGAGATTACAGTTGCTTTATAGCATTTAAAAATGCACAGCCATGACAACCTACTCTTTAATGCGCACATCGAGTGGCTCCAGTGTGCACAGGAGTGGCTATGATGTGCAGAAACGAATGGATGAAAATGAAGAAGACACGGCCCCAAGCTTGAGAGGCCGGCGATCGTGGGCTAGGGATGGAGGTGTGCAGATCCCTCTGCAGTCAGTCTGAAGTGTCCATTACCTAATGGTATCATTGCAGCCTACACAGTGCTCAGATACACCTGGGCCAGCACTGCAATGCAGGGAGGGTACAACACTGAGCCCTGGTGTCCTACAAAAGCAAATGCTTCTTAAAAACTTGGAGTCAGGGGATTTTGTAAATACATTTTACAATAAAATAAGACTCAGATTATCTAGAAAATTTTAGATTTATAAACAAAATTAAAGAGTCAGAACTTAAAATCTAAAAATCCAGCACTGGGGGCATCTAACCAACTATTTTCAAGTGTGATTTTAGAATTAGATCATTTAAGGTGGTTTTCATTGTGTTGTCTAGCTACGGTTCTTCCTTACTTATGCCATACAATCTAGCATCTTCACTTTGACTTGCTACCTGGATGGGATCACTGTATTTTATTCACCAATTTCTAGACAGCTGCAGGGAATAAAGACAGAGAGCCACACTGAAATGAGAATGGCTTGCTCACAATTACTTACACTAAAGTGGGTAGAAGATGAGATAGAGACCCCAATGTCCCAAATGAGATTGTGGCACTGATCTCGTGACAGTTCATACTGACAGCTGTGGGCAGACGACACTAACTGTTGGCTGAATCTCACTTTTCTAGCTGTATCTGATGCTAAGCATAATCCAGGCCCCAACCCCGCTCCTAGTACGTGGACTGGAAACGCCACTATTTTCACAGCTACCACAGACTTTTAAGTGTATGTCAGCACGGCAGGAAGAATCAAAAGGCTTCCTTAGTGCTCTCTATGTGGGCTTCCATTTCAGACTTCCAGTGCCCCCCCCAGCACCCCGACTGCACTTACCTTATCCCCTCATCTGTAAATGGTGTTGGTCCACAGATGCAAAGGAAGACTCTGGAGTTTTCTAAACTTCTTTGCAAAAATTCCGAGAGAAGAGCTGGTGACACATGCCCCTGTTTGCCATTCCATTCTGGAGAAGGTGCTGAGAGAACAAATTCAGTATCAAATCTAGGACAAGCAAAGGAAAGAGTTTTCAAAGTCTGTTATTTAAAACCTCTATTGTCACAGTTCAGGCACTAAGGCTCCCTTCCCAAAGGGCAGCATAGCAGGGCTGGACAGGCTCTATGTGAACCTTTAATAAACCCCTGCATGTGAATGTGAATTCATGAAGCACTGGCCTTGCTATGGGTGAGGGCAATCTAAGGATTAGCCCTGCCATGGAGAAGGGCAAAGATTGTTTTTGGTTTTTGTTTCTTTTCTTGAACTTACTAGCAAGAAACTTCCCTGGGATCTCAGAGTCTGTTACACTGCTAGTAATAATCTGCCTGAGTGTCACAGGTCTCCAGGGACAGGCACTTTAATCCCCAGTCAAATCTGCCCATGATTGCCCTGGGGCAATCGGAATAAAAAGCCTATTTGACTTCTTGGCCCTGGTGGTTCAAACTCCATCAGGCAGATGTAGTCTGGCTGTCCAGAGCCTAGTACTAACCCTGTGAGTGGTATCCATTCACTTGGTTGTATGAGCCAGAACCTTAGCATTCCTCTTGGGAGGCCCCCCTGCCACAGTCTGCATACACCCTACGAGCAGCCCTGGCTCCGGCCTCCCCACTCTTCTGCTCTTAGCTCACGCGCATGTCCACCAGCAAATGCTACACCCACTGCTCTTTCACTCTATGTACTGCAGACCCGGTGGCCTCTGCCCTTTCTTCATAGCCCCTACTTCAGCTGGCAAGCATGTAACCCCCAAGGGAACTGTCTGTCTGCTATTTCACTGTCCACTTTGCCTTCAGACCCAAAACTCCATGAAAGCAGGGATCATGTCAGCTTTAGTTACCGTAGCCCTAGTGGCCAAAATGCAGAGGCACTTAAACATTATGAAATCAGATACGTGGAAATTAAAGAGGGCACAGAGTTTAGGGAGCTAAAAGCTAAAAAAACCAAAGTCCTGCCACACCTAGTGTGTCGCCATCTTGACAAACCCAGTTCACTGTGCTTCTTCAGGGACTGCTCACGTATCAGCCTTGAGAAAAAAGCTCTGAATGAGAGGAGCAAAAAAACTGAATGTGAGAGTAGACTGTGGCTGACACTACTGCCTTAATGTCGCTGTCACAGCTGGATCAGACTTCCAAGAACTGACAGGCCAGACACAGCAACAGCAGATCAAGTAAGAGCACCAGGCAGAGAACAGAGAAGCAGCCTAGTCCTGCACACAGGCCCTGCCTCAAGGGCTTCCCAGGGCATTTACTGAACATGGTGAGGAAACTTCCCTATCAATCACAATCTCAATACACCTCAGATCAGGCTTCAGTTCTTACCATCAAGGTTTCCATGTAAGTCTCCACAGCAGTTCTAACCCACACTACGTAGAACTGCCTCCCAAACACGGGGTAAGCACACCCACTTGAAAACCCCAATTCAAAATGTTCAAACATCACAAACACTCTGAGTGCCAACACAACACTATCATGTTCTGTCAGATTCTGGAGCACCTAGGATTTCAGATTAGACACCCAGTCAGTGAAGTCTACACAAACACCGGAAAACCCTCAAGTTCTAAAATTGGAGGACTTCTGGTTCCAGGCATCTTGCATTTGGGAAACTGAACTAGCCTCTTGTTTCATTAAAACACGGTTACTATCTTTTACCCAAATGCCTTTTTGCCATACTGAATTAAAAGCCAAAGACGGCTGAATTTCCAATGATTCTTTCACTACAGTACAACTGCTAGGATATAGATTCAGAATAAATAGACTCCAATCTTCAGTGGATACCCAGTCATTTACCAGTATGCTGTTTTAGGAAGGCTAACCAGTGACATTGGATCTACAAGCACCAACTTGGACAATGGTGAGGTATGGGCTCCCTAGGAAACAGCGTAAACTTCTCCTGCCTTTCGTACTTACTCCCAGACTGTTCCTTGCCTACAGTCTGGTACTCAATGAAAAGGTCACTGTGAAGGGGCTGCTGTCCTGGTGAGAACTTCACCCAGAGTGGGAGCAAGTCCACATCTCTTTCTCACAAGAACAGGATCACTGGGCTGCGTGGGCTGGGGACATCTGCAGATAGCACAGAAATTCACAATGATGCCTGCTTTTCCCTCGGGCATAGAAGCAACCTGCCCAGTGTGAAGCCACCCCGGAGCTGCCAGGCAGTCTTTTCTTTCTTGCTCAATTCCAGTGGAAAACTAAAGGCACCAATGCCATCAAGAGATGCTGCTGGGACACTCTGTGCTGAGGATTCTGTCAGGAGGTTCCCGGCCTGAGGACACTATCACCCATGACTTGTCAGTACTTTCATCCTAAGTAGTCAGGGGAGTACGGAGAACTTCTCTCCATGACAAACAACAGAGGCTGTTTAACTAAATTAGGGCATGTTCACATGACAGAGCACAATGCCGCCATTATTAAAAATCATGGTATAATACAGGGCCTTCCCAGTCCACACTTCTAGCATTTTGAGCTATTCCTGGCCTTTAATAACTACATGTCAGGAGCCCCTCTTTCTCCAGTTGTGACCATCGGAAAGAAAAAAAAAAAAAAGTCTCTAGGAGCTAGAGAGATGGCTCAGCAGTTAAGATAAGAACACAGTTGCTCTTACAAAGGACCCCGTTTTCCCCAGAACCCACATGGCAGTTCACAACCATGTTTAGATTAGATTCTAGGGAATCTAATGCCTTTGTCTGGCATCTTTGGGCACTAGTCCTGAATGTAGTATACTTACATATATGCAATAAAACACTATACACATAAAATAAAAATAAATAAATCTTACAAACAGTAACACCGAACCTTGTCTCCAAATGGAAGCATCCCCGAGGATGACTAATTGTGGGGGGGCCTTAGCATGACAGAGCATATGCTGTAATCAGATACACTAAGTGAGGCTCACTCTACTGCTGAGCATAATTATAGGCAGGACTAAAAACCAATCCTCCACACTGTAGCCTAAGCAACCCACACCCAGTCATAAAGACCAAAACAAAGACACTTCATGTGCACAGGTGCATGCCCCTTCACGACAGTTAATCAGAATCAGCCCTTAGCACTAAAGGATAATGTCTAGTCATTCAAATAAATCTCTTAAAGTTTGTAAAATTTCTCTTTATGGAACTTAACAATACTTCTGTCAAAAATTTACTAGAAACATTTATTTTAAACCCTACCCACGTCCATTTAAAATCTTTTAAATGCTTGAGAAAACAGGGGCTCTAGTAAGGCAAACAATTCTCTTCTTGACAGAGGGTCTCTAACCCATCCTCAACACCGCAGAGAGCGCTCCCCGGTTGCCAAAGCATTGACATGGTCCCCAGACCCCAGTTGTGGAGCGGGGCGAGCAGGACAGGCGTCACTGTTTGAGTCTGAAGATAAAGGCACAGGTCCGTGAAATTAAGCAATGCCTAAAGAAGAGTTCAAGTGATCAGGCTTATTTTAGATTAATTTTTTTAAAAATTTATTTTTTTATTATGTATAGTCTTCTGCCTGCATGTATGCCTGCAGGCCAGAAGAGGGCACCAGATCTCATTACAGATGGTTGTGAACCACTATGTGGTTGCTGGGAATTGAACTCAGGTTCTCTGGAAGAGCAGCCAGTGCTCTTAACCACTGAGCCATCTCTCCAGCCCTTAAATTAATTTTTAAAGATTATTAATTATGCATTTTGGGGGTTTGTTTGCTGTTTATTTTTTGAGACAGGGTTTCTCTGTGTAGCTCTGGCTGTTCTGGAAATCTCTCTATAGATTAGACTGGTCTTGAACTCAAAGATCCACCTGCATCTGCCTCCCAAGTGCTGGGATTAAAGGCATGCACTACCACCCTCCTGGCTTAAGATTTATTTTTTTATTTTCTATGAATGAGTGTTTTGCCTGCATGTGTATACATTCATCAGGTGACTGCCGAAGAGGGCATGGATCCCCTGGAGCTGGAGTTTTGGACGGCTGTGAGACACCATCTGAGTCCTCTGCCACAGCATCAAGGGCTCTTTCTCACTGAGCCATCTCTCCTCCCCCGTGGAACAGTAAGGCTTAAAGCTGAGGATATGGGAACTAGGGTTTGGTCTACAAGCTTCCCGGCCAATGTTTCCCTGTGTGAAAGCTTGGAATTTGGTCATCTGGATTTCCTGAACTCATTCTTAGCTGCCTCAGCAGAGTAATTATGCCTAGGTAGAGGCTTCAGCCAGGTTAAGAACAGGAGTGCTTCAAGGCTAAGCATGTTCAAGTCACAGCCTTAACTTAGGAGCCACTCATTAAAGGAGACAGAGGACTATGGGAAGTAACAGAAAACACAACAAAGAGCCAGTCAAAGACCTGCATCCTCAGCCCTAGAGATGGTGGCACCCAAGGGTGTTTGGGCTTTTCAAGGACTGGTAACTTGATTTTTATGAGACTATATGAACATAAATAATCACCTCAGATATTCTGTGAAACTTAGAAAAGCGCTGACATTCTGGGACTAGATGATTGCATAAATGCCTCGGAAAGTATGGTGGCCTGTCTAGCTCAATGTTCTTGAATTTGTACTTCTTGCAACTGACCTTGCTATGCAGTTTTTCTTCTTTCTGTAATGACACAAGCTCTCGCCATGCCACTCTTTCTCCCTGAGTTCGGTTTGACAAGATCTGCTTTCTATTGATAACACCAGCATAAGAAGAAAACCAGTGACAGGGTTAATAATATCCACTAACTCAGTCTACTGAAACTGCAAACTGCTGCTGAAATGGTGAGCAATGGTCCCTCACAGAGACGGCTTACTAGACCCAGGAACTCCACAACAGTCAACTCTGCTCCAGCTTCCAGCCCACTTTCCTGAACTGTCCCAGGATACAGCAAAACTTAAATCTGAGTGAACAGATACAATACCTTTTATCTTTACATGCCAATTTCTCTAGTTGGCATCTCCAAATTATATCATCCTCTGTTTTATTGAAGAATATCAATTTCACCTTCCTTAAAAGGAAAAAAGGAAAACTCATTAAATGGAAGTCATTGTTACATTTAAAATATGCACAAGTGGAGATGTCCGAAGGGAACTTGGTGACTGCTTTTAGGTAGCCCAAATTATAAAAACATGAAATGAGACAGAGGAACCCAGCAATATAGTCAGTAGGAGGAGCAGAATACCAGACGCCAAGATGAACTACCTACCCACGGACAATGAATACCTTGTACTAAAAAGCCTCCCGAGTAACAGTACTCAAAAAGAAGGGACCGTACCTGAGACTGGACATGTAAGTCAATGCGTAGTTCAGCACATTAACCATCGGTGTGAAGCCTGTTCCAGCTGCCAATAAAAAGAGATCTTCTACTTCTTGGAGTATAGATAGTTTAAAATCGCCCTCTGGACTGCTTACAGAAACAAAATCTCCTAAACAAACAAATGAAATAAATAAAATCAGAAAAAAAATACAAAAAAGCAGGAAGTGAAACAGATAGAGCACTGATGAGTGACAGGATGGACATTTGACGTGAATGCCACATCAGTCTCTACAGAGTCTGAGAGGAATTTCAGTGGCAATCATAAGATATCCAAATATGTCAGGATTCTATCATGATAATCAGACTAAGGAGTAAATAATACAAGGTAGGGAGGGAATAGATATTTGTTATTTACACACTGGTTAGTAATCACAGGGCCATGTGGGCAGGAGAGAAGGGAAACATGTATTCCGGAGCCTGACATTGGCAGTGCCATGACTTCTCCAGTAAGATTTCAAAAGATCTACCAGCTGAAACGAGAAGAGCCATCATGAGCTTACTTCCTATGAAAACAGCAAGATCAGAAAACAACTGTTCTTGGGCAGTTGCCTAGTTTCTGTGGCAGTCGGCTGACAGGACTGTCCACACCTTTCATACAAGAACACTGCCACCAGGGTACATTCAGAAATCTCCAACATAACTTGAAAAATAAAAAACAAAACTGTTTCTTATTTTGAAGTTATTTAAATACAGTATCTTAAAATGTTTGGGTGCTTATAATTTCTTTGATTTTTCCACCACAAGATAACAGTCTAAGGAGCAATCAAATACAGGATTTCTAAAGTGACTTTCAGAAGTAACAAAGACTTCAGTGACAGGCCACCCTGATGCTGACAGAGAGAGAAAGAACATTTTTGCCTTTAAGGCAAAAGGAATCAAAAGATGGTAGGGAAAAATGAGAAAACACAGAGAAAGGGTCAGAAATAAGACGGAAAGATTTCACATCTTCAGAGACATTATAATCTGTTATCCAGTCTTTCCAGGTTCATTTCCTGATAGCCTAGTATGTGCCAACTGTCAAGCTAGGGTCCTGGAAATAAAACACTTTCTACCTGTAAATGTCAATCTTACAAACACGCTCTGTGTTCACTCTTAAAACAGAGCACGAGCAACTGTTCTTAAGTGATTCCAAGAAGGAGGGCCTCATAAATGGAAGTGCCCATCTGTCGAGTCTGTGCAAAGGAAGGGCTGACGGATATTCTAGATGAGGGTCCTATAGGAACCTGAGAACCAGGATAACAAACTGAGGCTGCAGGGAACACAAAAGCAGCCTAGGAGCCCTGTAAGTCCTGCAGGGGAGTTGAGCAGTACAGGTAAAGAAGATCTGCTAGAGGCTTCAAAGCTGGGGAGCAACAAAAGTGAGTCTATTCTCGGAGGAACTGGAGAAGCTGCTGGGAAATGCATGAAGAGAAAGACACCAGTTAGAGCCGTGTGAGAGACTAGTTAGGGGACAAAATGGAAAAGATGGAGGCTTGCTTTCAGAGCACAGGGTTGGGAGGAAAGATGACATCAAACCTTGTGGCTGACTGGATTGGGGGAATGAGCAAGTCTCCAGAGCAGGGCAGAGATGGACAGAGATGCTGCAAATGATGAAGATGGAGGACATGGAGTACCAGGCAGAGAAGATGACGTTCACTGTAGACACGTTGAGTTCAAGGTGTATAACAGACTCCACATGGAGATAACAGAGGGTCACTGATCCAATCTACGGTACAAACAAGGCTACAAATCAACATTACTAACCAATCTGAAGACGATCAAGCTCTGGTGTGAAGAGTCCATCAGGATAAATTTTGATCAGAAAGTAGATGTATTTATTTGGGGGAGGAACTGGTTCTCTAAAGCCTGAGAGTAAGGAGGCAGACACGGGTGTGTATGGCTTTACTATTTCTGCACCTGGAAAAAAAAATCAAAACAAAGAAAAGTATAATACTTAAAAAGCTCTTAATGAAGATAAAACATAAAAAATTTATGATGCTATCAGTGTATGTTTAAAACTAATGTATATATACCTTCAATGAGATGCTCCACATCCATGTTTTAATTTTAACAAAACCAATGCTTAACCGTTATACAGACAATCTTTTTGTAAAATTAAGTATGGTCTATAATAATGAATCTAGACAGACATATAAGTTGTGAAGCAGGCCACAATAAAATGGCATCACAGATTTCCATGGAGATGTAATAATAAAGGCAGAGCAATTTCAACATAAACCACACACTTAGCAACAGTTAGTGGTCAACAATGAGGGCACTAGAGAAGGAAAGGGAGGCATTTCACTTTTAATTTTATATATTTTAGATTGTTTTAATGTTCTTAATAATAATGTCATTATTTTGGCAGTTGAATGAAAGGAATGATAATCTAATTATCTCATGGATTGTATTATTTTTAAAAGTAAAATGACTTGATCTAGTGCTAAAGAAAAGAGCCACGAAACATTTGAAAGACCAAGATTTCATCTGTGGCTCTAATTATTCCCTATGTAACGTAAAGGTCACTGGCTGAGAACTACGCTAAGGAAGCCAGCAGCTCCTGGGCGTCAGTCTGCATTAGTGATGATAAGAGCCTCACGGCACCACCATGGAAGAACACCTACACCAAATCCCAGCAAGGAGTCTGTAAGACAAACACAGACCGAAGTGAGGAGCCTGCAGCTTCAAGAGGCCAAGAAATGATGGCTATCAGTAAGAACTGGAGTAACTGAAATAAGTAAATGAAGATATTTAGGATGAAATAAGGAAAAAATAATCCACTCAGCCAGGAACACAGTTTTGAACACCTTGAACTTGTAGCATACATAAGAAAACTATGTGCAATTATTCACTTGTTTTGAGTTTTACAGACTCAATCTCCTAAGTGGCATAGCCCGTAGGAGATACCAAGTACACAGTTTCTAGTGATACTCCCTGTGGGGACCATTGTGTGCTCACTCCCTGTTCCAGGTTATCAGTAGCAAAGCCACAGTCCTCACACTCTTCCTGTAGCCACAGACCGAGGCTTCCTGACATTAAAGGCAGGTGTCCAGAAAGGCCAGTAACTTAGACGACTGTACAAAGTAACATGTTCCCCACTCTACCCCACCGCGGCTCTAATCCCCTTACCTGTGACACTGAGCTTGAGGTAAACATGGTACCCAACTGGCACCTGAAGGTGAGTACTTGGAGGCAGCATCAGACAGAAAAGCCTTGTATCATGAGTAACATCTTCCTTGGAAATTAACTGGCACCTTCTGTAGTACAAGCCTAGAAGGCAACACGATTAGGTCACTGGTGAAAGCCACACCCCACTCTGCTCTTTCAGAACTCCAGCTCCATTACAATGCGTACACAGCTCTAAAACTCAGTAACTTTACAAGCCTACTTTATTCTAAGATATTTTGTAAAACACAAGAACACATCTATAATTTGAAAACTGGAGAATTAATAATAGTTTAATAAAATGAGTGTTATCTCTTCAAACCTCTAATAGCACATTAAAAACATGTCTCAAGAAATTAAAACCTAATTTCTTCTTATACATATTTTGTAAGCAACTCTATATTTTAGGCTTTATATTTACAATGATATTGATAGTACATATAAAATATTTGATAAAGATGGTTACATTCTCAAGTTTTTTTTTCTTTCTTTCCCAATGAAAAGGTTTTAAAAGTTAAATACTTGGAATTTAACAGTACGGTCACTGTCAAGGAGGCTAGCACCATACTCTGATGGAAGAAAAATATGGTATTTCCTTAAGTGTCTTTTGGCCATTTGAGATTCTTCTGTTGAGAATTCTCTGTTTAGTTCTGTATCCCATTTTTAAATTGGATTATTTAGAATTTTGATGTCTAATTTCTTGAGTTTTTTAAAATATATTTTGGAAAGCAGTGCTTTGTCTGATGTAGTGTTGGTAAAGATCTTCTCCCATTAGTAGGATTCCTTTTTGTCTTACTGACTGTGTCCTTTGCTTTACAGAAGCTTCTCAGTTTCAGGGGGTCCCATTTATTTATTGTTGCTCTCAGTGTCTGTGATATTGGGGTTACATTTAGGAAGTGGTCTCCTGTGCCCATGCACTGAAGACTACTTCCTACTTTCTCTTCTATTAGGTTCAGTGTGGTTGGATTTATATTGAGGTCTTTAATCCATTTGGACTTGAGTCTTGTACATGGGGATAGGTATGGATCTATTTTCATTCTTCTATATGTTGACATCCAGTTATGCCAGCACCATTTGTTGAAGATGCTTTCTTTTTTCCCATTGTATAATTTTAGCTTCTTTGTTAAAAATCAAGTGTTCATAGGTGTGTGGATTAATATCCAGG
>JAQHUG010000042.1:8931204-8943606 GCA_028555095.1 Dicrostonyx torquatus | reverse complement strand
AGAGATCCGCCTGCCTCTGCCTCCCAAGTACTGGGATTAAAGGCATGCGCCATCACTGCCGGGCTTATTGACAGATCTTTAAAACATCCCTTATCCGGTGATTAAATTCTATATTACAGGAAAAAGCTAATAAATAAAACATGAGATTAGGACTAGAAAAAAATAATGGTTCCTCAATGTGTCCATATATACAGGCACATACATGTACACACACTCATACAACTATTCATTCATAATCTTCATTCTGAGGAGGAAAAATGTAGTCAGAAGCACCACACAACTTGAAAAATATTAACCACTGCATTTGAAGCAAAGGTAAACAACAGAATACTTTCCATTCTTTGATTCATGTATTTGACCATATCTGAATTTTTGATGGCAATAACAATTTGCCATGAGAACGAACACATTGGTTTTCAACTTATATAATTGCTTTCAAACTAAAATTTCAAACTAAAACCTAAGAAACATACTGTTCTTAAAAAGTCAATAACTTTATTAAGACACATCAAAAACCTAGGAACCATATGGTGGTTGATTGTAAATGCACGGTGGACTGACAGCAAATCAATGATACACTGGTGAGGTTAGAATTCAGGTGCACTACAGTTTAGGTCATGACTTAACAAAGGGAGAGGAAAAATTGTCCTTGCTCCTTTGTCAAAGAAAACGGATGCCTAAACTCCCATTTCCAAAGCAGGAAATCTGTGCATCACTCCCGGCTCCAATGTCAGCAAGAACACGGCTGAAGCTCTCCTGACTGATTTTCCTTTTCTTTTTCTTAAATTCAAGATTTCTTTTTAAATGGTTGCTCAGGACTAAAAGAAACTTATAGCACAGATAAAAGAGTTCACAGAAAGCCTCAGGAAATTACAGGGAAAAGCAGTTCAATGACTGTCATTGTATCTTCAAATGGAGGTCAGCCTTGGTTTGCAGAATCATTGATTTTTGACTAGGCTTTTATCTGGTGGTCTAGGACTCCTCCCTCCATCACTAGGAGTCAGATAATCCTGGGCAACAGGCTCCATTCTCTTAGCAGCTCTTTTCACTTGGCAGTGTCCCACTCCTATTCTCTGCTGAATCTCTACATTAGGCCACGTTTTCTCTGTTCTTTTCCTACCTAATACCACAAGGCTCACAGCACACTTGCTATGGCAAAATCAAATTGGTTTGAAGTGTCCCACATAATCTTAAAAATTTCCCCTTTATAACCTGTACAATGCCTGGCATAAAATAGCTGGTAAGGATGTGCAGACTTCCTCCAAACAGCCCCTGAAGATTGCTGCTTTTGTGAAAGCTATGGATCTTACTTTCAAAACATTTGAAGTCCACCTTCTGTGGGTAGTCACTCGATATCAAATTCACCTGTCTTTTTATGTAAGGCTCCCTTAAAGTGTGCTGTGTTTGGACTACATAACTCACCCTTGTAGGCTTGTTTCTCCATTTTATGTTTGTTATATGTTCTCATTCCTTCCTGGGAATGTAATTTCTGCTTCTGTTTCATAGCACAGTGCTAAATCGGTCTTCAACATATGACATCACTCAAAAAAAACTAGGATGTCTGATACAAACACAAATTATCCATAAATGTATATTTATAATGAGAAATAGTAAAAAAGATATTGCTTTTGCCTCCAGTTTCTGACACAGAGCGACAGGCATGGGAAGTTGGCCTTCACTCTTGTTCTTGAAGTCTTTGTAATTTCCCAGGGATGAGTATGGCTGATACAGCTTGAATGTCCAGCGTGACAGGATCTTTGTTCTAGGGAGATGACTCTTAGTAGATTTTGTACAGACTCTGGATGGGGCCTGAATGCTGAACTGTAACAATGGTCAATGATGTATAGCCCATCCCACTTAATGGAATCTCTACAGGAACCTCCAGGACAGAGTTCAGAAAGTCTAAAATTTGCTGGACACATGGGATGCCTGGAGAGGGGCATAGCTAATAGATCACATAGAAGCTCCACACTTCTCACAATCCTCTGTGTCCTTTATAATAAATGCATAAATATAATGCTTGTCTGAATTCTGTGAAACACTCTAGCACATTTTTTTAATCCAAAATGGGGGTAATGAAAACTCTAATATTGGTTTGTTAAAAGTACAGAAACCTGGGAACTATGATGGGCACCAGAAGTTTGGGAAGTTCATGGAACCAAGCCCTTAACTATGGGGTCTGCACTAGCCTTTGCTTAGTATCAGGATTGACTCAGACTGTAGGATACCCAACTAGAATCATTAGGTAATTGGTTATTGGTGGGAAGAAACTACCATACATTTTTAGTTCTGTATTGAATCATAAGAGTAGAAAAGTTATTTTGGATTTCCACAGCTTATAATAATTTTAAAATAAAAGCTGTTTAGCTGAATACAAGGAGCTACCATCTGAACCCACTAACTAGCTGCAACAGACTGTGCATATATGCTTGGTTGCTTAGGTCAGAAATCTACAGAAAAAAACAGGAGAGATGAAAATAAATGCTGGGATTCTTGGGAATTTCCCTAGTGCCAGGTTTCTCTCTAGCCCCATAATGGTTCCCTCTATCAAGATATTTCTTTTCTTGTTCTCCCTCTCTGTCCTTTCCCCATCTCAGCCACCCCAGCTAAGACCCTAAGCATTAGTGGAAACAGTACCTGAACTGGCCTTCCCCTGTAATCAGATGGATGACTACCTTAATTGTCATCATAAAAACTCCATCCAGCAACTGAAGAAAGCAGATGCAGAGATCCACAGTTAGCACTGGGCCGTGCTCCCAGAGTCCAGTCGAAGAGAGGGAGGAGCGATAATATGAGAAAAGGGGTCAAGACCATAGTGGGGAAACCCACAGAAACAGCAGACCTGGGTTACTGGGAGCTCACTGACTCCAGACTGACACCGGGGAACCTGCATAGGTCCAAAGTAGGCCCTAGGAATGTGAGCGACAGATGTGTGGCTTGGGCAGACTGTATGGCCACTGGCAGTGGGACCAGGATTTATCCCTAGTGCTTAAATTGGCTTTTGGAGCCCATTCTCTTTGGAGGGATACCCTGCTCAGCTTTGATATGGGGGGAAACCATGCCTCAAAGTGATGTGCCAGACTTTGTTGACTCCCCATGGGAAGCCTCACCCTCTCTAAGGAGTAGATTGGGGGTAGGGTGCATGGAAGGTGCAGGGAGTGGGAGGAGGGGAGGGAGAAGAGACTGGGATTGGTATGTAAAATAAGGAAACATTATTTTAAAAAATAAAGAAAAAGAAAAAAAATGCTGGGAACTAGAAAAAAGCAGATGACTAGTGACTGACTCAGCAGACCTGAGAAAGTGGAATCCTAAACCAGAAATGTAAGCAACAGCAGACTGGAATTTTTTAACAGAAAAAAAATCCCTTAATGCCCTGAGGTTAGCAGGACCTACCACTGCTAACATCAGAATAAAGGTTAAATGGAAACTTTCTGGTTAAAAGTTTAAGGGGCTCAGATGCTCGCCACCCCAATTAAGCTCTCTTTTACTTAGCACAGCCATGCAATGGGTCCCCCTTTGTAATCTAATTACAAAGTAGCACAGGGTCTGTGGATTGGGCATGCACTAGAGTAGACTGTACCCTCTCATTAGAGTGGCAAAACTGTAACAGCAGTACCTTGGACTGTAACTACATTTGAAGACAGGTCCTTTAAAGAGTACTTAAGGTAAAGTGAAGGCAATGGTATTCCTTTCCAGCTAGAGTTCTCTCTCTCTCTCTCTCTCTCTCTCTCTCTCTCTCTCTCTCTCTCTCTCTCTCTCTCTCACACACACACACACACACACACACACACACACACACACACACACAAAGCCAAGCAGAGGTGCCTTAGAAGACTCTAATCCTGCCGATACCGTGACTAAACTTATAAACTCCACATCTGAGAGTAAACAAATTCTGTTCCTAAGCTGTGATCAGCAGTCATAGTACTTTAGCTAACTAAGACAGTATTCTAGTGGGGAAAAAAAAAACAAAACAAAAACAAAAACAAAAACAGGAGGAAGAGAAGAATGAGACTAAGTCACATTTATAGAACTGCAGCTTTCTTTGCAGACAAGCCTTCCAAAGACTGTGTGAAGGGAGAATACTGTTCCCAGGAGACTCACAAATCCTGGCATCAAACTGTCCTCAGAGAAAACACTCATCTGCACAGGTAATAAGCCCAACCCTTTATGCACAGCTGTTACCAGCTGAAACATGAGCAGACATGAGATCAGAAATATCAAAGACGGCATCTGGTATGAAACATCAAAACACACAACAAACAAGATTGTGCGATGAGAGGTTACACAGAGAAAAGGAAACACTGGAACACCATCAGGTTTTTTTTTTTGTTTTTTTTTTTTTAAAAGATGGGCTAGTGGGATGGCTCAGTGGGTAAAGGTTCTTGCAGTCAGACTGACAGCCCGAGTTTGATCCCTAGGACCCATGTAGTAGAAGAGAACCAACTCCTGCAAACTGTCCCCTGACCTCCACATGAAAACCATTGTGTGCACGTGTGCCCAGACAGAGACACATGCCAAATAAATAAATAAAATGCTACTTAAAACCTTTACAAAACAAATATAAGAAACAAGAGTACTGCATACCTGTATCTTTCTTTGGAATAAAGGAATCATGCTTCTCCAAGGGCTCACCAAGACATTTCCAAGAAATGTTTTCTCTCTTTTGTAGGACAATATCTACTTTTCCAACATTCTCAATGACCCGTACTGAAAAGAAAAGAAATTTCACTAGTTTCACTAACACTAAATGCAAAATTTTATTCTAAAACCAAATTTTTTCATATAGGTGCACTAACATGCTCTTATATAACAATAAAAATTAATAGAAAAGTAAGATTTTGTTCACTTAGTTAGTAAAAGTGATTTTTGTTTTATGTGATGTTAAATCCAGTTTATTTTAGATTCAGACTGGCTTCTTTCAATTTACCAAGGCAGATATTACATGTGTGGCTTTCAAAAGGGCACAGATAGAGTCTTAAATACACATCTAGCTACAGCTTGAAGCTCAAGTCACACTGAATGGGCCCATAAAACTAAACAATTTATTCTCTTTTAATATTTTTAATTATTCCTGAGAGGTCTATATTAGTGAACTGAGAACAACACTGAGCCTAAAAATATAAGAGCAGACTCAGAAGATTCAGCACGTAGGACGTACATAAGAGAAAAGTCCATGGGAACTGCTCGTCACAGATGTTCTTCCTTGCTCAGTGACTAGAACATTTCCTTGTGTGTGGCCAATAAAAGAAGGACATCTAGCTACTGACTTAAATCTGATGAGTAACATGCTTTTAAAGTCGTAATGCACACACTTTACTTTGCTCAGCAGCTCCATATCTGTTCTTCTACACTATGAACTTGAGAGTCTGTCACAGTGCAACACCTATTTAAAACAGATGAGCAAAGTGAATTCAATTAAATGACCACTGAGTTCAGACTTCACTAGAATAAAAACAAGCTCCTTGGACGTGAAGAGCTTATTATGGTATATGGTAAAGGGAGACGCTTAACCAGTGGGAGAAGCCTGGAAGTCAGAAACTATTTTGAGTCCTCAGTTACCAAGGAACCCACACTGCACATGGAATGTGGCAATATCGCAGCTCAGTGTGCTCTACCCCAGCACCCGCTTGAGTGTCTGTAGCTATGAAAGTGTCTGGTCGAGTGCGTGCCTATGAGCTGCAGGGAAGGAGCAGGGCAGAGAGTAACAAAATCAGACAGGAATGTTCTTAAGGGAGAGAAAAGGAAAACAGAGAGATAAGAAGAGCAAGGAGAAAGAAAAGAAGGAAAATCAGGAACCAGAAAGAGTATACTTTAAAATTAATATATTTATGACATGAAAATATATGTAAGAAAAATAAAGACAAATGCCTGGCTTTTCCCCCTTCCTATGTGGTGTATACACACATACTTGTTTCTGGCTTTTTCCCCTTCCTATGTGGTGTATACACACATACTTGTTTCTGGCTTTTCCCCCTTCCTATGTGGTGTATACACACATACTTGTTTCTGGTTTTCCCCTTCCTATGTGGTGTATACACACATACTTTGTTTCTGGTTTTCCCCTTCATATGTGGTGTATACACACATACTTTGTTTCTGGTTTTCCCCCTTCCTATGTGGTGTATACACACATACTTTGTTTCTGGTTTTTAGTACTTACCAGAAAATTTTTCTTGAACTTCATGGCTTAGCTCTGAGAATAAAAAAAAAAGTTTTTAGTTACCACCAAAATTCAATTCATAAAATCAATCTATAACTGTAAGATCAATTTAAATGTACTGTTTCAAACTGCTCAAGACTAGAAGAATGTACTGAGAGACTAAAAGAAAATACGTGCTCTGAAAGAGTCAAATTGCTTAAATTTCTTCCATCTTTCCATCCTTCTCCCTATGGACTGAGGAGTAAATAATCAACCACTCACAAGCTGGTAACCGACCTTCATTCCAGACTGACAATCATACAGAGTGAGACTCGAGAAGAGCAGCTGGGGGAGGAGGCAACACCTGCAATTCAGGCTGGTTGTGCGCCCTGTGCCCTGCTGACACAGGTCAGACAGTATCAACTTAGCTTTTCATATGTGAAGAATACATGTTTAAAAGATTGTTGCTGGGGTTGATAAGATGGCTCAGTGGGTAAAGATGCTGTCATGCAAGCCTGACAACCCGAGTTCCTTCCCAGAATTCATGTAAGAGTATAAAGGAGAGGACCAAATCTATAAAACTGCCCTTTGACCTCCATACATGTTATACCATGACACTTGCATGTTCACATCATGTACATATGCACAATGACAATTTATTTAAAAAATTAATATATATTTGCTATTGTTCAGGGATTGTTTTATGTGTGTCACATCTATTTTCTAACTAGAAATACATCATAGTCATAAGAGGAGAAAACAATGAGATCTTAGACTCAATTTCATTATAGGTGACAAACAGATCCAACATTTGGTCTCTTTGGTTCCACAACTTCTTACCCCCAATAATCAAAATTAACAAGGCTTATTTCTGGCTCTTAGGAGATGAGCAAGCTTGCAGTCCAGGCTATTTGGTTGCTGTCTCTGACGTCCTGGGGCACAAGGAATGGACATCCCCGTAAGTAATGCTCACATGGTGACCAGGGGTCTCCAGAGTCTTATTTATAGCCATCAAGTAAGACACTTATAAAAGTGAGTCAATGTTTTATGATTGATTCTGATCACATCTGATTGCATGAAGTTGGGGTTCTGTCACACAATGGACAACACGTTAGGCTTATAATTACTTCAATTTGGAAAGGGGACCATGCTGTCATTTTATTACCCTGAAGGAAAAACACTGACTATCAAGTGATCAAAAATGACAAACCAAAATGATGATTGCAGATAAAATATTACGGCCTTCTAGACTGCAGGCCATGCTATTGTCATAGTGAAAGAAAATGAAAATATTCCCATTAGTAAAAATGAGATACTCACCAATATGTATAAGATAAGAATGGTCCTTGATAAAAGTTTCTGCTCTCAAGGAGTCACCCTGGAGGTCAACGATTACTGAGTCTAAATTAATATTCTTAAAGGAAGCAAAAATAGAAAGATGAAAAGTGAGAACTGCCCCCAGAGAACTCCATTTGTGAGGCAATGAGGGGTGCTTTCCTGGTACTGGTCTCCAAGCAACATTATGTTATTCCTGGTTCTCATTTCTCCCTCACACAAGCCCGTCCCTTCCCCACTATGAGTGTCCCTGTAATTCTAAGCACACGTTTCCTCTGTTGAATATCCATTGTGGCCATGGTCTTAAAGTCATGAACCCTACAGACTATCTGTAGAACACTGGTCAGCATCTATTAGTTGCTCAAGAATATTTTTTTGAGAAACAACAAAGCAGAAAAATTAAGACTATGACCCAGAATTCAAGATCTTTAATTGTTTTCATTTTAGTTTTTCTACTACCATGTGATTCTGTGAAAGTATGTAAACTATTGATCTCTACCTATCTCAAAATTATTCAAGAAACTTTTTTAAAGTTTTATTTTTTTTATTTCATTTTACATTCCAAACACAGTTCTCCATCCTACTCCTCCTCCTGCCCCCGCATGCCTCCCCTCCACCAGCCTACCCCTCATTTACTCCTCCCAAGGGGTAAGGATTCCATGGGGAGTCAACAAGGTCTGGCACATTAAGTTGGGGGCAGAATCAAGCCTCTTCTCCCCTCTATATTAAGGCTGAGCAAGACATCCCACTATAGGGAATGAGTTCTAACAAGCTACCTCATGTGCCAGGGATAGATCCTGGTCCTATTGCCAGGGGCCCATCAGACAGTCCAAGCTTCACCATTGTCTTCCACATATGGAGGGCCTAGTTCAGTCCCATGGTGTAGGAGGGTCCATCTTTATTTCTGTTACTCTCATTGGTTGAATAAAGGACTGCCTGGCCTATAAGATAGGACACAGCCCTTAGGTGGGTGGAGTAGACAGAGCAGAAGGCGGTGAGAGAGAAAGGAAGTGTGAGAGACGCCATGACGCCCCCGCCGGAGATGGATGGAGATGGAGATGGATAGACTTTTCTGGTAACTCACCACCATGTGGTGACACACAGATTATTAGGAATGGGTTAGTTTATGATGTGAGGGCTAGCCAAGAAGAGGCTGGTGATGATGGGCCAGGCAGAGTTTAAATGAATATAATTGTCATGTGGTTATTTTGGGCATAAGCAAGCAACCAGCAGCTGAGCCTGCCGGTGGCTGGGGGCTGGGAGCTGGGTGCTGGGAATACAACCCGCACCTCTCCCCTACCTACAACACCATGGAGCCTCCATAGCTATCAGTCTAGAGTTCCTGAGTTTCCACGAGCTTGGTTCAGCTGTCTCTGTAGATTTCTCCATCATGATCTTGACCACCTTTGCTCATATATTCCCCCCTCCCTCTCTTCGACTGGAAGCTTACGAATGGGATGATGTGTTCAATGCAGGTATAAGTAGTAAGTCTACACAGAAACGAAAGAGAGGTGTTGTGGTACTTACTACTTATACCATGCATTATACATATCGTCCCATTAGTAAGTGTCCCCTTTCTTTAGTCACTGCCTTTCAAACACCACTGAAATTACTGTAGAAATAGATTCACAAGGCTCCTCAAATGTGGAAGGTGAGCAGGCACTGGAGGATGTGGCTGGAAACAGTGTAAATACATTCATCCAGCCTTCTAGCTGGACTATCCACCCTGTGAAAGCCAAGTCTATGGATCTGGCCCAGAATCACATTTCTGACATATATTGGTACCTTATATAAAAGAAGTTTCCAAGGGGCACCCAAATGCCATTAACAGTTCAAGTATATTAAGCCTCAGCAGTATAGTCTTTCTAATCCCAGAAAATGTACTCTTAAGGCAAAGTTAACTGGAAAGCACACAGAGCAACACCTAATAGGTTTAAAGGCCACACAGCTATCTGCCAGGCAGGAGCCAGATTACCTACCTAGCTTCCAAACATGAGCTTTGGGGAAAAATTAACCCTTCTTTGTAAAATAGGGAGAACATTTGCTTTCTGCCCTCAGGATTGCTATGGAGAACAAATAAGCTAATATAAAAAAGATCTTAGAAAAGAACCTGCATTTAAATAAACCCAACTAATTCTTACTATTTATTTTCCTCTTGTTCTTGACAGAATGTTTACCTTTTGTTTGGTGTATATAACAATGGTGACTGAGGACTCTGTTTGGAACCAGTCATAGCTGTAAGACAGTAGAGAGAAATGAGAAAACATCCAGAATGATGTGCAATAACACGTGAAATTGGTCAACATTTAAAATCCACAGTGGGAAATAAACTTGTCCAGGTAAAACTCGTGTCTACATAGTAACCTTAACATGTTATAGTCATCATGATATACCTGACATTTATTTCCAAATAGACCACCAAAATGGGCTATACATTGTTCTAAAAATCTTCTCAGGGTAATAACATAATACATACATGTATTGTTAAGGAGCACAAAGAAATCTGCATGCTCATTGCCTTCCTTCTCTATAATGAAAATATCACTACTAAAGAAATTCATTCTTGAGCTGGGGAGATGACTCAGTAGAAAATACTTGCTAAATAAATATGAAGACAAGAGTTCAAATCCACACAGCCCACCTAAAGCCTGATGAGGCAGTGCACATCTGTAATCCCAGTTTTCTTGTGGGAAGATGGAAGGCAGAGGCAGGAGAATCCCTGAAAGCTCACAGACTAGTTACCCTCAGCACATGTGGCAGCAAATGCCAGGGGGAAAAATCCTGTTCCAGACAAGGTGAAAGGTGAGGGCTCATGCCCAAGGTTGTCACATATTAAAGAATTTTCATTAAAACTTAAATTTAAGAACACCGCCAAAATAGACATATAAAGATTGAATACTGAAATAAACGATGGTATGGCTATGTGATGGAATACAGAAAAGTTTTCACAGAATATTAACAACAAATGATATCGCTCACAGACGAGACTATAATACCAACACTACAAATGTAGAGTGTGAAGGTATTGTATAAGTCAGTGGGCCCCATCTGTGTCTAAGGTTTAAAGGGGTTACAACATGGTTTTTTTTTTGAAACATAGTTTCTCTGTGTAACCATGCTGGCTGTGTTGGAACTCACTTTGGAGACCAGGCTGGCCTTTAATTTATAGAGATCCACCTGCCTCTGCCTCCTGATTGCTGAGATTAAAGGTGTGAGTCACTATCACCTGACCAGAAAAAACAAAAAGCATTTTAAAATAGTGTATTAAAGTATTTAAAATGGATCAAACTTCAGTTATCTAAAAATCACTTATGAAACAACCTTATTCTGCAACCCATCTGATAAATGCTGCCATTTGTGTGCTAAGCAAAACTGGCAGTAAGCAAGAAACCAACCCCTGTGCTAGGTTCTTTCCTGCAGTGTCTGTGGGTTTGTGCAGAGCTGCTCTCACTTTGAAATGTAAAGAAGAGTGCATACCTTGGAGAACTAGGGCCTTCCCTGGGCAGTGTATCTGTCACTTGGCTCTTGGGAAGCATGCCTTCACAAAGAAAAAACAGTAATTTATCTACACCACACTTAACTCATGTACACACACACATAAAGGACATCTTAATTTTGGGTTTAGAGACTTCATGAAAGCAATTGTTTTAAAAGTAATAGTTGAAATAAGGGGCTCATAAAGTTCTAGTAAATCCTGTAAGTTTGGACAAAAAAATGACAGCTTTTGCATTTTTTAAATCTAAAAAATCTTGGAAAATTTACTTCTTGACCCCTACCCGCAAGTGCCGGCAATCAATCTGTAGAGCCTGAGACAATTCTGTGAAGCAACATCAATATGTAAGCATGTGAATATGAGTCATTTTCATCACTAATTAATATGACTTACCATTTAAGACTCTCTTTCCTTCATGGTAGTCTGTATGATGAATTGGAGAGGAAAAATTCAGGTAAGAATATTATATCATTAAAGAGACTATCAAGTCATTTTTATTGGATAAACTATTAACAGTCTCAAAGGGTTGCTTTCTTCTAGGGCATAAGGACAGAAATGGGACTATGACATGGAGAGCAATTGTTTCAAGTAAGTGAGTGTGGTCTCTGGAGATCATCAGGACACTTCGCAGGGCTCTGTGCATGTGTGTGTGTGTGTGAGTGAGTGTGTGTGTGTGCATGTGTATGTGTCTTGTGCATAATCCACATCCCTCAGTATCTTGGAAAATTTACTTCTTGACCCCTGCCCGCAAGTGCTGGCAATCAATCTGTAGAGTCTGAGAATGCTAAGCATGTGTTCTACAACTGAGCCAGTTTATTTCTCCAAAGAGCACATATACCCCAAGTTTTGTCTGAGATGTCATATTCTAAATTAATGTAAAGAAAACAATTTACTAGTTTATATTCTATAAAATACAAATATTAACACTCCAAAGAGGTTTTATTATCTATTATCAGTCTGTGTGTCTATATCTGTATGTATACTGTTATAAACATAAAGTGGTCAAAATGATGTGAATATGTTAAGACTTTCATATGTACATATAATACAATTATTAGAGTTACAATCCAGAAAAACCTCAACAGGTATTTTCTTTCAGGACAGCAGTCAACTCACCAAAGTCTAATATATCTTAGTAAGCACAACTGCCGCACAACTGTGGTTTAATCCCCTCAGCAGGTTGTCGGGGCTTTAAAGGATGACAAGCTAAGATAACATCCCAAAGTCAGACTGAAAGGTGACACATGGCAGAATGGCATCACCGTGCTTTGAATAAGAGAAATGTAAGCCAGGCAGTGGTGGTGCAACCCTTTAATCCCAGCACTTGGGAGGAATAGGCAGGCGGATCTCTGTGAGTTCGAGGACAGCCTGGTCTACAGAGTGAGTTCCAGGACAACTAGGGTTGTTATACAGAGAAACCCTGTCTCAAAAA
>JAQHUG010000042.1:8917866-8931169 GCA_028555095.1 Dicrostonyx torquatus | reverse complement strand
GATCTCTGTGAGTTCGAGACCAGCCTGGTCTACAAGAGCTAGTTCCAGCGCAGGCTCCAAACCCACAGAGAAACCCTGTCTCGAAAAACAAAACAAAACAACAGGAAAAAGAAAAAAGAAAAAGAAATGTACTTAAATAAGTGCCCCCAAACCTGTAGCCCTTCCTTCTTAACTTCCCATGTGCTGGAGTTACAGATATGTGCCAGGCTCTGCTTTCATCTTCTGAAATCCCATACACTCCTCTAATTCACTCACCCAACACAAAGTGGCCATGACTAAGAAGACCACCTTGTCGTCATTTCCCCTTTTAATCAAAATAACTCTACACTGAGAGGACTCTTACAATACGCAACAAACTACTGCCTTCACTTCTTCAGGAACAAAAATAAGAGGCCAAGGCCTAGAAGGATCCAGAGCTCTTCATCAAAGTCAAGGGTGAATCTGTCTCCCTACAAATCCAGTCCTATTTTTCTTCACATGTTGTTGTTTAATACTTCCTAAAAACACACAAGACTTGAAACACCATAGAAGTTGTACCTCAAATGGCTATTGCCATCACTGCCAAAGGAACATCTAGTCAGTAGCATTTGTAAGGGAGCGCTGATGACCACTGCCTGGTCCGAACTGCCTCCACCAGTTTTACCTGTCTTAGCCTCTGCAGCTGCGACTATCTGCTTCACCTAAGAACAAACAGCAAACTCACAGTACTCTATATTAAATCCATCTCAGTGTACTACAGAGCCAGCAATCTGGTAAATCTCATTTGTCAAGAAAAAAATTTGTTTTTACCCAAGGCACTCATAGATTTTGAAAAATTATTCCAGGTAATTTGTTTCTAAGAAAAAATATTACATCAGTGGACTATTTTCTTAATATGCACTGAATTCAGTCTGAGAGAACTTAATGGATTCTGCAGAAGTATCCTTCCCCCAATTTTTTAATATAAGAAATTCCAGTGTGAAGAAAGTTTGCTTTTAAATTATTTAAATTACCTTCAAAATTACCCCAGTCTAAGTTTTAAAAAGCTGAGCCATATAAACTCTTCTCCATGTTAAACACATTTACATCTGCATAATTTTAGCTGGAAGAGAAACCTTTTCCCTGAGAATAAATGCAATAGTCTCTCTCCATAACTACTTGCATCATTTGGAAGTCTCTATGAAAAAGCAAACTGAGATCTCTCCTCATGTTGGCCTAATGGCAATGTTCTGCCTGGCCAAAGCCCCTCCTCTCCAAGGGCTTAGTCACTCAAAGGCTACCCTGGCAGCCAACAGCACTCAATTCTTCTTTAGCGTGGCAGGGTAAGGAAAAGGGCAGATCAGAGACAGAGGTGACAAGGGTGAACATACAAATGTCCCCAAATCAGCTTTGCCAGAAAGCAAGATAAATACTAACCAAATAAACATCTGTTAGTTGCTGCAATACTGCAAAACACAACTGCAATGCTGCAAGACACA
The DNA here is from genome assembly GCA_028555095.1 of Dicrostonyx torquatus. NCBI lineage: Eukaryota > Metazoa > Chordata > Mammalia > Rodentia > Cricetidae > Dicrostonyx > Dicrostonyx torquatus. Next base: position 8,929,712 of record JAQHUG010000042.1, on the reverse strand, counting down.
ACTGCAGTTCAGATGTGCATCTGTCTCCTAATAGGGATATTTCACCCCCTAGCTTGAATTATGTTGCTAGAATTACTTCCCTGGGGGAGAGAGAAACAGTGTCAACCCCTTCTTCCTGTGTTTCAATGACAAATCAACTTATGATTCTACTAAAGTTCACTCTGAGAGCCACTCAGTTTTCAGGTTTACTTACGAACAGTGAGTGGAGTCACAAGCAAGAGCATGGGTGAGACCATGCTGAAAGGTCTGACCCAGCATGGATGATAACATCTCCATGGCTGTGTAGATAGAGTCCCCTCCCCTAGTGCCTTCCCCATCTATGTCCCCTAGCCCTTCCTCCTCTGAGACCTCCAAGGCCATGTGTAATTTGGGCACAACTAGTTGGGAAGGATGGCTGAATTCTCAAGTAAGTAGCGTCCATGACTTTCTCTGCTCTTCCTTCTAGGAATGAACAATAACAGTTAACAAAGCCTAGCTATGTGACCTTTTCAGGACTCTTGAAGATGGCAGTAGTTTGGCTCAGAGAATAGTCCTGTATAACAAATTACCTCCCTTAAATCTAGCATGTGTGAGCACACATATATACACACATAAACACCAAAAACTCACCGAGACAATAAGCACTAAGGCAAGACAACTGAGTGAGCACATGTCTCATCTGGTATAGGCTGCTTCACTAAGTCCGCTTGCCTGTGTTTACACCATGGAGGCTTTGCTGGCCTGTAAGCTTGTGCTTGGCCTGTCTGTCTAAACTATCTCCATTTTACCAAAAAGGAAACTAAGGCTTCGGAAAAGAACCTCGGACTAACTCTCCACCAAAGCTGAGCCTCCCCTGGCAGTCAGCCCACTCACCAGCTGTCCCGGGCTTGCTGACAGTGCTGCATGGCAACACGGCTCCTTGAAGTTAATGGCTCAGCACCTCAATCCCAGCACTCAGGACATACAGGCAAGGAGATCCTCAGCTACACAGCAAGTCTGAGACCAGACTGGGCTATGCTAAAATAACAATAGTAAGAACAACAACTACTACTGCCAATGCATATACAAAGGTTTCTCCATTTCAGCACTAGTGATGCTTTGAGTTGGATAATTCTGTCATGAGAGTCTGTCCTGGGTACTGTATGCTAGTAGGAACATCCCTGGCCTCTGTCCATGAGAATACCAGCAGCATCCAGGTCAGTTTTAATAATAAAAATGTTTCTAAGTATTGACAATGTTCCTTCAGGAGGAAATCAACCCCAATCGATATGCATTGAGAATAAAGAAGCAATGAATTATTCAAAAGTGGACAACATTAGTCAGGTAAACAATTCTGCTGTCCTTAGTAAGTAAGGTACACGTGCCTATAAGCCTTGGCATTTTTACTTTTAAATCAAGATGTTAGGGCAGCTCTAAATTCACATACCTTACTGTCCTGTCCCTCTGAGTGATCTAGTCTGTGTTTCTAGCTGTTTACTAGAAACTGTTTACTGTTAGGAAGTGGTCATGAAACCTAAATACACAGCTGTAACTATGAAAAAAAGCAATGAGAGATTAAGACTATTCCTGAGATATATTTTGTCATTGAAAAATATGTGTATTTTTTAAGTATAGCATTAAAATGTCAAAGTACACTTATGATCTAAAACTGTGCTCCCCAAAAGAAATATAACATGACTCAAAGCATAATTTAAAATTTTCTAATAACCAAATTAACAAAGTAAAAGCAAAAAATAAACTATATTATATTTAACATTGCACCTGAAATATTACTACTTCATATATAATTAATATAACAATTATGAGACACTTCACTTTGACATTTTTTCATACTTGAAGTATGAATAGCTGAAGTACAGTGTGTATTTACAGTACATCTGATTTGGCATGTCCGTCATAGCAGCATAGGACTGATAACCATCATGGCAGCCAGAGAACGAAGGCAGAACATCACTCATTTTTCGTATTTATCAGACAATCTGCTGCTTCTGTGATACAAATTATCAATAAGTGGTCTCTACTTCTCCTTAATTTATTATTTTATTAATAAATCTTTCTAAGGCACAATACAATCTATAATACCTTTTAAATAAAGGACTATAATAAACAGCTGAATTTTTGCCTGATCACAGTAAATCTTGCCATGGCTTAGGTTCTGGGGCAGCCAGCTTTGCTGTTTTCATTCCGGGATATTCAGGCATGAATTTTCATCAGGACCACACTACAATCAATCAAGCAAACTGAGAACTGGAACTGCCTTGTGTGGAAATGCACATAAAATGCCAATTCTTGGACTTTATACATTGGGTTCTGACAGTCTGCCTCATGTAAACAATTTTAGTAGAAGGGATTAGGACATTGTGGATATGAGATGGCAAAGAAGAAAAGAGGGTGAGGGAATGGAGGTGAATATGAGCAGAATACATTATATGCATGTATGGAAATGTTATGGTGAAATGCTCACTCTATGTCACTATGAAAATCCCAGTCTTTGATACTGAAAAAACATCACTGTAGAAAAGTCCTCTTCAGCATCTCTACCACCCCCACCCAACTCCCACTGCAGGTAGTCTCTTCACCATCTGTCCTCAGCCATCCTGATATAAGCTTTGTTCCCATGTCATTCCGGAGTTCTACTATGGGTAAGCCGAATGCACCTCCTTGAGAGGCATACAAGCTACTTACTGCTAAAGATGTTTACTTCTTTCTGGTACATCATCAGATCTTTCTCTGTTAACTATTTAGTCCCTTTAAACTTTCTGCTCAGTCTGCATAATAAGGAATCTTAAGACCAGGTTTTAATAGTCCTTTTACTTGAGGGCTAAAGAGGACCTGTGGAACCCCCACCAAAACATCAGAGGCTATTGTCAAGTTTACTGGTTGCTGTCCACAATCTGATGGCAGGGTCCTGTTGATGAAGACAACACTTACATCATTGAAGCCAGAGAAGCTGAGCCTATGCAGAATTAAAAGCTTCACCCTTACTGATCTGCACACTACAGGAGGACAACGGTACTCATCAATATCTCCCACCCACACGTCCCACAATCTACAACAGTCATGAGCCTCCATACATACTGGGGTTACAGTGGCACAAGTGTTACAGAAGCAACTAGCCACTTTTCTATTGGAATTAAGGCCCACTCCATGAAACGGATCCCATACTTGACACTGCAAAGTAGTCAAAAACCTGAGACTAAATAGGTCACAAGTCTCAAGGAAACCTACTGCTACTGCTCTGATAAAAGAGCATGGTAATGGTGTTCCTACAGAACAGTGAACCAGTCATCAGAGAAGCTTCTTCTTGCAGTAGATAGGACAGAAACCCACAATGTGTTAATGGACAGAGAAAGGGACTTTGAAGCACTCAACCCTAAATGAGAAGTCTTTGTCAAGCCCCCTCCCCTAAAGGCTCATGGATGCCTCCAGAGAGACAATGTCTCCAAGACATAATAGGACTGATGCACACGTGAACTCATGTAGACTGGGAGAACACATGGGACCTGCACAAGTTCAGACCAGGCCGGGTACCAGCACTGCGAAGGGAAGAAAACACAGGACTCTAATTCCAGCGAGGCGCTATCTGCAGCTGGTACACGCAGACTATGGAAAACCTAGTTTTCTCCAAAGGAGTATCACTAGGTGTATCAACCACCCTCCAGGGCAGGCCCCATGCCCAGGAGTAGATGACTAACGAAAACAATCTCTATAGTTTTTTTGTCCATTTTTTGCAGAGTCTTTGTTTTCTGTTATTTTGTCTTATTGTTCTTTTTTTTTTTTTGATTTTCACTTTGCTTCAGAGAGAGAAAGGGAGGCACACAGATGGATAGGTGGGTGGACAGAGAGTTGGGAAGGATCAAAATATTTTGTATAAAAATATTTTTAAGGAAAAAAGTCCCTTTGCTCACAAACATTGCTTTTCTGCGCTGTGAAATTGCCTCCTAATGACTTCTTTTTCGAATCACTGTCCACTACTACTCCACAAAATATCCCTGACCCAAACAGGCCGATTCTGCCACACTGTCACAGGACCTGTCACTAACAAGAATGCTGTTCATAGGAAGAAAACCAGCCTCACATGCTAGTTCACCTCTAACGACTGCAGAAATACACTGAAAAATAAAAACCAGCCTCACTGTTATAACTAGGGAAGCAAAGGGCCGCAGAAACAGCAGTGGCATTGCTAGCCACCACAGCCACCCACAACACACACTCACAGCTTAGATTCTAGGTGGCTGGCAAATTTGGCTTCAGTTAATTCACACAATGACTTTAAAACATTCCTTCATGTGTGCAAGTATATGAAATATGTAAGTTGTCATGTGTATGCCTGTTGGTATGCGGCCATGGCACACAGGAAGAGGAACACAGGACAGCCTTTGAGTATTGGTCCTGTTGTAAAACCAGGTTAGCTGGGTACAGGCCAATCAGCCTAGCTCCTGTCCCTGTCTCTGATCTCCTTGTAGGAGCACTCTGGGATTACAGACACTGCACTACTACCTGCAGCTTTTACTTGGGTTCTGGGGATCTGAACTCAGGTTTTCAGGCTTGTATGTTGTGAATCAAATGCCCCATGGAGCCATTTCCCTAGTCTAGGGTGCTAATTGTTTTGTTGTTGTTGTTTTATTTGTTTTATTATGGTTTGGTTTTGATTTTTTTTTTTCGAGACAGGTTTTCTCTGTAGCTTTTGGAGCCTGTCCTGGAACTAGCTCTTGTAGACCAGGCTGGTCTCAAACTCACAGAGATCTGCCTGCCTCTGCCTCCCGAGCGCTGGGATTAAAGGTGTGCGCCATCAACGCCTGGCTGGTTTTGATTTTTTAAGACAGGGTTTCTCTGAGTAGCCCTGGAATTCACTTTGTAGATCAGGCTGGCTTCAAACTCAGAAATCTGCTTTCCTCTGCCTCCCAAGTGCTAAGATTAAAGGCAGTTGCCACCATCACCTGGCTAAGAGTGCTTATTCTTATATCCCATTTTACTAATGAAGAAAGCATTTAAGATCTATTACTGGTACCTAAGAAAACAAAGTCTAAGTAGCAAAGATGAGACTTGGACCCAAATCTGTCTATGAATCTCTGCTTCTTCCAAAGGTCACATTGCATCAGTAATCAGTATCGGGAAGACAGATGGAATAGAAAAGGAGGTTTTATATTTTGTTTCTAAAAGTCCATACCTTTTTTCCTAACAAACATGCTTGTCCTTCCCCAAACCAAGTGTTTATAATTGAGTCCTTTCTGACAAGGACACAGTCTGAAGCCCTCTCTTCCTCACCCCCTGGTTCTAACCTCATAGGTGGGGTTTGGTTTTTTGTTGGTCTAATGTACAACTGTTTTAACTTTTCTACGGAGGAATTCAGGTGGACAGTTGCTTTCCCTGAATACTTTCAAAGTTTCTTCATTCTATTTTTTAAATCCCTCTTCTGCTGTTTGGGTTCAGCTGTAGTTGCCAGCACTAAACTCGCTGCTGTGTGCAAGTCTCCTTGTTGGTGAGCCTCCCTCTGGCTACACTTCCCATCTTCTCATCATCTTTGGTATCCACACTTTCGCACTGAGAGTCCCCGTGTATGCTATTGCTACTCACCTTGTTTGGGGTTTGCTGAACTTTCGATATCTGACTTTTACTAATTCTGAAAAACTCTAGGCCTTTGCCCCTTCGTGCATTGTCCTTCCTTATTCTCACCACAACTTCTAGAAATGTGGTAACAAGCCTCAGGCTTCGGAGATTCCATGTCTCCTGCATGTTTTCCACCTTCTCATGTCCCAGTAACCAGCTCTGCATAAGTTCTGCTCTTCAATTTTGTGTGCACTGAAATTTTCCACTGTGCCTAACCTATTGCACTAGTCACATGAGCTCTGACTTCTCCTGCTTCGTTTTTCCTTCCTATAAATTAGTTCTAGTTAGTTATTTTCAATTCTGCATGGTTGCTTTCAGCAACCCATTTTAAAGGTTATCAATTCAATCTCATTTCCCTAATATTTAAAGAACAATTGTCTTTGCTCTAAAGAAGAACAACAAAGCTCAACAATACAACTGCCATTTATTTCTGACTTATTTCCTTGGATGTCATAACAACTGACCTATGTTTGTGGGAAACGTATTTCAGGCTGGGCTCATATTCTTTTACAGATCCACAGAGGCATTTGCTAGGTATGATGGGAAATCAGTAGTGAGAGACTAGTTCTTGGTCTGAGGTTCCTGGATCACACAGGTAATAGGCTTACATTTCAAACTTATTTCAAACTGGTAAATGGCCTGTCTGAATTCCCAGGTGAGAACTGGTTGGTTAGGAAAGGTCTGGCAACACTGGTACATAACTAGTAACAGAGAACCAGAGTGGTTTCAGGAAAACCCTCCAGCACCCATGCAAGCATGGTCTGAGGCTGGCTATCAAGAGTGAACATGCATAGAAGCAGCAAGCTCTACCAGTCAATGCTCTTCTAATATGAGCTTAACATCCCTAATGGATAGCATACTAACATCCCTCAAAAATAAACTTGCTAGTATTGTGGATCGGTAGCAGAATGCTTGTCTAGCATCACAAGGCCCCAGGTTCAATCCTCAGCACTGCAATAAGATAAAGGTAGCTTGCTTGCACAGTCAGGAATGGTGGTGCACACTTGTAAGCACTCAGGAGGCAGAGCCTAAAGGACAGATGCAAATCTGAGGTATACCTGCTCTACACAGCGAGAGAGAGAGAGAGAGAGAGAGAGAGAGAGAGAGAGAGAGAGAGAGAGAGAGAGAGAGAGAGAAGACATATGTAATCTGTGAAGAGGTGCATTGCTTCCTATGCTTATACTAAGAACCCTAAAGTTCTTTCCTGTCATTCCATTACAACCTGTTTCTCCCCTCTGTTTTCATATAAATCCTTGATAGTACCTAAGTGGGAGACAAATCTAAGTTGAAGAGCTCCTGGCAATTCCATTCAAAGTCTCAGAGGGTGCTCTTCTGAAAGAGATCAGAAGATCTGATCTTGAACAGCTGCAGGAGAGCACTAACTCAGAGGTAACTATATTTTAAAAGAAGCTTACCAAAGAATGGGACTACACAGGTGAGGAGACAAGGAAGATTCAAGGTAAACGCGGGGGACGAAGACAGGAGGCGACATTGTCCTGTATAACTTCTTATAGTCTTTGACTTCTGAGTCACGTGAGAGCAATCACACCAGGCAAAAGCTGAGCATGGGGCCACACACCTGCCACATCTGTAATCCCAACCTCTCAGAGGCTATGGGAAAAGGATCATGAGTTTGAGTCTAGCCTGGAATAACAGAGTGAGAGGCCAACTCTAAAAATACTTTTAAAAAATAAACATAAAACCACTAGACTAAAAAAATACTCAGCCAACATTCATAACCAGTACTGTCACTAATCTAGTTATTTAAGGACAGAATGTGAGATTACTGAAAACAAGGAAGCAAATACAGTTTTCCTTTTAATATTTTCTCCTTGCAACTTTCTACAAAATATATCACATTTTTCAGAGAAAGTCACTATAGAATTCCTTATTTTTCTTTTCTCCATTTCATGTGGTGCATGCCTGTGTACGTGTATGCGTGGGCATGTGCATTCTGTTACATGTGTGAGTATGGGGGACACATGTGGATGGGTACGCATGGACATGTATGTGTGTGCATGCATGTGAAGGTTCAAGGCTGAATAAAACCTTTAGAGCAGCTACAGCAGAAAGCCAGTAAAAATGGAGAAAATACTGTGATTTATCTAATCCTATTCACTGAAATCCAATTTTATTTTAAAAGGCACTCACTTTTTCACTTACCTTTTGGAACAGCAGGCTTCACAGCCATCCTGCCAACTAGGCACTCTTTCAGCATGGATTCATAATTGACCCAACGATGAACCTGGGAGATGAATGGCCGACAAGCAACATGACTCTACCTCCACAGGATGCTCCTATTTTACCATGAGCCGAGCTAAACCTTCATACACTGCTCTGAGGCAGACTCAGCCAGCAGCAGACAGAGACTGTTTAGAACGCTATTCTCAATGTGTTGTCTACAGACCTCTGGGTGTTTCTGACACCATCAAGTGTTCACGAGGGCCCAACAATTTCAAAGGAATACTCAGATACAACCTGCTCTTTTTACTTCTTTGCCATTTGCAAAGTGTTAAAGAATATCCTTCACAGCCGGGCAGTGGTGGCGCACGCCTTTAATCCCAATACTTGGGAGGCAGAGGCAGGCAGATCTTTGCGAGTTTGAGGTCAGCTTGGTCTACAAGAGCTAATGCCAAGATAGGCTCGAGAAACCCTGTCTCGAAAAACCAAAAAGAAAAAAAATATATCCTTCACAATATATGAAAATTATTGTCATATTCTTCCTGTATGATGAAACAAAAAATTCTAACTCAGGACTCAGGCTGTCTGGAACTCACGATGTAATTCAAGTTGCCCTCTAACTCACAGCCATCCATCCTCCTGCCTCAACCTCCTGGGTGTTGGCATTACAGGTGTACATCACTATGCCAACAGCATAACACTGTTTAAGTTAGCAAAATCCTAAAAAAAATTAAATTCTTAATTGTAAAAAGGTAAGTAAAGAAAAATACAACATTCAAAAACATCAGTAAAGAAAAATCATTTATTCAATTATCAATTTATTCAATATAATTAACAATGGTCATAATGTCTTATTCAAACATTAAAATAATTAGGTCAAATAATATTGTTAACAGAGTCTTAATAATCCTGAGGAAATAACAGTAAAAATCAAAACATTAAAAAGTAGACATGAACCTATTTATTTGAAACTAAATTTGATTTGCAATTACTTACAGTACACGCATTACTGTATGTAAACCTGCCTTTGGGAGTGTGAGAATGGGGTGATTTCAGCAAACAGATATAGGAGACAGAGATCCAAGGAGGCAAGGGCACACAGCTTGTTGATCACAGGACTCTAAAATAGCATAGCAGACACTTAGGTATGTTCAAGGTAGAATATTTACTCTGACATTCTATTCTATTTAGGGTCTCAAAGACCAGTCAGATGACTAGATTTATCTCACTGTTAGTAACGACCATCTAAGGGCTGACAAGGCAGGGTGCTGCTCAACAATCATCTTTAAGAATATATTTGTCTTGTTACCTAAACTGGACCTAAACAGAAAGCGATCTGGTTAGTACTAAAGTGCCAGGGCCAGAAATAGCACTGGGGACTTGAGTGGAAGGAAAGGGTTAATGAGAGAATCTGGCCAGTGACCACAAACCGGGCTATGATGGGAAATGACTACTCAGGAGCTCAGTCCATTCTGTGGAAACAGGCAGCAGGGAACACAGAGGGAAGGGAAGCCAGTGTGATTGCTGGAGACTGAGTCTAATATACCAACAGGCCATCAAACTGGCCTATCAGTTATGTGGAAATTACAAAAGAAAAAGGAGTCAGCAGTGGGACCAAAACTGGAAATAGATAAAGCCAATAAAGATATGAACCAATAAATTCTTTGTACAACTCAAACATGGTGTGTGGTGGAAGTTTTATAGTAAAATATGCCAGACGTTTCAAGAATACACCGGAAGCTTCTAAAATACAAAACTTTATTTCCACAGTGAGTGAAAATCATAAATTTTATTGGTTCATTAAAGCCAAGGGTCACAGCAATGTGTTAACTAAAGAACTGCCTTCCTTACACATGTCCCATGTAAACTCGGTGCTGGGGAAAACACAGTTTTGTTGAGAATCTTCCGCTGAAGAGGGACATTCCATGAGAGAACTCAGGGAGACCCAGCAGACAAGTAAGGCAAACGGTCCTACACTGACTTTGTTTGCATTGTTAGAAAGTAACAAACAACAAACAGCAGAGGGAACATTTCTTAAAGAGCAAGAGGACTCTCCCAAGAGAATGGAAACCCAGTCAATGAGCAAATGCAAACTGCACCATGAGGACCAGCACCGGAGCAAACAAGTCCCACAGTAAAGCAGATGCACCAAAGTATTTTAAAATATAAAACAAATTACATTTCTGACAACCTGATCAAAAAATAACTACCTATAATCTCAGAGATAAAGTATTAAAAATAACAGAAATAAAATTATATTTGATCAAAACAACCATAAAACAATCCAATCTGATTCAGGTATCTTAAATGGTTAAATCCTAATATTATATAACACAGTTATCATTAATATGCAAAATGAAATGTGAAACAAAAGCAAGATTCTAAACTTCTAATGACTATGATATCAGAATAACCACTAACAAAATTGATGGTAGTTAACATTTTCTATATAACGTCTAAATAGTGGGGAAAGTAATGTTCATTTGTAAATTTGGAGAAAAGGGTACTGATGTAAACATCTTTTGAGATAATGTAGAACTTCTGCTATTAATTTAGGAAAAGTAAGCTTCCTATTCATTAATCAACATTATCTAACTTCCTCCAAGAGGTATGGGTTCCACATAGTAACACAGACTGGATGTATAAGACTTCCCCACGAGGAAAGAGCAAGAATGTTGTATGTTAACTAAAAAAATTAATTAAAAAACAAAAAACAAACAAAAGTGATCTGTAACAGCAGATCCAGCTGCCCCTTCTCCCACTGGTAGTGTTTTCTGTAAGTCAATTACCATCTTTACCAAAATAAATCAAGATGAGTGCAAGCCTTGCTGGCAGAGGATTCAAAGTACATGTCATATACTTGAAAACATCTTTAGAATTTTGATACAGTGATTTCAAAAATCACATGAATAGCTTCTACCTGTGAACATCTGCCTGCATTTCAAAATTCAAGCCACCCATCCCAAATGAATGCAAGCTTTCCTTCCTACAAATATGCCACTGCTAACCCCTTGCAGACAATGCTCTGACTACCTGTAGAAACTTACCTCATTAAAAAGATCCGTTCCATCTGCTCCTGCTGCTCTCATCAGTTCATCCTCCCCGCCAGGATGATACTCCATATAGGGGCTGACATTGTAAACAAGCCCTGTACCAAAGCAAGGAAAAATAATGTCCAAATGAACTTCCTAGAAATTATAAAACCTATAAATCTCTCCCAGCATTCCACTTAGGAGCTCATTTTTTCAAAGTAACAAGAACTGTAAATTCTGAAATTTCTCCACTCTAGCAAGCCAGCTAATTAGCCTGCCAGTTTCCTGGTCTCTTCTAAACAACAGGACTTGTTGGTTAAAGCATGAAAGTTTAATATATCGATACCTGCACTAGAAAAGCAACATTTGCACCAGCTCCTTGAGCCCCAATTCCTACAGAGCTATGTGCAAAGAGCCCAGTGGACCTGCACACTCACGTTCCTCCAGGAGAGGAACCTGGGCATTAGGAAACTCAAGTCCTTCCTAACTGCCCGCGAGAGTGCCTACTGTCTGCTCTGGAGGGAGACATGATCCTTATTAAGTTGACCCATGAGTAACCCATTTTTGTCTTAGGAGATACCGTACTAACCAGGTTTTTTCAGCATTCAAACATCCATGAAAATATTGTTCAGAACACTGTCTCTGCTCACAAAACATAAAGAAATGCAAAAGACCACACAGAATTGCTTCCCAACACAAAGAAACTCATGACTTTTGAATGTACACAGACATGCACAAGCGCACACATGGACACACACACACTTCACAGAAATAAAATTCACCGCACTGCTGTCTACTGCCCTGGTGGAAATGTGATGAGGATGACGGACGGATCTCTTCTTCATGAGTCAGATCTGCAGTGAGGCTAAGCACCGATGAGCATTCAGCCTGCTCTGTATAAGAAGGCCTGCCTCATCTCTGCAGTAGCCCCACAATAAAGGTTTTCAGACCTCCATATTTTGACCTTTCCCAAATATTTAATCTATGCATACATTCAACTACATTTTTTATCTTTTAAAATAGACAAACAGGGCCGGGCGGTGC
>JAQHUG010000042.1:8857021-8905471 GCA_028555095.1 Dicrostonyx torquatus | reverse complement strand
GTATATGTTTCTTAGGCATTTACTTTGGCTCTTTTTTCTGTTTCTTTGTTTTTCCCTATTCTGGTTTGCATTATTATTATTATTATTATTATTATTATTATTATTATTATTATTTTATCATCATTATTATAATGCCTGTTTGTATACTAATGAGAGAAAGAAAGTGTGGATTTGGATGGGTGGGAGGTAGGAGAATCAACTGTAAATAATATACTGCACAGAAAATAATCTATTCTCAATTTAAAAAGATAAACTAAAACCTGGAGATATCATACTTTAAGAGGAAGATGCTCTCTTGACAGTGTCAAGAATCAGGAACCCTTGTAAGAGGACACAGACTACATAATGGATATCATACTTTCACAACATATAGAAACATTTTCTCAGTAGCATTCTCCTCTTCTCCTCTGTGGACGGGGACACACACACACAGACACACACAAAAAACATTCCATTCTGATAGGTTTGCTTATTCTGGGCATTTCATACAAGTGTAATCATACAAAACATACTCTTTTACGACTTCCTTTTTCCACTTAGCATATCTGCAAGGTTCATCCACTTTAGTGTTTTTTTTGTTGTTGTTTTATGGCTAGGTAATATGCCATGTGGATAATCACATTTAATTCATTCACTCATCATTAGATGGGCACTTAGGTTGTATTCATGTATGAGCTGTATGGATGTGCATGGTTTCACTAATCTTAGACATACTCATCTAGGAGGAAATGTAATGGGTCATGTGGTATTGGCGTGTAGCATACACTCTTTTAGCTGGGTGAGCCTAGTGGAAGGAACTCAAGCTCATTAAGGAAGATCCAACCCCATCTGTCTTTCTACCTCTATACAGTAAGCAGTTTCCTCTGCTACATATTCTCAATATCAAGTTCCATTTTGCCACAGGCCTCAAAGCCTCACAGCTAAATGACCATGACTGAAACCTTTGAATATGTTGGCTAAATAAAACTTTTTTAAAAAGTTGTTTATCTTGGGTATTTTTTAAAGACAAAAAAATGTTCATACACAGCTTTCTATGCTTGGCAATTTGAAGGATGGGGGGTCAAAACCAAAAAGTCTGACAGCACTCAGATAGGTAAAAGGAAACATTTTAAAAACTAAATTTCAGCTTTCATATTCAAACAAATATTAAAGTTCTAGGTTATATTTATTCAAAAATATATTTATTGTCTATTATGTATTACCAAGTATTGTGACCAATTTTGTTTTTAACTTTCTCAGTGGCAATTTTCAATGTCTCAGTTTCAGAGAGCTTGATTTTCAGTCCTATCTCCAACTCTCCAGGGACAGGGAAAGCCTTTACAACCTTCAGAACCTACATCAGGCCGCACTATCTCAGAAGACTAAATACAGAATGGCAGCACACTCCCCTGCAACCTCAGATCTATGTGACAGTGCCTACAGATAGCACCACATTAGACTCAAGTGATACCTATGCCTATCCGTCTGTCTCCCAGATGAAGGTACCACAGTGTCTCAGGTTAGGTAATTATGCATGTGAACCACAATGGCTCACCATACAGAATTAATGGTTTCACCATATTTGGGCCACATTTCTTCTCTCTTCTCTTCTATTAGTGACAGAGTCACAGAGTCTTATAGTACGACTCCAGAGCAAGCTCAGGAAAGACACTTCTGGTGGTCCAAGGTGAAAATTTTCCTTCAAACTAAAATGTTATGTTTATTTAAAATTCTTGTCCTTTCATAAATGTGAGGTTTTCTAGAAGCTAAGCAGACATGTAATATAAGACTGGAGACAGTAACACCACAGCTTATATGAGCCATCATCTATTAAACTATACATTTGAGATATTTACCAAAAAAGAAATTGATATACTCCTCTATTTTTATTTTATAAAAGTTATTTTCATAAACATAGGTGCTATTTACAACATAGTGTAGGGTTATTACTTTATTAAATTAATTTTAAATATTCCTTACTTTTCTTAATTTTAGTTAATAGTAATGTTAGAGACATCAGACAAACAAAAGTCATTTAATATTCTCAAAAACTGTTAAAAGATTAGGGGATTTCAAGATCCCCAAAAAGTCTGACACATAGGTTAAGTAAAAATAAACATTCAGCTGGGTGGTGGTGGCACACGCCTTTAATCCCAGCACTCAGGAGGCGGAGGCAGAAGGGTCTCTGCGAGTTCGAGGCCAGCCTGATCTCCAAGAGCTAGTTCCAGAATAGGCCCCAAAGGTTCAGAGAAACCCTGTCTCAAAAAACCAAAAAACAAACAAAATCAAAGTAAACATTCAAAACTAATTTTTGGTTTTAACATTCAAACAAATTATTAAAGTTCTAGATTATATTCATTCAGCAAATGTATTTAATGTAGATCATGTATGTAGCAAGTATAAGCCATTATAGAACAGAATTTTCACTTACTTAGAATTTTTACCATTGTTAATTATGTTGGCCCTAAAACATGATGAAAAAAGATACATTCACAAGGTAAAAATATGGTGTAACGCACCATTTTTCAGCTACAGAGATGGGAGTGTCACTAAGCCTTAGTCTAAAGAATGTGACAACTCTGCCACCTTGTGTTCAATGAATAAACTGCATGACCACTTTCATTACTGTATCTACAATTGTTTATCTCGTTCCAACAATTGTTGAACAAAATCTACATACAACTCAATGAAAACTTTAATTCTATCCCTCAATTATGCTAATGTCTGTTATGTACTCTGAAGCTCTGTTCCCACACATTAACATGATAGTCCCAATGAACTGGTTCTTTGTGTACATGTGTTGTGTATGTAGCTGCTAGTGTGGGTATGTGCACATCTGTGTGGAAGTCAGAGGCTGACTTCAAGCTGTCTCCTCCTTATTCTCTGAGACAGTGTCCTCACCGAATCTAAAGTTCAGCACACTTTGGTCTCCACAGACACACATGGAGCAGTGTGCTCACAGGTGTGCATGCGCACAAGCAAGTGCAAACAGACACACAAATATGCACACGTGTGTACAGCACACATACATGGTTTCCACAAGGCTCTGGGATGGGCCGTTATTCCACATACTGGGTGTCACTGAAAATTTTAATTGTATTACCTTGGTGGTAAATTATTTGGCAAATTCATGCTTCCTTTCAAAGGGAATGCAATAGGGATGCTAAAGAAAGATTTCTATTCCAGCCCTAACTTCTGCATCAAAATGTGAAAGGTTATAAGGAAGGATACTGTCCAAACCGAGAACGACATTATCTATGGCCCAGTGAGGCAATTCGTTACCAAGGTTTGAAACAAATCCTGACTACGGCTGTGTGCATTACCAATGGAAAAGCAGCAAGTTTCTGAAGTGTTAAATAACCACCACCTACCTCTTATGCATATCCAACAATCGTCTTTCTTGTTGTGTGTCTTCAGCTCTTCTTCAGTTACATCAATTAGCCTGCCTTTCAGTCCAGTTAAGTCCTTTCCACTTTTGGTCAGTCGAATCCAGTCCATAAGACTTCTGCCTTGTTTTAAAGGTACCTAAGCATGGAAAACAGAAATTACACTCGGTTTCAAGTTGGCCGCTTCCCTTTCTACCTCCTTTGACTTGCTTTTGGGCTTTGTCAGCCCTTTTATTCTCCTTTAAAAAGAAATCCTGAGACGCTGAGATGGAAACATGGCAAGATTGAGGCTATCCTGGACTACACAATAAGATACCATCTCAAAAAACATAAATATATATTATTAAAATGTAAATGAATGAAAAGATAAAACTGAAGCCCAAAAATTCTACAAATCCTCTCATCGCTTGTGTGTGTGAAATGTCAAATTTATTCTACTTTATTCGTTGTTTTCAACAGGGAAGGTCCTGCCTTATAGCTGCTCAGGCTGGTTACAAACTGGTAGCCATCAAGCCTCTTGCATACTAGGATTACAAAGGGAAGATACCACATCTGGCTCTTTCTTTTTCATTTTCTTTTTTTTTTAAATTTAATCTTCCTTTTGACTTTTTTTAAAAAATTTGGGTAATTTATTATTATTAATTATTATTATTATTATTATGAGGCCTTCCATCTATTTCAAGATGTTCAGTTAATTTAGATGCCTAGAATTTTAAACAAAATATTATTTAGGATGCCTGTCTATGAGACAGAACTTAGAAATTCTCTCAAAAATTTCCCTCATAATGGTACTGAATCTGAAGTCAGAAAGCTGGAATGTTCAGGTCCTACCTCTGTTACTATTATGTTACTGTTGCCAATCTGAACCAAAATTTGTGACCTTAACAATCAAGACACTTGATAGAAGATACATCAATGATTGCCTAAAGTGGACCTTTTCTGAGTTGTTAATATACACAAAACATCAGAAATGAGTGCAACAATGTCTTCGGCAAATGCACTGGTAAACTTTATCAGCACTGAGAAAGACTAGCACTGTGTGGAGGGTGTGGGCAGGGGCCAGGGGGGAGGGGGCAGGGGAGAGAGTTATAAATGAAGACGTCATTGACATGAGCACAGGGCAGCGATGTCAAGGACCTCAGTGTCGCGGATACAGGGAATTGGCAAAGTCATCTTCTGGTCTTGAGTGTGAATGTAGACAGTGTGTGTAGAAACTAGCTACCACAGCTTTCTCCTGTGGGATGAACTCCCTACAGAGACCTCCAACCAAGATTAGTTAATCCTGCCTCAAAGATTTCCTGAAACCAGCGGCAACACCAAACACCCTAGGGATACTTCTTTTAAAAAAATTCATACATTTTCTTTTTTCCTTCACAATTCATGGAAAATTGTTCTAACTGTGGATATTTTTTTTCTTACTAAGAATGTTCACATTTCCACTTATAGGAAGCATTTCATGGCTTTTCTTTGGCACAGAGAATTTCCAGTATTGCTACTCCAGCACTTGGACCACTACTAAATAAATTAATGGAGACTTGAAGACAAGGACTTTCATTTTCAACTATCTGGTAACAAAAAAGATGGCTACTGAGAGACTTAGGGACGAGCAGTACATGCACCTTAGACACAGGACAAGAGGACTCATGCTGTTGACTAGGGTAACAGAAAACATGGGCACTGAATCATGAACCCTTTGCAGAAAATGTCTACCAACCCCTGCATACAGGATTTAACAGAATACTCTGAGTTCTGTTTTCATTTACAAAATACACTTTCAAGGTTTTAAGGTAAAGGATTGATCCGAATGTGCTCCTCCCAAAAACACATGTACACTCTTCAAGGTGGGGCCCACTGGCAGATGCTTAGGTTCTGAGGGCTTACATTAATTATAAATGGATTTGAAGCTACACATTTTTTGTGTTGTTTATTGTCCCATGATGCTTTTCACCACATCCAACAAAGCTAAAAGGCCGTGACAAGACAGGAGCTTCTTTACCCTCCCTTTATAATAAATAAATCTGTCCTCCATTCTCCGGTATTCTCTTACAATGACACAAAGTGTACTAACACAAAGGTACACTAGTATTTTAATTATGATAATCTAGTGGAATAATCTGTATTGAATATGGCCACTCTTTACATCTGTCCAACTAACTCATTACAAAGTACCAGGAGAATGGTATCACAGAAGCATGCACACCCAAACAAGCTTATATAACTCAACTTCCAGAGTCATATCTATTTTAAGCATTTATATACCCCCAAAGTATACAGGTCAGTATCTCTGGGGTACATTCTATCATCTCATTCCACACACTTATTGTGACCACTGATGAAGTTCTTCTGGCATTTCAATTCCAACTAAAGAATGAAGAGTCAGAAAAACAATTCCTATCCCAGAGAAAATCATTGGGCTCTCCATTCTGTAATCCCCAGGGCAGTTAATCTTTTGACAATGCAAAACAAATCATGAGTGTCTCTTCTACAGTGGTTCCTTACAGTTATGTCTGCAAATCCCTCAACTGTGGGTCACATCCTTCACAGCTGGTCATGGTTTGTATTATGTGTTTCAGCCTCAGCTCTTCCTATCAAATGCTTTGGCCAAATGGGAAGAGATTACCCCCATTGGTATCAGGCACTTGCTCACAGTATTTTCTCCAATCTGACTCCAACCCCTTCTTGGTGATAACATCCTACTGAAGTATGAATTATAATTATCTGCTTACTTATCTATATTGTCTGTGACACTAAGTTCCTTGAAGTCAGAGACCACATCTTCACCACACCATACTGTATCAGTTACTTTTTGCTGCTGTGACTAAAATCAGCTTATGGGAGAAAGAGTTTATTTTGTCTTATGGTTCAAGAAAGGGAGTCCATATGACAAGGGAGGCATAGCAGCTGGAAGCTAGAGCAGGATGCTGACTGACCATGTCACCTGCACACAGAAATGGATCAGAGAGAACAAACTGGAACTGTGGTAGGGTATACACCCTCAAAGCCTGCCCCAAGCAACATACTGTTTCCAACAAAGCCAAACTCCAAGGTTCCATAATGATTCCCAAACAGCACTACCTGGAGACCACATGTTCAAATGCCTTAGCCTATGGAGGATATAGCTCAATCAAAGCACCACACAGTTTCTCAATCAATACTGCTAGTAAAAATGAGAACAGTTATTACCTGATGAATCCACCTCCGTGTAAGATTCTAATCGGTGAGATTTGAACAAAAGGTTCATGGTAAGTAATATTTGCTGGGGGCTTGCCAATGCTGTGCCACAAAATATATCTCACCCAATCCTGTGACTAAAACAATAATATCAACCAAAACTGGTACTTACTGTCAATCCTATGTACACCTGAGCAAGAAGTGAATGAGATCAATGGTGGATCTTGGAAAGGCATTTCCCTCCTACTTCAAAGCCTCTGGTTTAAACAATGACAACAAACAACCTCTCCAGCTGTGTTCCAGTTCTTCAGACTTCATCTGATTGTTTCATCCAGTCCTAACTCAGGTTCTCACAGGTTCAGGACTGTCTTATTTCATAACAAATTCAGTCTGGGGTTCCCATTAAATTACACAAAAAACTTACTTTGTCCTCTTCTGGGACGACAAAACTCACTTCTGCTACCACATCTATGTAACTTCTTGTCTTGGCTTAGAAGTTTTCTCCTTTAAATGACTGCTGAAAATATAACAGTTTTAAGGGAGAAAAGCAGAAACTGATTTTCTCATTCTGCAAAGGGTAGCTTTTGACTACGCATTTCAAGCATTTAGCTTAAGGAGAGCAGCGGGAGAATGATCCATGACTTCATGGCTGGTGAACAGATGCACACACAGCAATGAAGGAAGTGTTACAATTACATCACGAGCCTACATGACTAATGTCAGCCCTTTGCTAACCTATTTCGTTTTATCTGGAATGGAGATAGTAAGAGTCCCCACTCCATAGGGTAACTACGAAGATTCAATGGACATAGGAAAAGTAATCAGGACATACATGACCATAGGTGGGCACATAAAACATCTAAATACTATGTATGATTAAAGCTGCGTTCACAGACTTCTGAAAAACAAACGTAAACCTCAATTTATTTTCTGATCTACGGTCAGAATTCCAGGTCTAAATGAAGAAAAATAGGAACGTTCAGTGAAGGAATCAAAGTCATATAAAGTAAAACTCAGAAATAAGTGCCCAAGAAGGCAGAAGCCCCAAAAGAAAACACCAAGATGTGGTCACAGTATAAGGAAGTACCAAAATAACATAAGCAAACAGCATTCGCCTTGCAGTGAACACACGGCACATTTTTTAAAACTGAATTTTGTAAATATATATCCGTATACCACCTGCTGCTAACAGTAACCATATTCAACAAATATTCAAGGGCATGGTATCAAATGCAAAGTCAGCCAAGAGTGCCCCTAGAAGAGGCAGTGCTGGGACAGTTTGACTATCACATGCATAGAGGCGCAGGACTTGGAGAGGTGGCAGTCAATCCGATGGGAGGTTTGCAGACTCCAGTCTTCCCTAGCCTCCTGTCTTGCGGTGAAGTCTCTCTGGCCGCTACTGCTCAACCCTGTCCTTCTGACAGTAAAGAACAAAAGACTGGGGAAGCAGCTTGAGGGAGGGAAGCAACCACGCCGGGACCAGGGTGCCAGGCGGACCCACAGGGGCCAGCTTCAGCAGCAGGAACAGACTCAGGGCGTTCGAGACAGTAGGCAAGGCGTCCCCGCTTACCTTGCTGCGCCCCTGGGAGGCGACGCGCTGCTGGGAGCCGGGGGCCGGGAAAGCCTGGGAAGGGACGTTCAGCATCCTGGGCCCCGCGACCAGACAGGCTCACCTGGCGGGACCCCCAGCGGCCACCACCGCCTGCTCCGGCTCCGCGGCCGGGCAGAGGCCAAGCCCCCGACCCACTTCCGGGGTCGCCAGGGGTCAGGCGCGCCATGACGTAGCACGCTCACGGGAGACGGGGTGGGGGCGGAGTCAGGGGGAAAGAGGAAGCGACGGGAGCGGGAATGGAGGGGGAGGGACTGTGCAGTAGAAGCGCATGCTCAGTTAGTCTCTGGTCCACAATTTCAGCACCACAGGGAAAAGACAGCTTTCTGCAGAAAGAGTAATGGGTGAAGCTGTTCCCAGGCCCTGGTGCTGATCGAGTCCGACAGTAATTTCCTGTAGATTCCTGATCACCCAGAACACCAGCGCCTGTCCCTTGACAAACAACACCATTAGACTGTTTAAATATAGAAGAAAATAACACTCTAAAAACTTCCAGATTACTGAATGTTTTTCTCCTGCGAAACACTAAGCTCTAGGAAAGAGGACCTCACGACTTCATGAGCAAGAAGCCCTAATGCAAGCAGCCTCTGCTGTGGGTTAAGGAGAAAACGTCACCCTTCCGCGTTCTCTGGAAAACGAGTAAAGGACGTTTCCAGTCTCCTGCACCATCCACACACTCACACATTCTTCCTCCTCCCATAGCTTTTCACCTTCCCTGAAATATGCGGGGAACTCACCCTTAAATGGAGTGATTAGGTTTGGATGTCGTCCATGTACTTAATGGTTTGTGTGAGCTTCTGTGTTTGTTTTTTATTTTGTACACACTAATACCCCTTCCCTCCTTCCCTCCTCTGCACCTGCTCCCTCTGCCTTTCCGGTACCCCACCGCTATCTGCTCCTCAGAGAGCAGTTTCTTAAAGGAATATTTATCTAATTGCATGGGCTTGGGTTTCTGTAGAAATAAATGGTCATATCTAAACTACACTGCCTATGTGATCAGTAATAGGTAGCTAACAAAAGACAGGGCAACTTATACTATCCTAATTTGTTAACAAGGGAAGCATCTAATGTTGTGGGTCTGGGATGGTGATGTCTTGGGCCTTCTTTTACATATATCTGGGAGAATATACAGATCCACAGAGTAGAATCCAACAGAAAGAGAACATTTTCCCAATGAACAGTTATGAATAATGCTATCCAATCTCTGCTGGGTACTATTTTTTCCCTGACTCTAAACACATTATTATTTCTATTATGTAGTCTCCAGAGTTCCTGGTAGTCAAAGTTATGATAATATGTTTTAATATTATAAGAGCAAGTCTGTGGATGTGCTTAGTCATTCAAACAAGAAGTACTTCTTAACTGGCTAATTATCTCTCATCTCATCTTACCCATTTTTATTCTCGAATATTGTAGAAAAATATTTTTGAGATGTTGCCAGGCAAGCATTGAGCTTGTAGCTTTCCTGCACCATCCTCACAAGTAGTTCAGATTATAGGTTAATAAAAATGTTTACTTGCAGTTGAACTATTGATTTGATGATTATGTATGAACTAAAATACATCATGATTATAGTTTATATGTCACCTTAACCATGAAATTTGCCCATTTTGGCATTATGGGGTAAGTTTTCTTATATGATGGCTATGTAAGAAAAACTACTGAGAATTTATTTTGCTTCCCATAAGAAAATATTTATATGAGAATATTGTGAGCAGGCAACTAGAGCAAAGGGAAAATTGATAATGTTAAAGTTCATGTCTGCAAAATCTTAGCTTTACCTAAGACAAGAAAACATACTTTCATGTTCTGAACTTTCTTGGACTCCATACAGATAATTCCAATTTAAGTATTTTGCTTTAATTGTAGGAATTCCTCAATCCTTCAGTAAGTATTGAACACCAGAACAAGGACCAAAGGAGAGGATTACAGTGGGAGTCATACTACTCACTGCTTAATTACAGTCCTTAAAAATTAAGAGACATAGATTGCTTTCCTTTCTCAATTACAGATAATTAATTGAAGCATTTTCACCATCAGCTAGCAAACATATACTAATATATGTGACACTCAACACACAATGCAATTTTCTTCACTAACTACCAAGATTACATCATCTGTAACTACAACATCCAATTGAGATCAATAGCAAACAGCAGACATTACAAGAGCCAGTTTTCGAAAAGCAAACAAATACTATTGTTCTTTGAAAAATCGTAACTAAGGGTAAATTTACAATTTAATAAAGAGACCAAAAGTATCCTTTGTGAGTCCCAGAGCCCCGTGATGCCTAGCTTAAATCCCAACATTTAATTCTAGTGTTGGGAAAAAAGAAAAGCCAAAACACTGTAGCAATTACAAAATAGCTTTATTAACAATTTATATACAAATAAATAACTTTTAAAAGTTTATGATACATTTATGCACAAAATTCAATCCTACACAGCTCAATTGTCATCAGTAGTAACTAATTAGATTAATTTTCACAGGCCAGCCCCTCAATTTCATTTTCACTATCAGAATCTTCATAAAACGAAATCGTAGCTTGAACTGGGAAATTTTTCAGGAGAGTCTCTGCTTCTTGATATAAGTAATCGTAACACTTGGACTTGGGCCAGAACAGTCTGAAAGAAGCAGACGACATACCATCCTTATGTTTTACATTCAGGATCCTGATAGCCACGGAATGATCAATTCCCATAAGCTCTCTATGCTAAACAATTTGTTTACACATTTTAGTGACAGCCTTGAGATGCAGAGTTTAAAACTGCTACTGCCACAGCATTCATCAAGTCTGCTTGCCAGAGTACAAATAAATGCTTGATTATTTTACATCTATATCAAGCTATAGGTTAGATTTAAAATTGGCTGTATCCTCTAAAGCAGACGATCAATACTTATCTTACTTCACGAGTTATGTGTATGTTTATTCTTACAAAATGTAGAAGGTCAGACTTCCATTTTCTAAATTTCTTTAGAAGGCAAAAACACGTAGGTGTAGGTGATAGCCAGCTTTACTAGGAGGGCAGAGTGCTGGGACCCAGAACAGGCAGCAGAAACCCTCTGGATATAGCTCTTTGTTATAGATATAGTCAATATACTTGATCAGAAATGTACAGGAAAAGTAGTTTTAAAAGCTTGTCTATGCCTCCACAACTATCTAGGTGGAAAGGCTTTTCCAACACCAATCTTTATTCTCTCTTCTCTCCTATCCAACCGAATCTGGGAACATTATATCAATGTATCGAGAGTTATATAGGTTCTATACAATTAATTTGAAAGTAAGCATCATTATCTCAGAATTTTAAAAATTTGACCACTATTAATCTGTCCTGGTCTTCTTCTTTTATTTTCATCCAAAGAAGAGAAAAAGACAGTGCTGAGCGACAACTCTTGTGAAGTCACTTTAGTGTAAGGCAAAGAACCTTGTCTACATATAATCAAGTGTATCTAACCAAGGAAAGATTATATTGTGTTCAGTGCGCTCAATTTTAAAAGACAGGAAGTTAGGCAACAGAGCTTACATAAATCTTCTAGCATAACATATTTAATGTGGGGTGTCCTTCTGCATATATATTGCTTTTATTGGTTAATGAATAAAGTTGTTTCAGCCAGTGGCTTAGCAGAGTAAAGCCAGGTGGAAAATCCAAGCAGAGATATAGAGAAAAAAGAAGATGAAATCAGGAAAGATGCCAGCCAGCCACCAAGGAAACAAGACATGTAGAAAATTAGGTAATGCTGTAGTCACATGGTGATACATAGACTAATGGAAATGGGTTAATTTAAAGTGTAAGAGCTAACTAGAAATATGCCTGCGCCATCGGCTGAACAGTACTGAAATTAATATAGTTTCTGTGTGATTATTTCGGCCTGGGTGTCCAGGAAATGAAAGTGCCATCTCTTATTTACATAATGGTGCCTAATGTGGGGCTCAAACCCATGATCTTGCAAGTAAGAGTACCATGCTCTACCCACTGAGCTAGCATGAGACTCTTAATCTCCGGGTTGTGGGTTCGTGTCCCACATTGGGCACAAAAATGTTTACAATTCAGATGCTTAAACAAGTAGCATTTATGCATCCAATAAATGTAGTAGCAAGTCCTTGTGCCAACATAATCCACCAAAAAAAGTGAATAAATCATGAACCCTACCCTCAAAGAACTGACCACTGAATTAAAAAGCATAAGACAAACAATATTAGTCAAGATGGAGATTAATGAAACTTAATAAAAAAAACTACAATTTATTTTTTCAGCAAAGAGTTATTTACAATATACCAATATATGTTCTAATATGTAACTGGAATTACTAACCCTCCCCACCCAAAATGGTCAGTTGGTATCATCATACTCTGGTCAGAATGTCTCTGTGGATGGACAGTTCTTCCAGGGATGCCATTCTTTTTGAGTTCTCCCTGTTCTGATTTTTCTATCAGCTTCATAGCTTTCCCTTACTCCATATGCTAGGCGGAGTCTGCTTTTCCCCTACGCCTTCTTTGAGAATGATCAGCTCTTCCCTCTGCACTTCTTTAGGATGACCTCACCCCCTTTCATGACCTCATCCAACCTTTCATACTCATAGACCTCACCTCTGTGTTGGCAGGGAAGGTTTTCAGGCTGGCTCCTGACATATATGCGTCTCTCTCCCTAATAGCTCTACTTAGATGCCCTAAAGCACATGCAATACAACAAATCCATTTCAGACTTGTCTCTCACTCCCCACATCTGCATCGTCATAAAACGGCACTCACCTGGTCAGCAGTCACAAATTTGGCAGGCGTTCTGGCTGTTTAGCTGTTCTTCACCTACCTTCCCAGTGTGTTATAAAGCCCAGCTTTGTCACCTAAGTACCTCCTACATCTCCACAAGTCCCAATTCCATTTCTGATGACTTAGAAAGGTTCTCCTTCACTTCTTACTTGTAACTCCTTCCAAATTCACTTCAGGTGCTTTAAGTCGTTATTCCAGTCCCTTAATAATTTTCCTGAAGCATGAGTCTGATTACACCATTCTTCTGGCTAAAATCAATAACCATCAACACCTCCTACAGATTAAAGTCTACATGGAGATGTATAGGATCTGACCTTTCATTACCTAGCTGCCACCACAGCAGCTACACCCAAATCCCTGGTCTTGGAGCTCCAACAGAAGCCGTGCTGTCCCAAGATCCTGTCTCTCATTTTCTATGTTATTACTATATTGATCCAAGTGTCCCCTTATCTGACTCTTGGAGACTCAGTGTAGTAACCATAACTAATTTATAATCCACCCTTTGTGAGCTTCCTCCAACCCTTCAACAATTATGTATTTAGTATTTAATACTCTGAACTCACTTCAAAAGTGACCAAAGTTAAGTTGGAGGGATGACTTAGTGGTTAACAGCACTAAGTGTTCTTCTAGAGGACCTGGGTAGAGGTCCCAGCACCCACAGAGCAACTTCAAACCATCTGTAACTCCAGTTCCAGGGGAACCTACTCCCTCTTCTGACCTCTGTGGGCACCAGGCATACACATGGTTCACATACATATGTGCAGGCAGAATAATCAGACACATAAAAATAAAAACTGAAAAAAATTCTGACCAGAGTAAACTCTATTCGAACCCTTGTCACTTGCTTTCCCTGTGTCCCTCGGTCACTTTTAGCATATGTAGGTAATCAACACATACCGACTACTGTACACCACATATAAACACATAGTCACAGGCCAGGCCTTTCAGACAGGCACACAGGCCTTCTTTTAACAGCCCAGAGAACACCACACAATTATAAACATTTTGTCTCAAATAAAAGCTAAAAAACTACAAAGAATTTCATAGAATGGTTGTCTTTGGGTAGCAAAAGACAAAACAAACAAAAACAGTAAAAAACAAACAAAACCAGTAAATACCTGGACCAGCCTTGTGTCACCTTTGACCCCTTTAGCCTAGTCATTGGTAATCTGTCCAACGTTCCTTTCACTGCCCGTTTCTCTTAAGTATCAAGGTTGATCTGCTACAATCCTGTAAAGTGTCCACCCCATTCTTCCTTCTGGTTTGTAAGAAAATAATACATACACTCTGTATGCCGTGAAGCCAGTTTCACACTGGATTAAAAATAATAAAATAAAATAAAAATTCAAAACAACTTCTTCGGCACAGGGTGTCTCCCTTCTTATAACCCAAAGCCTCCTTCACGGCAGGTAAACATCCTGCCACTGAACTACGTGCCCAGCCGCACCCGTTCACTTTCCTAACCAGTCGGCTTTCTATCTTGTAGCCAGTTCTTTTAGCACTTACTCACCAAGCACCAATTGACAGTCCTTTTATGTGAAAAATTGGACAATTTCCCATTTTGTGAGCAACAGAATCTTCAGAATGGGAACACAGAGTAACTGACGGCAAATTTTCCAAAAACGAAAAACTGCAGAGCAGACTGCTGAACCAGGCTGCAGGATGATACCCCCGTCTTCCCTAGGGCTGGAGTTGAAGACCTTTAGTAAGGCCTGTGACTCACCTGACAGGGTGTTGGTATTGAGAAAGCTTGCCTGAGGCTTCCCTCACTCCAGGACCACTGGGCAACTAGGGAGGAAAGGAATAAAGGCAGTCACCATGCATCTCTGTAGAAATTGGGAAGTCTCTGGTTCAGGTAGGGACCGGGTCCCTGGGTCTCTCCTCAAACCAGCTCTTCAGCTGCAACTGGCTACATCACTGCAGAGAATTTCCCAGCCAGACTTCATACCTACAGGACCTGGGGCAGGCACACTGTTAAGCAATGGACAGACTTGGAGTGCAGGTCAGGCCCAGGCCTGGGGTGGAGGTGGGGATGCTCTGCAGCCTGAACCGCTGCAGGCCACGCTGTCTGTCACTCACCGCGTCTGCAGCACGGGACTCCTCCTGCTCCTTTTTCTCTCCCGGGGTTCGAAGCCAAGGTCTCCAGAAGCCCTCGGACCTGCAGGATGGCAAGCGCAAGCCGCGCATAAAGAACGTGAGCCCGGCCACAGGACACAACTAGGACCGAGCACGGACACTGGGCACGGGCAAGGGCAGCGGGCACAGGGCGAGGGCTGAGGTGGAGGGTGCGTGGGGGATGAGCCGGGGCCAGGAGGTCCTCTGGCTCCGCGGGCGGCGGGCACCGAGAGAGGGTGGAGAGGGTGAAATCTCGGCTGATAGGTACCCGGGCTGCACTGGCGGCGGGCAAAGACTGCGCGGGGGTGGGAGCGTTGGGCTGTGCGCGCACTGGGCGCTCTCCGAGGTGTCCATGGTAGCGCGACTGCTCCGAAGTCGCAGCCGGGCTTTATCTAGTCCTCGCGGCCCGCTGTGCTTGCAGACCTTCGCACCCCAGCGGCCCTCGCTCCGCATAAACAAAACGGCAGCGCGTGAAGACGCCGCGGGCCGTGCGCTGGTGTGAACGCGTGCACATCCCAAATGGCCCGGGAACCGGCTGCAGAAGCGAGTGTTAATAGCCCCCCTGACACAGGGCCTGGGAGAAAAACAGCATGTGCCCGAGCAGCCAATTTCCATGTGAAGAGGATAGGAGGGGATAGAATTAAGCGATTCTACACGTTTTGTGTATTTCTGCAAAAATGCCAAGGGCTGATAATTGCCCGACTCTTGGCTTGGTTCTCTGGCCTTCAGCAAATGCAGCTGGCTCTGCAGCAGCCTGTGTTCTAAAAACTGGATATGGAGTAAGAAGAAACAAGAATAGTCGTTTTTTCCCCCTCTGGAACAACAAAGACACACACAAACCAAAGTGTCTCTGTATATGGAAATATGGATCAATAATAAATATATTTTTTGAAAACTGTATTAATAAGTTTTGTCTGATTATTTGAAGAGGACAGAAGCTGTTCGGCAACAAGAGATAAATTGTGAAAACCTGATCGTTACAGCCAAGAAGGGCAGAGTCAGTTGTGTGGTCTCAGTGCCTTCCCACATTCCCATGACTTTCTCCCAAACTCTCCTCCAGGAAGCCTGAGTGTATTCTCTCTCCACCTCCGCCATCACTTGGTATTTTCTCAGTAGATAGTTAGACAACCCTTTTGGAGTTTGGGGAAGATGTGGATGATAATGGATCTTGGAAGGTCATGATATGAGATAAATTCACTTTCCTGTACTAGTCCTCGGGAGTTACCCGTCCTTTATCTGTAAAGATTCATTAACGCTGGCTAAAAGTGTTCTGTTTCGAAGCAAATGTGATATGTAAATGTTATAATTTCTTTCCAAAACATTTTAAATAATGGAACTGAATTTCCTCAAATCCTGCAGATTAAAAACTTTGATGTAAGCTATAGGACCATTTCTATTCACCTGGTTACTTCATAAGAAAAGAATCAGCTTAATTATTACCCAGGAGGTTGCAATGATGTAACTGCCAGAGGGAATAAGATATGGCTTCTTCAGGTAACGAAATCTATCAGTGAAGAGAGATGCCTACTGCTTGACTCAATGGCCAGAGGAACAAAGCTTATTAAATGCTTGTTGTGTGTATGGCACACACAATAAGCCCTTCCTTGACAGGCAATAAAAACGATTTTAAAATATTATGGTCTATTGGCAAGATGGTTCGGCAGGTTGAGATGCTTCCTGCCAGACCTGGCAACCTGAGTTTGACCCCCTGAGCCTGCATGGTAGAAGGAAAAAACTGATTCCCACAAGTTGTCCTCTTACAACACACAGCAGTGGCATGAGAATCCATTACTTCTATTCCAACACCACACACACACACACACACACACACACACACACACTACATAAATAAATGTAATACAACTATAATGACCTTACAGATGTGACCTACTTGATGAAGGAACCAGTTGCATAAATATCTTTAATGCATCTGCAATGTGTTAAGTATATATATATTTTACATATGATGACTTAAGTGTTCGCTCCTTACTTAGGAAGCTTGTAATCTCTGGTCATTACAGTGGCTGCAAACCAATGTTTTTTTTTAAAAAGAACATATTTAATTGCTAAAGGACATTTTACACTTAAAAATCAAAGTCGGGAGGACTTAGTGTCTTTTAGGTACAATCAGGAAAGCCTACTTAAAGTAAGTGAAACCTAAGTGGGAATTTCTAGAAGGATCAGTTGAAGAGTGTTATTGTCTGTGTGTGTGATAACTGGGCATGAGGAGAAGGGATGAGGTATTGCTGACACAGAGTTGCGGCTAAAAAGGCGGCAGTTTTGGGCTGTTGAGAATCTAATATGAGGTGCTCAGACATTCTGACTTTGTTCTGTAAGTACTAAGGGAAAATGATAAACAGGAGAGTGGAATGGTGGGTGGTGCGGGCTCAGGCAAAGACAAGATCACAGCAGACCCAGAGCAAAAAAGATACTTCCATGTTTCACTTTAAAAATGACTCAGAGAGGAGAAAGAAAGATAACACATTTGACACTGGTTCTTCAGTCAATCAGGATAGACTGGTCGATACGCTAGTAAGAAATAATTCCAAAATTTCACAAGCTTAGTGTAACAGGAATGAATTTCCCAGTTATCCTGTATGCACCCTGTTTTGTCTAATGGAAGACTGGCTTTTAAGCTTCTTGGCTCTTGGAGGCAACTGATGTAGCTTGGTATCTCCAGACTGTTGCCAGTTATTTTTTAACAGGGAGACACAAGTAAAATTGTGTGCCTAAAGCAACACACATCACCCCCAACACACCTAAGCTAGTGGTATGACACATTGATCTCAAAAGAGAAAGAAAATACACTTCTGCCATATTCCCCCAAAGTGGAGGAACAGAAATAGCCAGCATATAAAGACCATCTCTCCCTGCTGCTGCTAAATTCAGTTCACTGTCCTTCCTGTGCACAAAACACAGTCACACTAAGAACAAGAACTCCGATGGATCTGGTGACCTCTGAGATGTCCTTTTGAATATAGATGAAGATACCTAAGGAGCAACCAGAGTTATGAGTGCTGGGGTGCCGCAGAGAACTTAAGGCTGAAGACTTAAATTTGGGAACATCAACATTAGGAATTGAGTGGCTTCCTAAGGAAATGTTGTAGCTTGTGAGAGCAAACCAAGGCCAGAGCTCTGGAAGGTGACATTTCTTAGATAAGCCTGCCTCCAACAAAATCACTGAAGAGGAATGGTGGCCATAAAAAGTGAGTCAAAGTTCAGGTGACATTGTAAGCTGAGGTAGACTTCCAACAAGGAAGAAGAAAGTCAAACAAAATAATGATAGGTATTCATTGGATTTGGCAACTAAAGGATTCTATATTCTTTACAAAAACATCGCTTGAATGCGTAGGGACAGAAGCTCTTTTCTGCAAGTTGGTTTATAGTTCAGGCTAAAGAAATTACGAATGTTGAGGGCACCCTCTTGAGAAGAAGAGTGAAGGGGAGTGATGGCTATGGTCACCAAGGAAGAAGGAAGAAATGAGGTCAGTAACTCTGGGAGAAGATCCTCATGAGGCTGACAATTAGAGTTAGTAGTAATCAAATACCTTAGAGGTTGACAGCCAAGGTGAATATATCTGGCATGGAGAAGAGAGGAGAGTGTGGTAATGACATACATACACCTGAAAACATTACATCCCCAGAAGGAAAAGAGAAAGCCAGTGAATTATAGAAAGAATAATACTTGGCCAAGTTCATATTAAACTGAGAAGTAAAAATGTAGACTACCAGAACCACAAAAGGCCCAAATCTTCCATTTCTACCCTGATTTCATTAAATCATATTTGTATGGAGCTTGAAGTTGAGACCCCTATGGCACCCAGGACAAATATTTTTTCTTTTTATTTATGAAGTATTTTTTTGTGCACAGCTTGTCATTTTCATCAAAGATAAACTCACATAGCTAAATCATGAAGGGGAGTATTCTGTTCCAGAAGACAAGAACACTTGTATACTTTTCAGGAACATCATATTTACTATTTTAGAATGGATATACATACTTCTTAAGCTTGATTCAGCATGGGGATAAAAGGCTTAGAAAACAGCTAGACAAAGAGCTGCTGATATGCACAGGTAAAGACCGAGTTCAGTGACTTCAATCCCTGAGACTCACATGGTGGAAATAGAGAACCCACTTCTGCAAGCAGCTTGTCCTCTGACCTCCACCAATGTGCATATATATGCACTCACACATACACAATTAATTGAAATGCAAATGTATTATAAAATCCAGATTTATAATATAATCTGTTGTGTAACATACACATGTTACAGGTTTAGGTTTTAGAATGTCATGTTGAACATTACTGGCACATTTGTAGCACATGCTTTCCATAACATATTACATGTACTCTTCAAAATGTGCCCATGAGCTAGAGACCAACCTCCATAATTTATTAGGAATGAAATATTTAAAACTTCTTTTATTCATGCATTTATTGAACACACACTATGTGAGTGTTTCTTGACTTCTTAACTGTACCATCGATGCTGGGCCCTCTAGGACTCTTCTTTAACATCCTGTTGTTGTCCTGTGTTGTAGAGATCCTGCATCCTTGGGTTAGCATGACCCCCCCCCCACTATGCTCCAGCAGATCACAGATGGGGTGGATGTTGGGGTGGGCCAACACATGACCCTAGTTCTGGGCCTGGATAGTTGAAGGGTTGATCAGCCCGCCAGCTCTCCGTTGTCTTCGTCACCAGGGTGAGCTCTCAAGCATTGCTCTGGCTAGTTCACCCCTTGCAGCGATGGGCAAGGGATGGGACCATTTCAGCTTTCACATCCTCAGGGTCCATTCTTCCACACCTCCACCTACAGGGTCAGCTCTACTATGGTGTCCAGGCAAGGTATAGGGCCTGCCCTCCCAAGTGATGCAGCCGGTAGGGGAGCAGGGACAGTTCTCCAGCTCTTATGACCTCAGGGCCAGCTCGCCAATCTGCCTCAGGTGTTGACAGGAGGGGGAGTGGTATCTCTTGCCACAAGATAGATGAGTAGTGGGGACAGCTCTTACATGCTCACAACCTTGGGTTGCAGCTTCATTTGTTGATGTGGGATTCCCCTCTGTATGCTGTATGTATTATCATTAATTAATAAAGAAACTGCATTGGGCCTATAACAGGTCAGAACAGAGCTAGGTGAGGGGGGGACAGTGGGGGTAGGTGGGAGGGGAACTAAACTGAATGCTGGGAGGAAAGAAAGCAGAGTCAAGGAGAAGCCATGTAGCCAGACTCCAGGGGAACTTCACCCGGTAAGGTAAGCCACAGCAATGTGGTGACACATAGATCAATGGAGACGGGTTAGTTCAGGATAGAAGAGCTAGCTAAAAATGTGCTTAAGCTATTGGCCAAGCAGTGACTCAAATGATATAGTTTCTGAGTGATTATTTCGGGTCTGGGCTGCAGGGAACGAACAAGTGACCTACTACTACAATTTGTAAGAGGGGAATAAGTCATACCCTGTGAGGTCATCCTGTCCCTTGGGAAGTGTGTCACAGCAGGCTGTATTCAAAGTGGGTGGTTAGTTCAAATTTCTGCAACTGAGGCTCCACTCATGAACAAAAATGTGACTGCCATACTTCAGGGTACAACATTTTCACAAACATCCAAGTCAGCAAGCTTTATATTCTACTAGATAAAAATTATAAATTTACTTTACATATGTGTGCTTAACATGTTTTCTTGTTTGTTTCTTTACTGTTGTAAGACTAATATGAGAAAGAAAGGGAGTTTATCCCAGAGGCAAAGAGCTAGGTGATGGTCCCCAAGGAGGAAGCCAGGAAGAAGGCAAAACCACATTTTAAATAGACTGAGCATCAATAGTATCTGGGAAACACAAACAAAAAGGTAAAAATCAGAACTTGAACTAATCACCCACTTCGAATGTGGCCTGCTGTGGCACACTTCCTAAGGGACAGGATGACCTCACAGGGTATGACTTATTCCCCACTTGCAAATAAAGCTGCAAACAGATGTGTGAAGGAATGGGGCAGTGGCATGACTCACTGCTGCTGATGCCACCGTGTGCCTCCAGACAATGCTGGCTTTGCTAATAATCGGAGGGCAGTTCGTGTTCATCTCTTCTTCGTGGTTTTATGAAAAGTTTTTTAAAACATGCATCTTGGGAGTTGGAGAGATGGCTCAGTGGTTAGAGCACTTCTACTCTTCCAGAGGAACTGAGTTCCAGTTCCCAACACCCACAATCACCTATAACTCCAGTTCCAGGGAATCTGAAGCCCTTTTCTGGCCTCTTCAGACACCAGAAGAGTGTACACACAAATGCACACCTGATTGTACATTTAAATGTACACATAAATGCTAAAATAACCCATTTTAATTTATTAGATCAGGGTTTACATATGTATCTTTGGAAGAGAGCATGGCTATGACACTGAAGATGATATCAGTACCTGTTTTAAAGGATAGCCTACGCTTGTGCTGGTCTCCGGGCCTAGATGCCTTCACTGCAGCAATTGCCCGGAAACTTCACACGAATTGCCTGAGTCCTTCAGGTCTGAGAGTACTGGGTCTGCAGCAAAGACCTTGGTGTCCAATCTGAGCAGCTCATTATTCACTGCCAAGTCTTGTCAGCGTGGCCACCATTATTGTTGATTTGCCAGCCCAGGACCAAACACCAAGGTGACCCTCATGTCAGTCTGGAGGCTGAGCTAAGCCCACATGATGTGAATTTCTCATGAGATTGTAGGGAATTAAGCAGATGAACATGTTTGAAACTCACTTGTCCAATCAAAACGCCCCCTGTTCTTTCTCCTTTACAAATGACACGGAACATTCGTGACCAGCATTTTATGGCAATAACATTTCATTCATTTGAGATAACTGATTTGATGAAGACCTTTTTCAGATGGAAGACCATATTCTTCATCTGAGGTGGCATTTGCAAGCTTGGGGCACTGGAGAATGTTCCCAGGTTGAAGATGAAGGTAACAGTTGTGACAAAAACTCACTTAGAAGTGAGCAGAGCTGGTGCGTGTTGTTTTAAAGCAAGAAGGTGTTCACAGATGGTGCAGAGAGAGACTTAGCAAGTCTGTGCTAATCACACTCATGCATGGGAATGCCTCTACTGAAAACAGCCACGCTTCCCTGGGGAGGTGGGGGGCGGGGGTGTCTCACTCAGTTAATAATTACAAAAATTAGTACTATTTGAAGGCATGGAATAGCTAATGCTTCGTGCTATAGTTACAGCTGAGTGTATATTATTCAAACTGCGAAGACAAAGAGCCTGTTCATGAGTGGTGGTTACAATCCAAAGTTTATAAAGGGAAACACACATTTCAGAAGTTCAGTTTTGAATGGGTAAATAACTGTGGGCTCTGCTTCTAGATATTTTTCAGCTCATTAGTCTCAAACAGATTAATTTTTCATGCATGATAAGTTATTTAGAATAAAACACCGTGTGTAAAATAATCTACCCACAAACCTTGGGTAAGAAATTGGTCTTTCCCACTATACAACTATATTTTATTGTTTTTGCAAATCTAATATTGTCTATTAAATTTCTTCTAATGATGCAAATTTAAAACCCAGTACCACTAAGTATCATTAACCAAAATAGCATGGACATCAGAAAATTTTTATTTTCAAGTGTGCTTTCAGTGCACAACATAAGATGCTTCAGTGAGAGATCATTCAGAAAAGTAGATCCAGGTGCCTGTGCTAATTGGTCAGGCTTGATGAGACGTAAGTGTGGACTGTACCGCCCAGAAGAACAGCATGGCTTCCATCCTTACATCCCTCTAGTGAGAAGCTGGAAAGTACACAAATGCACGCAGGCAATATCAGATTGGCGAGAGTTCTATAGATAGACAGATTTGGTGGCAACTAACCAGAGGAGGCCTCTTCTGTATGGGGTAGTCAGGGAAGTCCCAAGGAATTTTAAGTTGAGACCTTCAGGAAACTGAGCAAGGACCATTTCCTAAAAGGTCTATACATTCTTGCAATTATAGCAAAACCCTCATAAAAATATATTCCTTTTCTGGTTGGCTCATATTAGTAGGTGAGAAAGATGGTGTGGGAGCTGTTTCTGGGGAAAAAAAAAACAAGTGTGTATTGGATAATATATTTGTGTATTTGTTTCTGACTTTCATTGGTGATCTAAACTAGAGAATTATTTGGGTTATAGGATAAAATTTATCTTCCTTAAGTGGGTAAACAACTCCTAGTTTTTAGCTGAAAGCATTACATTTAACAGATGGAATGTGTGTATTTTTAATTTTTTAAATTATTTTATTTTTATCTTTCTTTTAATATTTCTTTTTTAGTTTGCTTGGGGGGAACACTACAAGGGCAAGGGGTGGGTTTGGAGGGATTGGGTGAAAAGCAAGATTGGGGTGCATGATGTGGAATTCCCAAATAATCAATAAAAAATCATATTAGTAAAAAAATTATTTAAAGAAAGATGGAGCGTGTCAGCAGAAACAAGAACATGATGACTGAAGGAAGTAAACAGAAGGTGGTGTGTGAGGCCGAAGGGAACCACGTTGCATGGTTGGATACTGTATGTCAGGAGCGAACTGTCTACTAGCATTTAAGAAAACTTGGCTGCAGACAGTAATGCCCAGAGGCATGCTGTGGAATCTCAGTGATGACAGTGACAGGCCCCTTTGATCTTGGCATAGGATTTTGCCCAAAGTTTTGTGGCAGTGTTAATCACCGCAATGAGGCATCTCATTGGTGGCAACAGTTGAATAAGTCCTTATTGGCCAGCTATCCAATCATGATTTTCCCCACCCCAGTTTTGTACGGATGTCAAGGAGTCAACTGTCTTTGGGAAAGCTGCTTCTTCAGCTACAGAAACGGAAGCACAGTTGAGCTATTTTTGACATCAGAAGTGAGGCTCAGGAGAGGAGCCAGCTTCCTGAGCCAGCATACTGAGACGAATAGATGGGGAGGCTGGAAAAGTCTTGAGGCTGTGTTTACATTGTTGAGCCTATGGAATTCCCAGCTGTAAATATCTGGAACCTGTGCTTCTCAGTAGATGAGAATATGAGTTTACTTATTTTAATTTTGTGTCTTTAATGAATTTGCTAATTTGCTGCTTTATATATTCCAATAGTAATTAGCTTTAACCAAATGTTATTCAGGAGATTAAATGAATATACTCTCTTATAATTGAGAAATGTGATTGATTTCGTGTTTCAACACGGGTGGTTAAAATGTCTTCCCACCAAGCAGATGTGTCCGCACAATGATTCTGTATTCATAAATACAAGTTTTATTTTCTCTTAGTGATCTTTATAATCTCTACAGAGACAATGCTATCTTACATATAACCAATGCTATATTATACATCACATATTATATCACATATTATTATATATGTGTTATAAAAATATTTTTCAGAACTAATTTCTTTTGTAAATTTCTTTAACTTTTGGCCTAAGAAGATGCCTGGTTTCTCATGTCTTTTTTGTATTCATCCTTTTACCATATGTTGTTTTGCTTGGAAGACAGGAGAAAAATATGTTCTCAAATGAATATGTCTGAGAAAGGAAAGTTTTTGTGGCCCCCTCGTGTTCTGGAGAATACCCACGAGTCCTGCCTACTTTTACCACAGGTATACGATAACACATCAGACTTACTCCAATGAGACTTTGTACTGTCAAGGTGACTGTTGTAAGTTATGGGGGAGAGGTGCGTGTTGTGTTCCCCAGCCGCCAGCCGCTGGCCTGCTCAGCCGCTGGTTGCTTGCTTATGCCCGAAATAACCACAGGAGATCTGTATTAATTCAAATACTGCCTGGCCCATTATCTCTAGCCTTTTCTTGGCTACCTCTCACATCTAAACCTAACCCATTATAAAAGTCTGTATGTCACCACAAGGTGGTGATCTTACCAGACTGTTCTAAGATACATCCATCTGTGGCGGGAGCTTCATGGAGACTGGCTCTGACCCAGTCTTCTTCCCAGTGTCCTCTTTTCTTTTCCCCGCCTATCTAAGTCCTGCCCTATCAAATGGCCCAGGCAGCTTTTTTATTTAACCAATCAAAGCATAGAAATACAGATGAACCCTCCTTCAGGTGACTTGACTTCCTCATCAGACATTCACAATCAAATGTAGCTTAACAGGAGCCCTAAGTCCAATTTGCTGTCACCTCAAGAAAATTTTTTTCCTAGAACTATAATAAAAGACAGCTGGCTAATTATATTAACCAAGGAATCTGTTAGCCTTGAAAATAACAAGAGTGGGGCTGGAGAGTTGGCTCAGCAGTTAAGAGAACTGACTGCCCTTCCAGAGGTTCTGAGTTCAATTCCCAGCAACCACATGGTGGCTCACAACCATCTATAATGAGATCTGCTGCCCACTTATGGCATGCAAGCATACATGCAGACAGAACACTATATATTAATAAGTAAATAAAAATATTTTAAAAAGAAAATGGAGAACAAATTCAGGAGAAGACTAAAGGGGGTCTTATACGGTCATGAGGTCAGTGTCATCATGAAGGTCAACATCATTATGAAGGTTAATGTTATTATGAAGGTCAATGTCGGTAGGAAACACTGTATCTAGAGGTCAGAGGAGCTCTCTACATTCTGGTGTCTTTATCCTGTGTATAAAGTGGAGTTTTACTTCCTGGACTCTTGGGTTAAGCATGTGGCTGTCTAATTTTAGCTAATAAAATATAAGCTGAAGTGATATGTCTCACTCCTGGTTAGAAGTGTTAAGAACCAATAGGAATGTGGGGAGGGAAGAGCAACTGGGTGAGAGTGATTGCTGGGCTGGCATGAGGAGCATTTTTCTTGAGGTGATAAAGGGTTGGACCTAATGTCAGTGAATATTGAGAAAACCTGTAACAAAAATATCAGGTAGAGAGTAATCGTTGCAAAGAGAGGGGGTCCCTTTTTTATCCCAGCCACCCAGCTAGCTTAGCCCCAAAATAACCACAAAGAAACTGTATTCATTAAAACACTGCTTGGCCCATTAGCTCTAGTTTCTTATTGGCTAATTCTTACATCTTAATTTAACCCATTTCTATTAATCTGTGTATCACCACATGACTGTGGTTTAACCAGCTTCCATCTAAGGCAGAAGATCCATGGCATCTCTCACTCTGCCCTTCTTCCCAGCATTCAGTTCTGTCTGTCTTCTCTGCCTATCTAAGTTCTGCCCTATCAGGCCTAAAGCAGTTTCTTTATTTGTTTAACCAATGAAAGCAACACATGGACATAAGAACCTCCTACACCAAGTAATTGAGGAAGACACCTGACCTGAATCATCAACACCTATGTAAAAATGTAAGCATGACTATGCATGCTTGTAATCTCAGGATTAGGAAGTGAAGACAGGTGGATCCCAGGAACTCACTGTTTGGCCAGTCTAGCCAAGAGATTGAGCTGATTCAGTGAGAGACCATTGCAAGTGTGCACATTGGTATGTGCACCCATAGACTCCCATTCATTCAATACGTGCATGCACGCATGTGCGCGCACGCGCGCGCACACACAGACAAACAGACACACACACACACACACACACACACACACACGTGGCAATATGCCATGCTCCCTCCCCTGTGACATCTGGATGGAGGAGATGGCAGCATCAGCTTTAATAAAGATGATGTGGACCAGATGCCCCTACTAAATTGAAATAAAACCTTGTGGAGTGGGGTGTGCGTGCGAGCATGCATGCTTGCGTGCGTGTGTGCGTGCGTGTGTGTTCAGGTCAGTGGTCAATACATGGTCATGTGTCTTCTTCAGTTACTATTCACTTTATTTTCTGAGACAGGATCTCTCAGTGAATCTGCAGCGTACCTGTTCACTCTAGGCATCTATCCAGGGAGCTCCAGGGATTGTCCTAACTCTACCTCTTCAGCCAGGCAGGCATGAATCACCACATACCCACCTCTTCCCATGGTGCTAGGGAGTGAACTCGGGTCATCAGCTTGCACAGCAAGCACTGTATTACCTGAGCCATCTCCCTTGCCACAAACCTTTGTTTTTATAAGCCAATACGACTTGGGGATTTTTACATTTTAGCTGAGTCATGCTACTTCATTGTCTTTTAATCAAGAATACTATCAAAATAAAAGTATAATAGAAAAGTTTATAATTTCAGCAAACTGGAAGACCAGGAAAAGACTGCAATTTTTATCAATTTTTTTAATGTCAAATATTTATTTTAGCAAAGAATAATGTGCACAACTTTAGGCTGAATTTTCATAGCTATTACAGCTAACTTCCTGAAATTGTTTTTATAAAAAAAACAAAACCCTAAAAACTCTCATTAGTTCCAAAAATGTTCCTCAACTGGAACTGTGTGAAGACATTGAGGTTCAGAGGAGACACTGATGACAGCCACCCACAAGGAGTGAATTGGCTCCTGGGTGTCACAGAGATTATAAGGCAAGGTCAGGCCTGGTTTCCAGCTTCTTTAAATGTTATTTGTTTGGTGATAAATAGTGTAGTGGAGACTTACAGTGACTTAAGAAAAATAGTTTATTTTTCTCATCACACACTTACAGGAAACTGGACTTAGGAAGACAAAAATGTAGAACCTAGATTTAAAATTACATAAATGTGTATGCATGCGTGTGCGTGCGTGTGTGTGTGTGTGTGTGTGATACAAGCAGACAGGGGCTCAGAGGAGGGAAGAAAGAGATCTCAACGGATGACAAGAGAAGGCAAAGGAATCAGAAGAGGGACAATATGAGGGAAGGATAGGTGTTGTAGGAGGCCACTTGTTCGTTTCCTAGCCGTTCAGACTCCTGAGAATAATCACACAGAAACTATATTATTTAAATCACTGCTTGGCCAATCACTTAAATGTATTGCTAGCTAGCTCTTATGTCTTTGGTTAAACCATTTCTATTATTTTATATTTTACCACAAGGCTTGGGGCATACCAGCAAGGTTTCAGCTGGCAGCACACGTCTTTCCCCTCTGGCCACTACATGACATCTAGCAACTCTGCCTTCTTTCTCCCAGCATTCAGTTTAGTTTATCCCATCTAGCTCTACTCTGCCCTATCACAGGCCAAGCCACCTTCTTTATTCATTAACCAATAAAAGCAACACATATACAGAAGGCCTTCCCACATCATTTCCCCTTTTCTGTTTAAATAAAAGGAAGGTTTTAACTGTAACATCCAGATAGGAACAAGTCAGAGCAAGAAGGGAGCATGAGAGGGTCAGGGAGATGAATTAGAACAAAATATGACATGTATGTATGAGAATTTCACAGTGAAGCATATCCTTTACCTGGCTTCATTTGTTTTAAACATTCCTGCTACCTAGATGAATTCTATCTTAATGTTCATTTTCCCCCTCAACTACTTGAGAGTCAGTTACAGAGTCCATATGCCTTTATTCCTAAATACTCCATTGACAGTAATCTTGGTTGTCAACTTGATTGCATCTGGAAACAACTGAAACTCAAGCTGCAGGCACTCCTATGATCACATTATTCAAATAAATGTGGATGGCACCTCTGGTGGCAGCCTAGAAAAAGGGTGTAGAAGAAGGAAATGATTTTTTGCCCGCTTGCCCTCACTCTCATTCCGAAGTCCATCTACCCTCTTGTTGTGACGTTTGTCACTCACATGGAAGTTAACTTCTTTGGTATTCTCATGTACACTGAAGGCCAGCAGCTCTTCAAACCATGAGTGCCAGATTGGGACTCCCGAGTTATTCAGCCTTGCATACCGAGTAACGACAGGATTCTCAGCTTCTCAGTGTGAGACAGATGTAGTTGAACCTCTCTTTTTCTCTGAGTCCTGTTCCTTTAGAGAACCCTGACTAATATAGTCTGTATTCTAAAATCAAAGACAATCTTTTTCATAGAAAATAATAACTCATCTAATTTCAAGGCAATATTCACATATTCACCAGTGGTCCCAGTGCTGTCTTCCACATCTCCTCTCCTCCTGCTCTGGGATCATTCTGGGATCATGAATTGGATTAGTTCACATATAGTCTTATTCCTTTTTGATCCTTGACAATTCCTCTGCCTTTCTTTGTCTTTCATGACCTCAGCATCTTTAAGCAAACTGATGACTTATTTTGCAAGTTTTAAATATTTAAACTCATGACATATAGCATGATGATTAATACAGGTTATGCAAATTTTGGAGGAACTCAACAGTGACATATTACCTCTGAGGTGTCCTCAGTGGTGGCACACCAGGGGATTTGTCTCACTGTTGTTATATGAACACCAGTCACTCTCCAGTTGTTTTCCATTAGTGATCAATAGGGAGTTATGTTGAGCTGCCCTGAAACTATGTAAACATCCTGTTTCCTGAGAAACTTTTACCTCTGGTTTTGTCATGCTCACATTTACTGCTATGGATATGAATATGGTTTCAAAATGGGGCTTTCTAGCTCCCTCGCTCCTCCTAGGACATTAGTAGACACCGTGGGCTTCTAGTACTTAGGTTCAAAAACAATCCAGTGATCCTATACTGAATCACAGTTCTCTAAGTCATAGAATTCTGTTTGAGGGTGTTACGGCTTGAATGTGAAATGTCCTGATGCACTTGAACACCTGGTGCCCTTGATGGTGTTATTTGGGACCATGACCTACATAGCAGGAGTAAGTTGTTGGGGAGGGTCTTAAAGGTAGTTCAACTCTGGTGCCAGCTGAGCATTCTGGTTTCTGTCTGCCAGGACGTGAGGGCCACACCGCACTCCTCTTGCCTGGTCTGAGCCACTCCAGGACATCTCCCCCTCCACAAGGGACTGTTTTCCTGAGACCATGAGTTAAGTAACTAACTTGCTGTGTTCAGGTCAAAATAAAGCAACCTTTAACATTTGTGAATAAATCCTTTGAAATTCTACCAGAGAATCTATCAACAGTTCTCTAGAAGAACAGGATTGATATATGTGTATATTCAATTATAATAATGTATGTATATATAAAACACACATATAATATATAATCCTTTTTACATAAAGTCACTCTAATAATACCCTTTATAATATTACATATTATAACATGTTATATAAATATATTTAATGTATAACATATATTATATATAAAGGCAATTTAATAACCCCCCTTTATAATATGCTATATAAATATATTTAAAACATAGCATAATATTATATATAACATGTTATGTGTGATTATATATTACAAAGGGGGGGATTTACTAGATTACCCTTATGTAACTAGGGCTAGGTCTTCTAACAATGGCCATCTGCATGCTGCAGAGTCAGGAACTTCTGTAGCTGCTCTGCTCATAAAGCCAGATGCCTCAGAAGTCCAAATCCGACACTAAAATCCTTATTCTTGAGAGTCTATGATATTCATCCCATACTGGAAGGCAGAAGAAGCTGGTGTCTGATGCCAGTAGAGGATGGCAGTGCCATCATCATCACTACTGTCAGCAGCAGCAGCCGTAGCAGAGATAAACAGACTCACTCATGAAGAAATGAAGGCAGACAGAAGCCAGATCCCCTGTCATTTAATACCTGGCCCACCCATTGGAAGGTACTACCCATTTTGAAGGAGTTAATTCTCCCTTCCATTAATTCTTTCTGGAAACAGCCTTTGTCAGTGATTCCAGGCCCTGTCAAACTGGTAATCAAGAGAGCCTACCCATCACAGAGAGAAACACAATTCCGGTGAATTTCAAAAACAAAATTTGAAGTAAATTCTAAGTATTTGCACCGAAGATGTGCAAGACTTTTCAAACTTTGTTTAAGGCAATGAAGACATGGGGAAGTAGTTGTCTTAGGAGACAACTGGTAGAGCTAACTTTGGTCTCAGGCAACATGACTCCAGGACTGTGTTATAGTCACTGTGTCATAGGTAACAACAGCCAGTGTGGAGCCCTGTAATACTGCTGGAAGGCACAGCTTCCAGGTGGTCTGCAGAGGGCCAGGCTCCCTTCCTGGGCTCATGACCATGCATTTTTCTAGCTCTCAGAGGGCAGGGATGTTCTTGGTTCTAGAGACCCTGACACTGTGTTTGTAAGCGCCATCTAAGAGCAACCATGTGGGAACAGACAACTAGTCAGGTTTCGTTGCCATGACAAACGACCTGAGATAATGAACTGATACACAGGAAGGGTTGTTTAGGCTTCTAACTCCAAAAGCTTCACTCAGTGGCAAGGTGACTTCTGAGCATGTGGCAAGGCCATTATGTAAGAAGTGTATGGTGCATGGAAATCAGAAAGCAAAGGAAGAAGAGGAGGGACTAAGGTCCTAACATGTCCTGTAAGGACATAGTACTGGTGACCTAATTTTCTGTCACTGGGTCTCATCTCTTGAAGTTCTACCACATCCCAACAGCACCATGGACTGGTTACCAAGCATGACCTCTTATGGGACATCCTTGACCTCAACAATAATAGCATATAGATACTGAAAATTCTGAAATGTGTATGGAATTTCACTGTTTACAGTGTGGCTGAATTTGCGTGTATGATGCTTGCTTGTGATGGGTTAACAAATGACCCCACCATTTCAGGACAGTACTTCAGCTGTGACTGCTGCACTCTGATTCATAGAGCTGCCAGAGCTGACCTTCCCAGTCTGCTGCTGTGGCGGACAGTGGGCGGGTTTCCTAGTGTGTGGGGAAAGGGCTCTAACTGTGGGAAATACACTTTCATCTCATTTTGTTTTAATGTCTTCCCCCAATTCTCGTCCTCCCAGGAACCTCATAGCTCACTTCCTGTCTTCCCAGAGCTCTGCAGAGTGAGTCAGCTTGTTTCCCCTCTCCCACTGCTGGCTCAGGTGTCAGTTTTCCTCACACTGATGAGTCAGCCATGGCCCGCCATCTCCTCCTCTTCCCTTTGTCTCTGTGCACACAGCCTATTTTGGTTTCCTTGCCATCTTCTGAGCAGCATTTATTAGGGAACTGAGAAAAACATGTCTGTTCAATCCACATTTCTAGACTCTCTTTTATTGTATCATTAAACTTAAGTCATATTAAAGCAGAATCAAGGAAATCTCTAGATCAGTACAAACTCAAAGTGGATATTCTTTCTAAGCCGATTACACTGACAGATTACCAAAGAAGAAGCTAGAGGGATTTCCCCCCCTTGATAATGTTAATTTTAGCAAGACAGCATGAGAGCTAGTTCTTACATAGTAAACTTATAAACAACAAGCTTACCCTATGCAGGAATACATCAAACACAATGCCTGCTGGGGGTTGACTAGAGTGGATTCTTACTAATACAAATTGGTAAGGATCACAGGTGGAGCCGAAACTGATTTCTTTGGAGAGGATGAGGACGTTACTTCTTCCTGCCCCACTTCTAGCCCTTGTCACCAATCGTTCCAACAAAGTTTAGATATGGCTTACTGGAAGGGGAATTTCCTAGAAGGATAAACTGCTGGTGACTAAAAAGAATTAAAGCTAGAAAATAAGACTAATGAGGCTTAGAAGGATAACAACCCACCCCGAAAGGTCAGATTGCCACTGCTGAGGGCATTGCTTTGCAAGACCCATTGTCAGATGGCTTCTTGC
The DNA here is from genome assembly GCA_028555095.1 of Dicrostonyx torquatus. Taxonomy (NCBI): domain Eukaryota; kingdom Metazoa; phylum Chordata; class Mammalia; order Rodentia; family Cricetidae; genus Dicrostonyx; species Dicrostonyx torquatus. The sequence goes on along the minus strand of JAQHUG010000042.1, from coordinate 8,873,005 downwards.
TTCCATCTCAAGATTCAAGGCCTGGGGTTATCCTACACCTGAACTCAGCCACTACAAGGGGATATTACCAAGTTGTATTCCAGGGTAGCGTGATGGTTAGCGCTTAACTATCATCTTGGCAGGACCTGGAATTACCTGTAAGATGGGTCTCTGGATGTGTCTACTGGGACCATCTTAACTAAATTAACTGTGTTGGAAGACATCTTAGCTACGGGCAGGACCATGCCTTGGGCGAGCATCCTGAACTGTATGAAGTGGAGAAAGCCCCTATAACATCATTATTCATGGTTCTTGCTTCCTAACTATGGATGTAACCAGGCTTCTCCTTCTGCTACTGTGACTTCCTCACTGTGGTAGGCAGCACCCTCAAACCCTCAAACTGTGAGCTAAAATAGACATCTCCTTCCTTGGGTTGCTTTTATCAGAGCATTTTACCACAGCCACAGAAAAGACAAGTAATACACATGGACACTGGATTGTCATGTTTATACCTTCTGAGGTGTATGCCCCTTGCCTCTCAGAGTTATCCACTCTCCATTAAGGTGGGCTGAGGTCAGACAAGGGGCATACCTGCTTCTGGGAAATGGGAGAGCAGAGCTAGGAATTCTGACCCCCAAGAAGTCTCCATGAAGAAATCAGGTTGCTCTCAGGAAGGAGGCTGTGTATTCGACACCTGCAGGGCCCTGACTCACAAGCTCCCAGCCTGAGCTCTGCCTTCAGCGTTGGCTTTAGCATCTAGGTATTAGTCATGGCAGGTTAAGCTATGCCACGTTCACAAATAAACCCCCAAGCTTGGTAGTTTGATATAATCCTAGCCGATTTGGCTTGGGCAAAGTCAAATGCAGAGCCAGAGCAAAATCAGGTACAAACATTTCATGTTCCAGGCCTGGAAGTGACCCTCATCACTTCAACCTGTGGCCCTTTGGTAATGTCAGTCACAGTGTCCCAGAGAGATCTCTGGGGCTGGAAGCTGCTGTGTGTACAGATGGAAAACAATGGCATGGCGAGCCCAAGGATATATGTGTTGTGCGGAGGGAGGGTTTTCCCTATGTAGTCATGGAGCCATCACAGAATAGGACTCCACTGCCCAGCCCACTCTCTAGGAGCTGCCCTAGATCAGTCTCCCAACCTCTAGGGTCCTCTCTGGTATTGCTCTTGTTTGGCTCCTTTCCTCAGTCTGTCCTCACTCCACAACCTCTTTATCCCTCTGCATGCACTTTCCCAACAGAATTCAGTGGCTCATTAAGTCTGGAGCATAGATCAAAGCTGCAGGGATAGTCAGTTCCCTTTCTTCAAGGGCACACAGGGCTGTCTTTGAAAACTCCAGGAGAGTATGGAAATAATTCCACTAAAACTCTCTTAATCAGCAAAGAAAGAATAAAACATATTTCATAGTTAAAATTACCAAATATCCACATTCTTCTGGGAATTTATTGTCATTCTTCTCCATCCCAACTATCTCCTACCAGACCAAGGCTCCTACCATCTCTCATTTGGACTGTCCTGAGTCTATTCCTTTACTCTTCAGGGATAATCGACAAAAGTAGAAAACTTACCTAAGTACCGTATCACTTAGAAACCTATAACCCAGGAGTCCACACCAGCATGGTACCCAAAGTTAACAAGAGCGGTATCCAAATCAAAAATCCTCCAAAACCATGACTATGTTTATACACATGGTCTAATGGGCTATGCAGATGTGATGGAGAGTGTCCAGCTGGAAAATGACCCTGGGTTAAATGGGTAGGTTAATAATTACAGATTCTTGGAAGAGGTAAGCAGGAGGTTAAAAGTCATCTATAGGAGATGTATTAATAGAAAGAAGTGGTGCAGTAAAGTGAGGAAGGGACCATTAGCTAAAGGAAAAGAGGTTCCTTTAGAAAATAATTTGCACAATGAAATATAGACATATATTAATTTTGTTTTCATATTTTTCCAGAAATATCTATCACCATATCAGAAGGGAAATTTTTTAATCATACAGATGTGAATTCTAATAAAAGCTTATTAAAAACTTAATCATAATCTTATTTTTGTGTTAGAGATTACTAAAATTTTCTGTAGTTGGTGCTATAGTTTGGATCTTAAACGTCACTCTGTTATATATCTGCTATTGGGGATACTTCAACAAATGTCTATTAAGACAAGGTAGGGAAGTGACAACAGACCAAAGCATGGATACCACCAAAGTCTAACATGGTAAACCAATGATTTTTAATGGGATTACTTAGAGAAATAGGTGTGAGGAGTTACCTACAGGATCAGAAATGACTCAAAGACAGCTGCATTCCCAATGCCCACCTCAGTGTGGGTGATAGCTCAGGAACACTGAACACCCTGAGTTTACTGCACACTCTACAGGAGAGCTTAGCAGGTTAGGACTGTCCTTTCAAGGTAGCCCAGTTGGCCTGAACCTCTTCCAGGGTGCTCAACTGGTCTCTGCTTCCTCTAAGTAGTTTGGTTGGCCTCTATTTCTTCCGGGTGGCTTAGCTTATCAGAACTTCTTCTAGGCAGTTTGACTCCTTACTGGTTTATATGCTTGGGGAGGGAGCAAACTAGTGAATCTGGTCAGTTTCAGGGGTTTCCTGGAGCCTTTGAGTTGCTCACTTCCTGTCTTAGTGAGCTTTCCCGCAGGATGGAATGTTTCACCTCCTCTCAGTAATCCCGCTATTTCACCTCCCTCTCAACATCCTGTGTCGTAATGAATTTCTCTTCAAGATGGAAGATTTTAACTTTGAGGAAAATGCTATACAGCCTTCCCATCCAAAGTCCTATGCATTAAAGGTTTATTCCCTAGAGTGATGCTATCAGGAAATGGTGGAAACCTTAAGACTGGAGAGTGGAGCCTAGGTGGAGGCTTGCTCTTGAAGGATATAGTGGTTTAGATGGCAAACTCTTCCCAATTCCAACACACCCTGCTTCTTAGGCATCACAAAATTGCCCCACAGGCATTCCTAGAAGTCCAACATAAGCATTCATCTTCACCAATTTTCTATACCAGATATTTTTGAGAGGGACAGAAAGCCAGCTGTGATACAAATGGCCCATGTACAAATGTCATTTGTGTACACACGTATATGCATGTTCTTGTGTATGCAGATATACACATGTGTATGGTAGCCCACACACATCTGTGTGTGGAGGCCAGTGGTCAACCTCAGGTGTTGTTCCTCATGTGCAATCCAACTTTTCTTTTGAAATAGGGATACTCACTAGTCTGGGATTCACTAATTCAGCTATGCTGGATATCTAGTAAGCCCCTGAGATACCTTTGTCTCCACATCTAAAGCACTGGGATTACAAGCCTGCATCATTATGCCCAGCTTCTTCTATGTGGTTCAGGAGCTCAAACTCAGGTCCCCCTGCCAGCATGGCAAGCAATTTACTGACAACACTTATCTCTGCATCCCTGGTCCTTTCTTTTAAATGCTCAAAACATTTCTACATCCATCAAATAATGTTTGTGACTGATGCACAGGAATAGAGGAGGTAAATTTTAATGCTAAGATAATTTCCTAGCATCACACTCCTCTCCTTGTTAACATGGGAAGATTGGCCTTTTCAGAATCAAATCTGGTTGCATTTTGCTGTGAATGTCTGGCTTCCTCTAGCTCAGGAACTGTTAACTTTTCAGGGATTTCTACAGCTGACATTACTGGCTTCAAATTTGACATGGGGGAATGTTTATACTATGAAAATTGTGAGTTCTAAAAATCAGGGGCTGGAGAGACAGCTCAGTGATTAAGAGCAGTTACCGAGGACTGGGTTCGATTCTCAGCTCCCACATGGTAGCTCACAGCCATGTGTAATTCCAGTACCAGGGAATTTGATGCCCTCCTATGACTGCTTAGGCACTGCCTATATGTGGTAAACATACATACATGCAGGCAAAAATTCATATAAGTAAAAATAAAATAGATAAAACTTTTTTTAAACAACTAAAAATAAGTTCCACTTTCTCTTCCTTCTCTTCTTCCACCATGTCTCCTCCCACTATCCCTCCCCCTCTTCCACAAAGTTCAAAATTCCACACCCTAGGTGCCCTACACCACTGCATCTCCAGTCCCAGCTTCAGACCTTCACCCCTGTTTATATGCAGTGGGCATGCCGTAGAGTTGAGACTGGAGTCTGCTGTTTCTTTTCTTCTTCTGTTTTGTTTAACTTGAATTTCTTATTTTATATGCTTTCCAAAAAATATTTTAATCATATTATTTCTCATCCTCCAACTCTTCCCAGAACCTCTGCACCTACATTTTTGTTTTCTCTTGCTCTCTCTCTCTCTCTCTCTCTCTCTCTCTCTCTCTTTCTCTCTTTCTCTCTCTCTCTCTTCAAGTGCCTGCTAGAGAGAGATTTTAGACTATTTAAAATTTCTTGAGATTTGATAGAAAGTCGTTATGTCTATTCACTGGAATATAATAATTTGCACACACATATGTGCACTATCTTGTGGTTGAATATATAATGTATATTGTCAAATGCATACTTTAAATTAGAATCTTTTGTGGGTCTTCTTAAATCTGTCATTTGTTTTCAAAATACCACTATACAGAACTGACCACCAAAATGTCCAGGAGCTTTCAGTCCCTCCTGAAAGCTTTCTGCCTCCACCACCAACCTCACACCTGGAGGTGCCTGTCCCCAGATGAGTAATGTTATAGTGCATGCTCATTCCACAAGAATTAATGAATTTCTTAGAATTAGAATTTATTAAAAGCTAGAAATTATTCATGGATGTATGCAAGCATTTTTCTCCCCCGAGGCAGGCCAGGCTGGCGTATTTTGAGTAGGAGAGGCACAGGGCTAGCTTGGAAGCTTCTGCCTCCTCTGGTCTCTTGAGGATTTTTGGCATGGAGCTATTTCATGGAAGCAGAAGCCAAGAGCCTACTAGCTATGGTGAGTTTTAGAGTTCTTATAATAGAAACAAGGGCAGCCCTATCCCACATGTGACCAGCACAGTCTGTTTAAGAGCTCCGTGAGCTCAGCAGAGGACAGGTTGCAGGGTGGAGCCTTAGCTCTCTCTGTCCCCAGCTCTATGACCACTCTGCTTATGTTTCTTGGCTCAGGAGTGGGAAGGAATGAAAGAAGCCCCTCTCTCCTCTCTCCCTTTCTTCTCCCTTACACTCACATTTATGTACACGAGGCTTTCCCAGGAGTTGTGACATCATGGCCGAGGTCGAGAGTGGGACTTTATCACAGCAGTCCTGACCCTTGGCTCTGCTTACTAGTTGGTCCTTCTAACCAGCCTGTGTGCTCAGGGTGCAGGTCAGAATATCTTTCCCTCAGAAAAAGAGCAAACTGAAAATTTATATCTACATTTTACATTGAATTAGATTCACAGAAATAAATCAAAGCCTTATGCATGACAAGCATAAGATAAATGGATAAGACTGTGCACTAATGGTGAAACAAGCCACATCACACGTAAGCTTCAGGCCAGAGCACTTTTGTATGAGTGAGGATTACCAATGAGATGACAAATGAACAAAGAATGTACTCTTTTGGTTTGTCTCTTGGTTTGTGACAGTCTCATGAAGCTCAAGTTGGCATTTAAAGTTTTTACATAAACCGACTTGAACACCCATCTCACCTCCCTGCCTCCTCTCCCAGTTCTCGGGTTACAAACCTGTACCACTACAGCCAGCGAGGCTGTGCTATACTGACAAGTGAAGAACCAACTCTATGGTGTGCTTACTTACAAATGAAAAGAGCAAATTAAAGGAACACTGAGTCGCTTCTTTTTTTTTTTTGCACAAATCACTGGAAATCATTTTTAATGCTAAAAGTCAGACTGAACATGTATGGGATGCAGTAGACTGTGATCTGAGAGTCTACACAGATGTCAACGGCTTGCTCCTTCAGAACAGTAAGGGTAGAAGGTGATAATCAAAGACATATGCCAAAATGTATGCATTAAAATACTCATTCATAAAACAAAAAGCATTGCACTCATCTAACGATCCTGAGTCCTGTAAAGCCTGTGCTTGGGATTGGGGAGAGAGCTCTGCAAAAAAAGTGCCTGAGTGAAAGCATGAAGATCTGAATTCAGATCCCAAAAATTCGTGTAAAAGTCAGGCGTGACAGTGCTCACCTGTAACCCCACACTGGGGATGCAGGAATGTGATGATCCCTGGAGCTTGTTGGCTACCTGGTCCAGCCAAATTGGTTAAGGAAGTGACCGTATCTCAAAAAGTAAGACAAAATGTGATACAGGAAGATACCCAGAGTTGAATTCTAGTCTCTAGAAGTACACACATAATAAACCCAATCCCACCCAAGCAATACATATTCATTTTTATATAAGTTCAACCAAAATACAATGTCCCAGATAGAAAATACACAAAAATAAAGTCATATGCTCAAAGAATATTGAGTGAAAGACTAAAGTTTCATTTTACAATGTCTAATGAAAATAGAAATAAGAAATACATATGGTATGAATTTAGTTCTGTAAATAAATCAGTCTCTAGATATTATACATATGCATTCATACAACCATAGACAGGTGACTTAAAAAAGAGAAAATATTTTTTAAAATTGTAGCTAGGGTTGCAGCTGCCAACTTCTTTAAAATTTTCTGTTTTAACAACGTTTATGTTTTCCCTCAAGAGCAAAAACAGTGATAGTGTTAAAATAAAATATAAAATGCTAGGATCTTGAAGCTGCAGGTCTGTGGAAAGTCCTGCATTGGTGGGTAAGAACCTGGGGTCAAACTCCATCACCAAAACCTTGAGAAGTAAAATAATCACCACCTTACATCAGATAGGTTAGCCCTTGGCACATTTGGACAGTGTGCTTGTCTTAGTGAACTCTGCTTTAAGGGGAAAAGATGCCAAAAAAGCCAGTTATGTCCACGTTTTCTAACTTCCTTTATGCAGTTGTGTGGGATGCCCTGTGTGTTCTTTTGAACTTGGATTTTTATAGGTCACATGTGTGCACACACACCCCCAAACAAACAAATAAAACCTCCAATATTCACACAGTTCAAGCAGGGTCACCTGAGGACACCTCCTACATCCCCAAAAATCTTAAGTATATATATATATATAAAATCATGTTCTGAAATGTTGTTCCCTTGTGAGCCAGATTCATGTCCGACAAAGCCCTGCACAGGGTTGAATGGTATATCTGAAGATCTCATTTTATCTCACCCTGCTCTCCAGGAGTCAGGACCCCAGCAAATGTTGCCCAGTTGTCTCCACTGGTGCCTGTCCTTGTGCAAATGTGACTTTGGCTGGGGGACACTTTTTTTATAAATAAAAGGAAAGGAGATTCACGGGGCAAATGTTTTTTAAAAACACAGTTGCCAGAGAAAAGAAAATGGCAACAACAAAAAAAAAGAAAACATTTTTTTGAAATATATTTTTTTAAAATCATCACACTCTATACTAAAGACAGGTCACCTCATAGTCACCATGCCTAGTAGAAAAATCCCCACCGATTTCTTCACTCTTTGGGACTTGGAGAAAAGTGATGTAACTGAACCTTGGAGGTTTCTGCTTCTGATTGCTCTGTTCATAGCAAAACACATTTAAGTGCATAACAGAAAGCAGAGACCAGCTAGCTTTGGCAAACATCTGTACTTTGCACTTCCTTGAAAGTAAACAGAAAGTCCTGGTGTTGCTGGGGGTTTGCCTCTGTGTGCTAATGAAAATATCCACAATGTGTCAGGCTGGTGATCCTCACACAGTCTCCAAGAGAGTGCAGAGCTGCTGTGGAGTAGAGGCAGCAAGCAATGTCCCTTAAACCTGTCTCTCTTGAATGGTTACTTTAAAGTTACCTGAACCTTAGCCTTCGGTTTCCCTGTCCATTTCCAGTGAGTGCTGATTCTCTTCTGTCTTGAGGGGCTCTCCCATCCGCCACTTTAATTCTATCTCATAAGGCGAGACCTGGAACTGCAAACAGCCTCAGCCTCACATTTTACCCAGTGCCCGTGTAACTCCAGGCATCTTTTTATGGCAAATTCTCTGGAATTTTCAAAGGCACTTCATGAGAACTCTTCTGTGCCTTTCTGAATTCCCCAGCAGTGATCAATGGGCGAATAATCTCAAGACACGTGTGACGTCTTAGCAGTTACGGATGCCTGTGCTATTGCCATCATGTGCCAGTGTGTAATGTCTACATAGATAATGCAGGTGACATGCGTGTGTGCTCAGACACCTTTCTCTTGGGCTGCTGGACCAGTCTCTGGATAGAAAAGCACTGGCTCTCAGGTGTGTGTCCTCTGCTCACCTGTTTTATCTCAATGGTCTCTGAACCTGAGTAGAAGCTCTTTGAAACTGCTTGGATTCTGTTCCTGTTGGGATTTTTATGTCTGACTTCATCTTTTATATACTGATCACTGTGTGCTAGCTAATCAAATAAAAAGACATTTTCTGAAAGGTATTAGATCTTGGTGTAATTAGGACAAGCTACCTCTTTTAAAACACAAAGATAAAAGTTTCTGGTGACCTACAGAGGCTTTGAAAAGCCTCAGTATAAAAGCTGAATGTTTCAGGCCAACCTATATAAGCACGAGTGCAGGCAGTGGCCAGCGCATCACTTCCAAGGCAAGCACCTGCATGATAGGTAAAACACTGTCCACAGTCATCCACCAGTACAGGTACGTCACTACCCCTTAGGTCTGCCTTTATCTGAAAGGTCCTCTACTTCCAGAGTGCGAACCTGGTTCTGATATGGCCCCTGATGCTTGACTTGGTCTTACTTATAAAACCTCTGCTCACGCCGGGCGGTGGTGGCACACGCCTTTAATCCCAGCACTCGGGAGGCAGAGGCAGGCAGATCTCTGTGAGTTCGAGACCAGCCTGGTCTACAAGAGCTAGTTCCAGGACAGGCTCCAAAGCTGCAGAGAAACCCTGTCTCGAAAAAAAAAAAAAAAAAAAAAAAACCTCTGCTCACTTACCTATAAGATTCTTGCCAAGTGTAGATGAGAATTAAATGATAAAGATCTTTAAAAATCATACCACAAAGCTATACAATTGACCAGCAAACAAATGAAAAGACGTTTGATGCCCCGTGACATCAGATATGAAAATTAAAATGATAGTTAGACATCATTCCACATCACCTATAATAGCTAGAATTTCCTTAAAAAATGAAAAGTAGCAATTTTGGAGAGGATGTGGGTAAATTAAAGCCCTTATGCATTGGTAGTGATAAAGTAAATGGAAATTGTAAGTTTGGTGTTTCACTTAAGTTAAATAATCATATCTGACCAAGCCGTTGTAGTTCTGAGTGTATGGCTCAAAGCAGAGAGGACAAGCACTCATGTGAACAGTGCTGCATAAGTGTTCAGAGAAACACAGTTCATGATAGCAAAATAACAGACCCCATCCTAATGTCCACCACTGATGACCAGAGAAACAAACGGGAATATATCTATAAGGTGAAACACTATTCATCCAGAAAAATAAATGAAATACTGTTAAATGCTACATCCTTACAAATACTATTCTAAGCAAAAGAAGTCAAGGCTAAAAACCATATTGTCTGATTCAGCTTCTATATAGACAGAAACTAGTTCCCTGGTACTAAAGAGAAGGGGAGAATGGGGACAGTAGTGGGCTTTCCTACAGGTGTGATGGAAAGATTCTGCAAAAGTGGCAGTTGTCACATGACAAGAACACTCAACAATGTGAATGGCCAGTTGTACAGTATTTACATTTTACCATGATAAGATATTCTGTCACATTGTAAGTGTTCAGTGAATACCAGATATTATTAATAAATGACTTGTGACCTTTTTTACACGCTCTCAGAACATCATTAAGCATTGGCTTTGTACTGTCATTATCTGATTGATGTCTGCTTCTCCATCTAAACCCCTCACACCAGCAGATTCCTACACAGGACCTTCTTTACCTCTTGCCAGGCCACCCCTACATGTAGGAAGTCACTAGACAGGTTCCAGTTACCATGTCTGTCCCTGGTCTTTCTTTGCTTGGTGAACCTACTTTTTGTCTGACATTATTTAAAAGATTCCTTTGTACCAGTCCTGGTGTCTCCGCAGGAGCTCTTGTGAACCACAGGCTTATGCTGTTAATACAGTGTGCCTGACACAGCAATTGGATTTACTTTAGTAACACGGCACACATGCTCTCTTGTGTCTCTGTCCCATCTCTCTCTCTTCCATTCTTTCTCAGTGGATAGGGCTTTGCACAGCAGATTTTTGATGAGAGATAATTGAAATAACAGCTTAGGCTATTATCTGTGGACTTGAGTGAGTGGTCCCGAGCCACCAGAGAAGTAGGAGAAAAATAAACTGGACAAGACAGCTGAAAGAGAAGAAATAAAACTCCAGAGGCCAATTTCACCTGCCTGAGAATTTTACAATTGCCCAAAGCAGCTCTGTTCATCTCTGGGGACAGGCAATCGGTATGACAATCTGTGAAGAAATGGATGGTGTGGTGATATCCTGAGGAGGCCCAGCAACTCTGCCCCCATACCCCATTTGCTGCCATGGCAAGAACCAAAATAAAGCCAGTACCTCCATGGGCTCAGTATTTCCTATGATTACTGTGTTCAATGTACCCACAAGTCTATTAGATACTTTCTGTTACTGTCACAATTTGAAAAAAAAAAGATAAGAAAATAAAAAGAAAGAAGGAAAGACTAAACAGTATGGTCAAGCTGCCAGCCTACTGAAGCAGAGGCACCACGTCACCACTGCAGCCTGTTCTAATGCCCTCCATCCTTCTCAGGGAACAGAAGTTTGGTCAGATGGGACCCAGTGAGGCAGAGCCAGGAGCAGCACATTGCAAGCTGAATTCCATGTTGTGTAGGGCCGTTGACCATTCTCCTTTCTGTCTTTCTGTCCCTGGACTTCCCACCCCAGCTCAGCAGCCATAATCAACATCACACAAGACCACTGGAGTTGCTGTGAGGCTACATTAAATGCTCTCTTTAGTTTTGATTTATATTTTTCCTAATGAAAAACAATATAAATTGTGGATTGAAACAAGAACAAGTAAAATGTGCAGACAGTATGGCCCTTGCAGGGGTTGGCTGATCCTCATCGAAAGTGTTAGAATTAGCACTGTAGAATGGCTAACATCTTTCTTTCTTCCAGTACGTAATAATGGCTGTTCACAAGTCACAGTAACTGTCTGGTCTGCCCTCTGTCTCCTCCAGTGGTTCCTATGGACAGCTTGATAAACAGTAACTAGATAAGCAAGACTCTGGATCTGCTATTTCCTGAATGCAGACAGCATCAAAAAGTGTCTAAACTGGCCCCTTTCTCCTGACAGATTTATTTTTTAATCATCATTTATGCTCTTTCAGCATGATTTAAAGGAAAACAAAAAAGTTGGGTAGGAATACCTGTATGAAGAGTGTCAGAGAACAAAATCACCTGAGAGCCCAGGGTAAAGTTTAACCTTTGACCTAAGCATTTGAGAAGTATGTACAAAGTAACCTACCTATGCATAATTTTAGAATACATACATCGAGACCATCTCACATTCATTTTTCTATAATATTTTTCTTCAATGGCTCAAAGACTTCTGCTTTCACTCAGAATCACCATTATGTCTTTGATATGTAGAATTTACTTTCGCAGCTGACAGATTGCCAGGCTCTAGCTTTCCACATAACTCATCACAAACATGTATCTCTTCCACACTGTGATGCCCTCTAGAGACACTGATCAGGGCATGGGTCTGAGTTTAAATCCCAGAGCCCTGTGACAGGGCTCACTGTCCTGTGCTGCTTCATTCTGGACGGAGTGAATGGCTACAAGTTAAAACCTGACCGTGCACATGTGGTAACGTGTTACTCCAGACACCCAGCTACCTCGGTTGCCTCTCACCCCTCTCTCACACACACAGAGCAACATGCCGGCAAATGGCAGAAATAATGGAACCAGATGGGTGAGTGGCCTGGGAGTAGCTAGGACCATATGATACAACTGGGGATTTTACTTGGTGGAGATGTTAGTTATTCTGGGTTGAGAAAAGTACTGTGTGTAGGGAAGAGAAACTGTGATTTGCAGTTAACTCATGTATAGAAGAGGCATGGGCTGTCAGGAGGCTGCGCTGCTTGGTAACTTCAGAATCTACACATTCCTCAAGGATTCCTGAAAAGTTAATTAAGGGGCTCTCCCTTTAACTGAGTACAGAATGTTTGTATCAGACAGATAACCATAACAACAAATCCACTGCTCAGGATTTGTATCCGAGCTTCCGTGGGAATCTCTACAAAGCACGTTATGTTTGCGTCTTTCCACTTCACAGGGTGCTGGTGAGTTTTCTCACCTAGAAAGACAGAAGCTTGCTCTGACTCCGAAATGAACCTGCAGTAAAGATTCAGATGAAGCCATGGGGAATGCCCAGCCTGGGGCTAACAATACAAGCATAAGAGTTCTCACTAAGTGGCCGCTGTCCTTCAGACTCCTGTGTGCTCTGATACATCCAGATGTAGTTTTTCCCTAAAGGAAGCCATAGTTGGGAGAAAAATGTCGGAGAGCAGACACGGCCTGAGATTCCTACTCAAGTCGTTCCTTGCTACTGAAGAGATGGTCCAGGGTGCAGAAACAGTTGCTGTGTAAACGTGAGGATGGGGCCTGAGCTTGAGTCCCCAGAACCCGAGTGAATATCAGATGCCAAGAAAGCCTGAAGAAGCATTTCAAAAGTTTATGGAAGAGACAAAGGGGTTAGAGAATGTGTATTTTCCTAAAAACAGAAGCTCCAAAAACAAAACAAAACATATTTCCAAACAATAGAATCTCTGAACTTTTGACATGAGATCCTGATTAAAAACGTAATATATATTTCCAGACTATACTCATTGGTTGACATTGGTTTGACATTGGTTCTCAGATCTCTGACTTTATATCCCCTCTGCCTCTTCATTGTAATTTTCCCTTGGGTATAAAAGCGAGTTTGTCTCCACCCCAGAACTATAGTGTCCAGTACAGTAGCCGTGGTAACTGCACATTGATGTTCTACGTTTCCTAGGAGTCAAAGTTTAAAGATACGTGTCACTGTTCTATGCCTACATTCCAAGGACCACGTGAGGCTACTGAGTGTGACGGTCAAGGCAGATGGAAGGCTTACAGGTAATTTTAAGCTCTGCAGATTTGAGGGTATGTTTTCACAGAACAGGAACTGTGGGCTACAGTCTTCTGCCTGCAGATTATAGAGACTCTCTGTAATGCCTGAATAATTTCACACCTTCATTCTTTTGCTCCTGTTCAAATTTTCACCTCAGTGAATTATTGCTAGAAATAGATATGGTAATTCAACACTATTCCCAGATGTTTCTGACAATTATAAGTGTCTACAAATTTCCTATTATCTTTTCATAATATTTTATTCATATTTAAGGATTTAGATCCCTCAAATCCCAAGCTCCTGCTTATGACATGAAAGGAAGCTATAAAAATGTCCTTGGAAACCAAGGACTTTGTTTTGTTTGTCTGACTTGAGCATTTAGGTCTATTATGCAGACAGCATGTTGCATAGATCTGAATAAAGTCTCTGTCCTAAATACATGCCTCCAAGGCAGCGTTTGCACAAAAGAATAATCAGAGACATGAGTTAGAGAACAAATTCCAAAGAACATTAAGTAAATAAATGAAATCCTTTTCAACCAAGCAAAAGTAAATAAGCATAAGACTTGCGGGATGCTCTCCCCATCCTAAGACATCAGTGCTCCATTCATGCAAAACACAGTAGGACACATGCGTCGTGCTCCAGGAAAGTCTGTACAGGAAAGCATGTTAACTGGAAAAGGATGGTTTGACAAACACGGAGTGACTGTGTTTTGCTTTCCTGTTCCCCACACCATTTCTGTTCCTATTCTTCCTAACTTTATGGTTTTTTCTCTCTAGCGATATAAAAGAGAAATAAACAGGAGTCTAGTTACACCTCTCTGCATGCTGGTGTAGCAGTCCTTTCCTCTCACACACATGTGCACACGTACACACACACACAGCCAGAAGGTGAGGCCCCAGTGAAAGCATCACAGCATCCTTCCAACTTCTCAGCATACCAGTCAGCATGTCTGCCATCCTTGGGGCTTCACGAGGATCACGGGGAAGACATTTTTTCATTCTCCTCTTAGTACTCTGTATTTGAAGATGATTAGAAAGTAGGTTCTACGGTTGTTGCTCATTTTTAAAAATACCCAGTGTCTCCTGTGAGTCATGTGAGCTTTTTTCTGACTGCATGAACCCAGAGATCTAATTTCAGGCTAAGGACGAATGTTTAAGTGTATAACTATAACAATCCCTTCTTCCAAGAAATCTCACCAGCATCCAACAAGAGGGTTAAAAATCACACTTATTTGGTTTCCTACCTTTAATCTTTTTTGTTTGTTTGTTTGTTTTTTTGGAGGGGGAGAAGGGTAGAATTCATGGCATTACTTTCTTGAATGCTTTTGCTCCCAATATGGAGCAAATATTCACTGTTAGAAACTGAAAGTTAACAACAAGTTGAGAACATTTCAGGACAAAGAATAAATATGTTCTCTATGTGTGGTGTAGCATATGTATGTGTGCTTGTGCATATATATGTATGGAGAGTGTTGCATGTCTACGTGATACATGTATGTATGTGGAGGCCAGGGATCAACATCGGTTATCTTCCTTCATTGTTCTCAACTTTCTTTTTGACTTTTAATTTTTAATTTATTATTACTGTGTGTATGTGATATGTGGAGTCATGTGCATGTTCAGATGTCATAGGACAATGTTTGGCTGTTTGTCCACTCCTTCCACCATGGGCTCTGGAATCAAATTTAGTAGTCTATTAGTTACTGTTCTATTGCAGTGATAAAACACCACGATCAAGGCAACATATAAAAGAAAGTATTTAATCTGCTTACAGTTTCGGAGGGTTAGAGTCCATATGGCAGAGCAAAGCCGTGGCAGCAGTTTGCTGAGGGGTTCTAATCATCACATACCTTGATATTCCATTTGTTTCTTGTTTTCAAGAGTGCATGCCATTTTCATTGGACATTTATGAAAATACTGATGCCCCTAGCATGAAAGGCAGCAGGGGGAGGGCCCTCCTGGCTTGCTACCTGCTGTGACTTGGCTTCTGGTAGCAGTGCCTGTTCTGTGTCTCTCTATGAGAGAGACCTGCGGTAACACAGGGATGGCAAGTAGCTGGCGTGTTACCTCTCACAGAACAGTCACCGAAGGGAGAACCTCAGATGAGTGAACCATACATGTACCACGGCCCCTCCCTCCAGCATGTCTGATTGATGGTTGTGACTCCATAGCAACCCTCTTGGATAGCCTTCTTCCCATCTCTATCTCCCTTTCTTCTGGTCCCTGATCTTCCCCCAAGGTCTTTGTACCTGAATCATCATCATCATCTCAGGGTTGTCTCCTGTAGGTAGTCCCACAAGACAGAACTTTATTAGAAATTTGTCTCGATATATATGTGTCATGTGAAAGGTAACCTTTCAAAAGTGGTTCATGCCAGGTACTCTCAATTACTTAATACATGTAAATCTCAAAAATCCTTTCCCAGCCCTCTGAGGTAAGGGGCTAACTAAAATCTGTCTAATTTAGTTCTTTTCAGGGGCAGAAAATAAGCACTTCATCTTCAACAGTGTAGTAAAATAAATAAAACAAAAACCCTGTAAGTACATACTTAGATTTTCAAATTAGCTGTAAAACTGAAATCTGAGATAGCTTGGGAGATTATGTGATGAATATTTAAGTCTGTCACTATGTCACACAGACCTTCAGCTAGAGTGAACAGGTTGTAGCCCCTTAACTAAAATTGAAGTGGGGGTGGGGAAGAAGCTCAGAGGTGAAGTGCTTGCTGTGGACACCTGGGGACTTGAGTTCAGATCCCGAACATCCATGCAATATCTGGGAGACAGAGCAAGGTGCATCCTGGGGGTTCGTTTTCCAGCCGGTCTAGCCAAAGTAGTCAGTTCTAGATGCAATGAGAGATCCTGTCTCAAAAACAGCTCCTAGAGACCGGAGGAGAAGTCGGCCCTGTGGAGTGCGGCAGGCCCTTGGAGAGGGCTTCC
>JAQHUG010000042.1:8820747-8850868 GCA_028555095.1 Dicrostonyx torquatus | reverse complement strand
AGGGCAGGGTATCCTGCCCCATCTTAAGGAAGCAGGGGGAGGGCGGTGGGGTAGTGGGGCAGCAGGAGGGCCGGGAACAAGGGGAGGAAATGTAAATTTTTCTTTTAACAATAAAAAAAAAGAAAGAAAAAAGAAAAGAAAAAAAAACAGCTCCTAGAGAATGAGCTGAGGAAAGCGTCCCACCTGACACACTGAAGCAATTACGTGACAGCTGCACCCACTTCCTCTGAACCTTCAGCTTCAAGGACATTGAACAGTAATTGATATTATGCTGCTTAGACAACTAAATTAACTAAAATGTGTAACAGCATACTACAACTTATTATGCAACAAGGATGAGCATTTCTTCATTAAGGCAGGAAATTTGACAGCAGACTGCCTGGCTTCAGACCCTGGTTCTTCTCTTTTCGAGTTGTTTACACCTTGGGCAGATTATCCAACCTCCCTGTGCCTTAGCGCTCTCATCTGTGAAGCTGCTGATCAGCACACCTGTTTCTCATTCACGGGGCTTCCGTGTGAAGGAACTCTTGGATCAATGACACAGGTGGCCCGAGCTGGGTCAGCCAAGGATAAGGGGGCTCTGTTAGGGCTGAGCTATGTTCCTGCAAGACATCAGAACTTCTCAGCACTGCAGCCCTTTGTCCTACCCTCTCCACCATGGAGACTTCACCAAGAAGTGACCCAATCACAAAGAAACAAGAGCACTCCTGGGGATGTAAATATCAGGCTCCCTTGCCAGCCCTAAGTTGCTAATGATGAGGCCTGATGTAGTCACCCTTCACTTCACCTCCTTGGCTGATGGCTCTGCAGGGACATGGCAACTGGGTAATCATCAGCTGTCCTCCCTCTCCTCCTCATCTCCTTCCCTTCCCCCTCCTTCTTTCTCTACCTTCATTCTCCTTTTATCCTCTTTCCTCTCCTCTCCCTCTCTTTTCCTCCTCCTCCCCCTCTTTCTCCTCCCTCTCTCCTCCCCTCGTCCTCTATCCCCAGCCATGCTGTGGTTTCAGATTGCATTGCTCATTATATAATGTGTTGTCTCCTTGTTCTGAGTCATCAATTGAACCAACTTAATCGTGTTTTTACTTTTGCAGTCCTTTGGAAGGCAGAGAGGGTAGCATTTGATGGATTTCCTCATTTAATGGAGGACTACCCCACTGAGTATTGGGCCAATGCCATTATGACTCTTTGTGGTTTCTTCTCCATGTGTTAGGATTTCCTGGAAGTTTAATAAATAGTAAGCTTGCAAAGTTAAAATTAGGCAAACAAAGGTAAACAAAGCTCTCAGGAACAGACTACAGAATCACCCTAATATTCTAAAAAATATCCTTGAATTATTATCTTTTTATTTTGTTTCTCCTTTTCATTTTGCTTTGAATAAAATTACTTAAAGGCACCAGTTTACACTATATATTGTTCATTATATGACGATCTCTTCTTAGGAACTTATAGGAAAATGAGGAGGAAGGAGACATGAGCTTACAGTATTCTGAGGGGAAAAAACCCCACAATTCCATGTTGGTATTGTAGGTTTTACAAGTAGCTGGATTTCTTAGTTTGAGTTCAGCCTGGTCTACAGAGTGAGTTCCAGGACAGCAAGGGCTTTGCAGAGAAACTCTGTCTTGAAATACTAAAACAAACAAACAAATAATAAAAAATTCTTTAACATGCCAGTTGATGGGTGGTGCATGCCTTTAATCCCAGTACTTGGGAGGCAGAGGCAGACAGATCTCTGTGAATTTGAGGTCAGCCTGGTCTACAAAGCAAGTTCCAGTGCAACTAGGACTGTTGCACAGAGAAACCCTGTCTCAAAAAAAAAAAAATCCTTAACATGATTTATGTTTTCCTTCTATATAAACAGTTCTTGCTTGTATGATTCCATTTATTCTTGCTACAACTGAATACCATAGACCTGGGAATTCATAAACAATAAAGATTTGTTTGACTTCTAGTTTGGAAGCTGGGAATCCTAAGAGCATGATTTTTGCCTCTAGGAAGGACCTTCCTGCTATACTGTCACATGGTGGAGGAGGGCATAGGTGTTAAAGCAAGAGCGCCAAAGAAAAAACTCTCATCCAGAACAAAGCCCCTTCCTTGATACTCACTAATCCATGAACTAAGGGTGGAGCCTCAGGCCTGTTCCCTCCTGAAGGGCTCTCGTCTCAATCTTCTGCATTAGGGACCATGTTTCTAGCAAGTAATATTTATGCATGCATTTGAACCTTAGCATTTTAAAAGCTGATAGTATTCTTATGCAGCACCCCCCCCCAAAGTAGGATACACAGTAACAAGTCCAGGTTTTATTGTCATGGTTCAGGAAAGTGGAAGAGGCATTT
Source organism: Dicrostonyx torquatus (assembly GCA_028555095.1). Classification (NCBI taxonomy): domain Eukaryota; kingdom Metazoa; phylum Chordata; class Mammalia; order Rodentia; family Cricetidae; genus Dicrostonyx; species Dicrostonyx torquatus. The sequence goes on along the minus strand of JAQHUG010000042.1, from coordinate 8,848,535 downwards.
GAAGGGAAACTGGCTATTAAACAACCTCTAAATGTGACAAATTTATCTTGGTTTCCTCCTCATAGTTGTGTCATAATAGAATTGACGGTCACTTTCCAAGGTCACCCAGATGGTAAAAAGAAGAGGTGGGTCTGAAGAAATTTGTCCAATTTTCGAGTTTTTGAGCCTGGAGCCTTTCTGTCACACCACATGGGCAGCTGTAAGTGTGATTCTGAAGAGAACAAGGTGGGGACTGTAGCACCCGCTCCTTCAATTACACCGTGAGGGAGGGATTATTTGCAGAAAATACACTCTTTCTTTTGTTAATTTTGATTACTCATTATTCTCATGAGAATGCATAGGTTTCTCAATATATATCAAAGAATGACAGTGTATGTCTATAACCCTAAAATAATTAGTATTTCTATCCACAAGCCATATTGAAGTTTATTTTATATAACAAATGCAGCATTGTACTTTAGAAAGCAAGTGTATAAATTGTTACTAAGAAATCTCAAAGATATAGGCAACTAACTAAATATGTTCATAAAATCAGAAGACCTGTGACAAAATTGGAAAACTGGTTGGATATTTTTCATTAAGGCAAATGCTTGGTCCACAGTCACTATGAAGTGTGCCAGTTTGGACTTCTGGCTTGTTTCCAATTTCACTCTGCAGACATCTGTCAATTCTTTGTGTCAAGATGTCCATTGGCTGACTCCCATGTCCTTATGTAAGAGAAAGGAAACAACTCTAGCGAATGCATGCTCCTTCGCAATGAGTCCCCCAAGGTCTCCCTTACTGGAAATGCTTCCACCACCATAAAGATCCTTCCTATATTTGACAGCAGAGTATTTCATGACCGTGGATGTGATTTTATCCTTCTTGTGCTGTTTAGTGTTTTTAGAAAATACAAGCTAGATGTCTGTGATTATATTTCATTGTTTGAGCAATTGTTTGATGCTACATTGTGATATCTCTAAGCATGATTTTTTACTTATAGCCTCTGAAGGATAGGAAATAACTTGTGGTAGACAAGAACTGTATTGGAGGTAATTACTAATTACTTACAGCAACTCTTTCCTGAAATGGACTGCATATGAGTTTCTGAGTATCTGAATTCTCTTATAGTATTTTATGTTTCCTCTGTGAGTCTACCTATTATCCAAGTTTAGAAGGCATGTGCCAAGTTAGGCTATTTTTGAAAGATTATCAAAATTATTCATTTCCACCAATATTTTTAGAAGACATATAACTGAAGAATCCTGAGAAACGAGAACTAAATATAGTGTCTCTTTGAAGTTAATTAAATACAGAACTTGTTCTGAGTGTCTATATGAGAAATTCTTCAATTACACTTGGCTTGATCCTTCACAGAGTTCTGCAGCTTAGCTTATTAAAGTTCCCAAAGTGGGTTGACATTGCATTTTACTACGGATTGAACATTCTCTCCAAACTCATGTTAAAATTTAACTATTATCAGAACAATATTAAGTGAAAAGAGTTTGAACCAAAATATCTGTATTCATTACTTTTCTATTGCTGTGATAAAATACCACAATTAAGAAAACTTATAGAAAGAACTTACTTGGACCTACGGTTCCTAAGGGACAAGAGCCCTTTGTCATCCAGCAGGGACATGTAGCAGTAAGCAAGCATGGTGATGGTAGGAACAGCTGCAAGATTACATCTGGAACCACAAGCACTAGGAAGACAGCAAACTGGAAATGATGTGACTCTCTGAATTCTCAAAGGTCACCCCCCAGTGGCATACTTCTTCCACTAAGGTTATGGAGATGCAGAGAGCCACAATCAAGCACTGGGCCAAACTCCTGGTGTCCAGCCATAGCGAGAGATGAGCAACATTACTAGCAAAGGGATCAAGACCATGATGGGGACACCCACAGAAATAGCTGACTTGAAGCTGACTTGAGTTAGTGGGAACTCACTGACCCTGGACTGACAGCTGAGGAAACAGCATAAGACCAAACTAGGCTCTCTGAATGAGGGTGACAGTTGTGTGGCACGGGCAGTTGGTGAGACCACTAGCATGGAACCAGTATTTATCCCTAGTGCATGAACTGGCTCTTTGGAGCCCATTTCTGATGGAAGGATACCTTGCTCAGCATAGATGCAGAGGGGAAGGCCTTGGTCCTGCCTCAAGTGATGTGACAGACTTTGTTGACTCCTCATGGGAGGCCTCACCCTCTCTGAGGAGTGAATGGGGGTGGAGGGAGAAGGTGGGTGGAGTGGGAGGAGGGGAGGGAGAGGTTATTAGGATTGGTATGTAAAATAAGATTGTTTTAAAAATGAAAATAGAAAAAAATTGGAGAAGTAATTGGGAAAAAGGAGTCATCAGAGGGAGGAGGGGATAAGAAAGAAAGAAAATATGATTGAAATACATTGTATACTTATATGAAATTATCAAAAAAATGCAAAAGGTGGATAGAAATTAGACCCTTAATAGGTGATTGGCTATTGAGGAATCTGTTCTAATGGATGGATTAAGGCCACTCTAGAAGGACTGGGTTTGTTCTGGGGAGAGCAGGTTGTGGTAAGAACAAATATGGCTGCTCCTTTTCCTCTGTTTGTGTGTAATGCCTTCTGCCTTGTTACAATGTCAAGAAGGCCCTCACCAAAAGCAGCCCTAGATCTTGGCCTTATCAGCTTCCAGTAGATGAGGCAAAATTATACTATTTTATTTAATTTGTGGTTTCCCATTACAACAGCAGCAAATTGTCTAAGACACATATCTTTAAATTTTTAAAAATTATATTTGTGGGGGCTGGAGAGATGGCTCAGAGGTTAAGAGCACTGACTGCTCTTCCAGAGGTCCTGAGTTCAATTCCCAGCAACCACATGGTGGCTCACAACCATCTGTAATGAGATCTGGTGCCTCTTCTGGCCAACAAGCATACATACAGACAGAACACTGTATACATAATAAATAAGTAAATGTACAAAAAAATTACATTTGTGTATTTATTCAGGATGTGGCATATGCCACAATATGTGTGTGGAGGTCAAAGGTCAGTTTGTAGGCAACATTACTCTCCTTCTACAATATGGGTCTCTGGGCCCAAACCCAGGTCATCAGGCTCTACAACGGGTGCCTTCTCTCTCTGAGCCATCTCACTAGCCCTAAGATATATCTCTTGACTTCAATCAATTTCAACAGCATCAGAGATAAGTACTTCATCAGTTTAGGTAATAATATTTGAATATTGGAGTGACTTAAAAGTTCACTTTCTTTATATACGTGAGAAAACAATAAAATTACATTGCACTATAACAACATATGTGCTTTGGTGTGAGTCCAAAGACAGTTTTAATAGTGTTTTATACATAATTCCTCAACTGATTTTGTTCTAGAATTGAATTAAATCAAATTTAAATTTGATCACATGCTTTTAGACACTATTTGACTTAATCAACTGTTTAATTTAATATCAAGCCACCGATGAGAATTTATTTTGTGAAATTAGGACATTAATTTTAAAAAGTAGATAGGTTTAGGTCTTATGTTAGAAGCGAATGTTTCTGGTGTTGTAAAAGAAGCATATGTGATCAAAGTGAAAGTCACCCAACAAGGCAATCTGTTTACAAAGATTAGGCGTTCCACCCAGGATTAGCCAGAAGCAGCACACCTGGCCAAGATGATCCCTTTGTTTCATCCCTAAGGCAATGGGAAGCTTGGATGTTCCTTATTGGCTAAGGTTCATCTTCACCATCTACTCCCAACTGACCAAGTGGCAAGAATAGGGAGACAGAGAAGAATTCAGAATTAGCTACATTAGATGCTTAAGCATTGTAGAAATTTCAGGTAGCTTATTCCACCTGGTCAAAAAAGCATATCTGAGGAAAGACTATCAACAGGTACAGCTAATGATGGAGAGGGGAGAACAGGAGGAGAAGCAGGCACACAGCCACTTAAACCTGTTTGTACGCAAAGAAATGACCGAATCTTTCACATTAAAAATACTTAAAATCATCACTAAATTCTAGCCCTGGCATTTAAACACTATCCAGTGCCCACCAGATGATAATAAGTATAATTTAAACCAAGGACTGACTCTTGAAGCTACCTCCACTTGATGACCATGGCCAACTAGAAGGAAAATAGAACGATTGGAAAAAACATTCGTGAAATGGGAGTTTCTTTCTAGCACAAAGTATGTACCATGCGTCATTAACTTTTCATCCTTCAATTATGCTCTTGAACATTGTACCCTAGAGAGGAGAGTGGAGTCTGCAGACTCAGTTAGGCACAGGGATGCAGGCACTCCTCTGGAGGACTGTGGATACAAGAATGAACACTTTCAAGTTAGATCAGCATTCTCCTAATGACCCAATGATGCAGTACAGAAGCTTAGTTGTGAGCAGAGAATGGACTTAATCCTTTCTCAAGAAAGCGTTCATGTGACTAACTCTCACCTGAACTTTGCCTCACTTGGCAAAAAATATTTCTTCTCTGAGTTTTAAGAGTGGACTGGAAATTATTACTCAGATCTGTCTACATTTTAGTATGGGTCTATACAAAACCTTAGGCACTTATAAAATGCTTGTTATATTTTACACACACACACACACACACACACACACACACACACACACATATATATATATATGTATATATATATATACTAATAATGAGGAAAAGGCCATTTCTCATGTTTATTTCAAGTATATAGTAAGAACTCTATCAGCCTCCCATGACCACTACATTCCCATGATTCAAGACAACGGAAACAGAAATGTTCAAAGAATATTGTTTGGTCATCCTTACTTACCTGAGTTATGTTAATAAATACCTAGTGTTAATAGGGTTTAAATGACAAGATACAGATGTGACTTTAATATAAATGTGAGAATGTGTTAAGTTTTTGTGGATTTTCAGGGATTTTGAAGAATAGTTTGCGTACTTATGAACAATGCAGAGTCACAGATAGCATCAAGTAAGGGAGCAAATAATGAAGAAATGTTTGGCTGCCCTCTAATTTTACAAATGAGAAGGAGGAGGCCCAGACAGTCTGTTGGCTTGCCCTTCCAGTCTCCCAACAACACAAGCTAGAAAGTCAGACCCCTTAAATTATCTTCCTGACCAGATGTACAGCACTGTACACCCCACGCTGGATGTCTCTGGTCCCTGAGCATTAACGAGAGAGTGACACGTTCTTACAATGTAGCAGTATTGCCCACTCTCTAAGAGATCTAAATCAATGTAAGAAAAAAATGCAGTTACAGGGCTGGGGAGGTGGCTCAGTGGGATGGCTTGGGAGGGACAGTGCTTGCTTTGCAAGCTTGAGGACCTGAGTTCAGAGCTACAGAATACACATAAAGCCAAACATGGCAGCAAATTACTGTAATCCCAGAATGAGGAGTGGAGACACGCCCAGTCCTGAAGCTCACTGGTCAGCCAGCCTCAGGTGAGAGACTCTGTATGAATAAAAGTGATATAGAAGTATCTCCATTGTCAACCTCTGCCCTTCACACACGTGTGCATACACAAAGAGTTATATGTAGTAGTCAGTAATTATAACATCTGTAGTAGCCCCAAAAATGATAACAGCAAGTACAGTTTCAAATACACAAGTCACACTTCATAAGTATTTGATGATAATGGTGTTTGGCATCTATTTGAAACCTAAGCAAACACAGACATGGTTGTGTCACATAATTTTTTTCTTTCCTTTAGACAGAGATGTAGGGTGGGAATCTCTCCTCTGGACTAACACAAATAAAGTGATTATTGGAGGAATAGGAGGAGCTGGGCCTGTCTCCTCCCTAGATATATGCTGTTTTACTCAACAAAGATTCTCCAGTTTTTATGATATAGTGTATTTTTACCAATTCCTGTTTCTGTAAGCCATGTCCTGTCCTCTTAAAAATGGTGGGAAAGAGTTGAGACCAAGACTATTTGTAATTCAAGTAGACCCCCACTAGAGTGCACCATGTAACCCCCAAAGCCAATGTAACAGTTTAAAAAAAAAAACTCAAGAGGAAACCATTAATCATCACTCTGGTGGTTAGGGAGCAATTTCTGAACATTAAGTAAACATGTGCATTGCAAAATAGTGACTTGGAATCTTCTTACGAATGAGATCATATGATTTATATTTGCCAAATATACAACATTCTGTACCAGTAACATGGCTCTAAGGAACACTATTGTTATATTTTCTAAGAAAAATTTATTCAAACAGGTCTGCCACATAATAAAGGAGCGTAGACTGCTTGGCTGACTGGGCATACCACAGATTTATACAAAAGGTTTGTTGGACATCAAATGACAGAATGCTGATGAGAAGAAAGGGTGCGTATGGAGGCAGAGAGAAAACGAAACCCAGCCGCAGAAAGTCTGAACCAACACTGAGGCAGAAGTCAAGGTCAGCTGAAGGAACACAAAACTCAAGCTTGGTTCTAGTTAGAGATTACCTTAATTGAGAAGATGAATGCTCCCAGACCTCATGGGAAAAGGTGAAGAAAATGAGAAGCCCGACGCATCTAACAAGATAGGGCTGGAACATATTCCAGGACTCAGGAAGAGAAGGGACACCCCTGACATACGATGTCATCCCCTGAACTCTTGGAAAGCTGATGTTGTTCTAAATATTAACAAAATGAAGGAGGGGAGAAAAAGACAAGGGAGGGGGAGAAAGGAGGAGAAGGAGGGAGGACCAGGAGAGGAAGAAGCGGAGGGAAAGGAGGGTCGGTACTGAAGAACACAACAGAGCAGGGAGAAGACAGATGAGCTTTTAAAGGAAGGAACTGTTGAGGAGGGGTTCTGATAAACCCAGCCTGAGGGACTTTGAGTCTACTCATCCCTGCCTCCAGTTGACCCAACCCTCGCCAGGAGTCACGCTCCTGAACACCATTCCTCAATAGGAAAGAGTGTGGCTAAGGCTCAGGAGAAGACTACGAGCTGTCAGTCCAGATGGTTTCCTGGCCACAGAGCTCTGGAAAGTATCATCAATGATCACAAAAATAAAATGCTTCTGCAGTTGCATGGCTCTAACAGCTGAGTGGACCATATGTGTGAAAAAATACCGAGGATTCGCAAAGAGAACCGAAGAGCATAAAACACAGACCATTCAGGAAGCCAGACGTGGCTGCACACCTGTATATCCTCCAGCAAGCTTAAAATCAGCTCTCATCCTTGAATGGCGGAGCCACAGAACTCACCTGCCCAGACGGAGTAGCAAATTATTAAATGTTTGTTTATTTTTGCTAAAACGGGCCTAGACTTAGCCATGTGTAGTACAGGAAACGACAAATCTTGTTTAAATTGTTCATGAATCTGACGGAAGATTCTGAAGCTATTGACCCCAAGCTTATATCTTGTAAGGAAAATGTTTATTATCAGATAGTTCAAGTTTCTCTCTCTCTTTCTCTCGATGATAATAGAGACGGGTATTTACAGTATCTGGAAAAGTCTGGGTTGTTAATAAATTTGACTGAGAGATTACACACACACCTAAGCTTTGTGGTTTGAGGTGGAAAAACGGTATTTCCCAGAAAAGGGATGCGGTCCTTCGGTGGGATCAATGTTTCAGGGTACAGATAAGAAACAACTGAGGAGCCTTTTTATGTGGGGACACATGCAGGAACCATCACAGTGACCATTCACAGAATGGGACAGACTACATTCTATAGGACATGCTGCCATAAGAAGCCCATGGCATGTGGAATCGCATACTCATTTCAGAAATCACACTGAATTGTATTACTTGAACCAATGATGTATACCTTGGGAATACAATTACAATATTTGTCTACTTTTATGTGTATGCATGTTCACATATGTGGCTGCACATGTATGTGTGCGCATATGTGCTCATAGAAACCAAAGACAGACAGGAGTGTCCCTGCTGACTTTCCACTTTATGTACGGAGGCAGAGTCTCTCACTGAATGCAGAGCTTACAGATTGGGCCAGTCTAGTTAGCCAGTTTGTCCTTAGGATCTTCTCTCTTCTGAGTGCTGGGGTGGGTCACAGGTGGAGCATCATGCTCACCCAGATTTATGTGTGTTTGGGGGATTCAAACTCCAGTTCTCATGTTTGCATAGCAGGTGACTTATCTACTGAGCCGTCTCACCAGACCAAACAATGCCAATTCATAATAATTTAAGTGGGTGTCACAAAATCTCAAAAAAAAAAAGAGACAAGTTAGGAATTGTTGGTTTTATTCAAGAGCTAGAGTAGGAGCTACAGAGATGACTCAGTGGTTAAGAGTACTTGTTACCCTCTCAGAAGACCTGAGTTTGGTTCCTAGCACCCACATGGGGAATCTAGTTCTGGATGATTAGAAGCCCTTTTATGATCTCCATGGACACCAGGTATGTATATGATACAGGCAAAGCTCCCACACACATCAAATAGAAAAATGGCTGTAAAAGTTCAGGGGAAACCTCAAAATATATCATCTCTTTCAAGTCAGCACTTGCTCAATTTCATTTGCTGTCCTGCTAGTTTTTTCCCAGTGTATCCATCAAAATTCTTCATTGACTGTTGCATTTAGTTTGAAATCTACAGCAACACACACACGTGCACGCGCGGAGATTGTTCAATGGGTAAGAGTACTTGTGCAAGCATGAGGAACTGAATCCAGATCCCCAGCAACCATGAAAAAGCTTGACATGGCCACGTGCACCCACACCTATAACCCCAGCACTGCGGCACGTGTGTGTGGACTTAGTCATAGAGAGCTTGCCTTACATGCACAAGGCTCGGGTTTGATCTGCAGTACCACAAAACAAAACTCTGTTGGATGATTCAAAGTGGGAAAATGTACAAGATTAAAGAGATGTCAGATCAATCTGTGAAGGAAAAATACAAAAAAGAAAAGACCCCCTCCCCTTGAAAGTGAGTGTATCTATATCTATGTTATAGCACAGCAGGGAAAAGGGTAACCAACTGACAGTGTGTGCAATAGGTTTATATGCTCTAATAGATTTCAATAGATATAGGTAAATCAGTAGATAACTAGAGATAGGTAGATTATTTTATATACGGTATATAGGATAAACATACCAAATTAGTTCAAGTTAACTATACTTATAAAGAAGTAGAAAATACACAAATTTTCATATTTCTTCCTTTTACTTATTTGTACCTTTCTAACTTTCTACAATTATTTTGCATTAAATTAAATGAGAATGACCATAACCCTGGTATAGTTCAGAATATCAGAATGAATGACTTAGAAGGGTACCCTTCTTGGAGCTGGTGATTTTTGTTTTGCTTTTGGTTGTGTGTGTGTGTGTGTGTGTGTGTGTGTGTGTGTGTGTGTGTGTGCACGCACGCGCATGTGTGTAAGTCATGGCTGTTTTACTCAGTGTAAAATGGGGCAGAAGGTAAAATGGAGGCAATTTGCAGCCGAGCACACCACTTGAGATTCCTTCTTCACATTGCCCAGGAGCTCTCAACCTGCTCCCAGGAGCCTGTGGTTTGGAGTGTCCCTCCAGCATGAGCTGCTCAGTGCACCCATGGCTTGCTCTATTAACACACAATTTGTTCTGACTCCTGTTTTGCCTAATTTTCTTCTTTGTTCATTTTTCCCTTTAACCTTGACACATCCACGTTCCCTAAAGGTCAAAGCTTGTGTGTTTCTGCTGAATTGCTTGTGTTCCAGCAGGATGCTGAACCCAAAATCCTTTGTTTTGACAGTTTCTTGAGGGGTCTTACATGAGACTTGGAGCCAAGAATTACATCTCCTTGCCTGGCTACCTGTTTGAAAAGCTGTGCTCATGGCTCAAGCACAGCGGGTGTTGAGTGGAGACACTCCAGCTTCTAGGAATTCTCCAAGTAGGCTGATGGAGATGGCACAGTGATAGAAAGTGAAAGATCATGTAATACAGAAAACTAGATGGGGTCAGAGTGGCCAGGGCGGTAGTAGTGGGAGTAGGGATATCTGTCTATAAGATCAAGTCTCTAGCTACTGTTAGACTGTAAAAAGAGACTGCTCATTTGTTTCCTGGGCACCCAGACCCAAAAAAATCACATAAAAACTATATTAATTACAATGCTGTTTGGCCAATGACTCAGGCATATTCCTAGCTAGCTCTTGTATCTTAAATTAACCCATTTCTGTTAATCTGTGTATCACCACAAGGCATGGCCTACCAGTAAGTTTCCTGCATCCCGGCGTCTTTCTCCTTCGTCACCTACATGGTGCCTCCTTTTCTCCACATACTATCTATATCTCTTCCAACCTCGCTATATTCTGCCCTTCTATAGGCCCAAGCAGCTTTTTTATTAACCAAAGCTAATAAAACATATTCACAGCATACAGAGGGGAATCCCACATCATTAGACTTAATGAAATGAACTTAAAGAAAATGAAGTATGGGCTGGGAGATCATTCAGTGGGTAAGAGTACTTGTGCAAGCATGAGGACCTGAATTCAGATACCTAGCAACCATGAAAAAGCTTGACGTGGCCGCTGCATACACCTACACCTATAACCCCAGCACTGAGGAGACAAAGACAGGGCGATTACTAGGGCTCTGCTGGCCAGTTAGCCTAACTAAAACCAGCAATTCCCAGGTTCACTGAAAGACTCTGTTCAAGGCAATGAGAGAGTGAGATATTGTCAGACTCCCAGTGTCTTCCTCTGGCCTCTGTGTAAACAGGCACAGATGCACCCCCCACACACACACACAATGTACATCCACACATATATCTGCTTCACACACATTTGGAAAAATATTGTCTTGAAGCAAGATGTCTTAGTGCTCATGCCACAGAACCAGTAAAGGAAACATGTTCACACTCTAAATGGGACCTGAGACTGGCAGAAGTCTTGGCTCTTTGCCAAGAATTAAGGCTACAGAAGAACCCAAGCCAGGAACTGCAAATGCAACAAGAGGCAACTTGCAACTCTTGAGGCCAGAAGGAAAGCTTATTAGGGGTTTAGTATAGAATGCCAACAGAGGAGTGGGGGCGGCCAGAGGGGATTGACTCAGGAGCTTGGAAGTGGGGAAGAGCTAGGCCAGGAAAAGGCATGGAGGGCGAGTACTGAGATGAGGGCCAAAGATGATGAAAACAAACCAAGAAACCAAGGAACAAAACCAGCATATCTGACAACATTTAACATTAATATTGAAATCAGTTCAAGGAGACACTGTTAGGAAAGCCAAAACTTTGTCACTATCCTTGCAAACATTTTGGAGTTTAAGATGGCTTTTATTTTAACTTAGAAAACGAAGAAGGCAGGGTAAACAGGGTGGATAAAACCTTGTTGATTTAATGTTGCACACATAAACCAGCATTGCCATACAAAGAGAATTCAGTGTCTTCTTTTCTGTGCGTGCGCATGTGTGCACACACACGCTCCCCCCCCCATTAACAAGTGTTTATTACAGCAGAATTTAATCCACTTAATTAAAGAATTTGGTCTTTATAAGAAAAGATAGTGGGGGATGGAAAGATGGGTCAGTGGTTAAGAGCACTGGCTGCTTTTCCAGCAGATGCAGCTTCAATTCCCACTACACCATGGCTGCTCACATCATCTGTAAGGACAGTTCTAAGGACTCTGATGCTCTCATCTGACTTTTGAGGATGCCAGCATGCTTGTGGTACACATACACAATGCAGACAAAACCTTCCTTCACATAAAACTTATAACTAATTAAGAAAAATAGAAATCAGGGCTGAGGAGATGGCTTAGTGGGTAAAATGTTTGCCACATAAGCATGGGGACATGAGTTCTGAACCCTGACACCCACATAAAAAGCCAGTTGTGGTGGTACACATCTGTAATCCTCACACTTGGGGGCAGGTGGCCTAGACAGGCAGATCCTGGGGGATTGCTGATCAGCCAGTATCGCCAGTTTGGTAAGCTTGAGGCTCAGAATTAACTCAAGAATTAATAAGGTAGAGAGAAGGATGCCCAACATTGACCTGTAGATGTCTCATGTGCATGAACATGTTTTCACACTCACCCCATACATGCGTGCATAGAACACATCCATACACATACACCACAGAGACACACATATACAAAAAACAAATACATAAAGTTTTGAAAATATTTAAAAAAATTTTTTAGGATTATTATTTAGCTTGTTTCCCCCTTTTACTTCCTCCTCCCAATCTCCTCTATGCACCCTCCCACAGCTATCTTTCAAAGTCATGGCCTTGCTTGTTGTTACATGTGCATGTTTGCTAGCATGGAGAGTACCTCAAAGATGTGTCCTTCATCAACAGTGTGAAGGGAAAGCTGGAATGATGAAAGAGAATGAGTCATTCAAAAGTTGGGGTACCAAAGACAAATGTGACCATCTGCATTCGCAATGCCAACCCTGCATCTTTAGAATAAGCTTTGGGTTTTCTATATTCTCTTTTAGGTCATTCTATTGGTGTCTCTCTAACTGTTAGGAGCTGATCTCAAAAACAATTTTCTTTCCTAAGGAAATAAAATATTTGGTGACATTTCAAGCAAAGCAGTGAAGAGCCTCTGCATGCAGGCATTGTTATCAGATTTTCCCACTTACAGCGCACACAGGAAACCATAACATTTCAAATGCTAAGGAGAGGGCCAGTGAGATGGCTTAGAGCATAGGCATGAAAGCATGTAATCCTGAAGAACTGAGTTCCATCCCCCGACCCACAACGGGGCAGGAGAGAACAGACTCCAGAGAGTTGTCTTCTGACTTCCACACATGTGTCATGATAAACAAGAACCTATACAAAGCTAGAGTGAGCAGGATATTTAAAGGGAGACCATGGGAAGTTTGGAAGATGATGGGGGATTCTTGATTTTTATATTCAGCCTCTTAATAAAAAGTACATTGTATAAGTAATGACATTGCAGAATTTTTCCATTATAAATTTTAATATTAACATCACACATGACAGTTCATCACTAAAACATTTCCATGTATGTAATTTAGAAAGATTTGGGCTTCCCCTACTGATTTATTAGTTCAAATGAAGAAGATTAAGTATACCATAGCTAAATACAGTAAATATTAATAGTCACAGGACCAGTGAAGAGCTTTGGATGCAGACTTTTGTGAGATGCAGAAAGAACACTTAACTCTAAAAAGCACCGAGGGTGGTTTTAGATGTGCTACTCATGACTATTCAAGACAAGCTCAGAACTTGGTGAAGAAAAGAGATCTCCTTATTGTTCTTGTTTTGAAATTTAAGTATAGGAATTACGAAAGTGATACTTCCCACAAATACAAATCATCCAAGCTTTATAAGTATATAGAATAGACTAATTACTCAACAGTAGACACCCTTATGCCTCATCTCTCAAGTCTCACGTCTAGATGCCAGTCTTGTCCTTCAGCATACTTTCTATGAGGTTTTATACAAATTGTATTTGTTCTTTCATGTGTTCTTCAGTTTAATATTCACCACATCCCTCTAATCAGAGTCCTCAGTTCCCTCAAAAATGAAAATATAATTAGGAGCATCACAGGGTCCTTAGGAAGAGTCACTGAGATTAAAAATGAGGACGAACCCAACACAAACCCTTGAACATATTGTAGGGCTATGTGGGGTTTCTCTCGGTGGCATACCTCAACTGCCGCTGACTAAACAGACATCAGCCCTGAAGATCAGTTATTCAGATTGATCTCATCTGAGGCACTATGGTGATTTGAGCAGGCTTGACTCATCTAACTGGGGCTCCCTCAAGCATCTCCAGATGTCCGCTGAGTCAGCTGGAGTCTGGCCAACTACTGGGTACAGCACCTGGGTCCCTCTCTCCATGCCCCTTCTCGTCCTCCATCAGGCTAGCCCAGGCTCCTTCCAAGAGGGGACAGAGCTCAGCAGCAAGGTGAGCATGCCCAGTCTCTGAGCTCATATACAGGGGGCTTCTACCACTTTCAGTTGATAAAAGCAAGTCACAAAGTCAGTCTGAGGGAGGAGGCATGGAGAATTTGGGGGTGTTTTTAAGCTGACAGTAGTTTTTAACCCATTTCTATTACTGCCTATACTTTACCAAGGTATCTTTACTGTTAAAATACACTTTGAAATGTTTTTCCCCTTTTCTTCGAAATCATATATATCGCTCCAGGATACACTATGTTTTCTTATCCTACACATCTTTCTTCCTGAGGTTACATCTACACAGCACTTTGTCAGTCAAGAAGTGCTTTCATCAAACAGATGGATCCATTCAATTCTCACAATCACACACAAAGCAAGAATTTTTGTTTCCATTTCATACTAAAGATATTGACTCAAAATGACTTTAGCTGGGCACTCTGTTCCATACAAACTGCCTTGAGAACCAGCTGTTACATATTTAGACATCTCTTGAGCTAGCTGTTAAATACAACCTTTAAAAATGAAATTTTTATACATCCCTTAGTAAATAAGTTAGAGTAATAGCAAAAGTGGTACTTAAAACTCAGCACACCCTGATTGTTTTACATTTTGCTATGATTGAAGTTATTTTCATGTATCTCTGTAGTAGAGATGCCGTATAGTGGTGCGCTCCCCGCTGTCGATTGCAGACTACAGTCTGGTTGCTTTCTTTCCCTCCTTAACATCTCATCTTAGAGGTTCACTTTATTCTGAGAGGCTCAGGCATTGGGGCAGGCCACGAGTGTTACCAAGAAAGGATTCTGTATCATCGATTTTACGAGAAAGCAGTGTCCCAGCTTCGCAATGTATTTCTCAACTTGGCAGATAATCAATCGTCAAGTGTGTGCTTCCTTCCCACCTCTTAGCAGCCATTATGCTATCCAAGCCTCTCTCTTCTTAACTTTAAAACAAGAAGAGTAAAGACCACTGCACAGAATTTTGTCTAGTTTAAATGAAGTTTTGCATGTATGTATGTATATAAACATGCTTGGCATACTCTAAGTATGTCAAGAATCACTAACACACCTTTGCTACATTTTAGAAAGTCACAGGAGGAATAGAAAAGTGTGACAAATACCTTACTTGTGTGACAAATACCTTACTTGGTTTTTTTTTTCAGTTACATCCATAACACTTCCCTGATATTCTTGCAGGAATTCTATTATTGTGGTCTGCTAGCCAATTGAATAGGGCGTTTGGTTTGAGAGGCAAAATTTACATTCAGCTGACCAGAATGGGTCAAGGAGTCCTTGGGGGACATAGGACAAGAGAGATTGGCCCCAAGGAGAATAGGTGGGGCCAGGTGATTGTGCGGCCCTTTGGGAGCTGGAAGGTGGTGTGGCAGGTGCATCTCAGCCATGATAACCATCTCGGGTTTTTATATTAGTCCTCAAGTTTTATAATTGATAAACAGTAAAAGAAATCCCATCCTGGCATCTTCCAGTGATTGGCGTGGAGACGGCAGTGTAACCCAGTCCATGAAGCAGGAACAGGTGACTTTTACCGTTCTCACGATTGATGTGGAGCAGCTGTGCGGCAGCAATCATGAAGTGGAGAGCTGGCGCACTAAAGACAGTGTCATGTGGGAGAAGGAAATAGCTCATATCCCTGAAGACATAATCAGGTTGCCAACTTCAGGACTCATCCATGGGTAAGACCTGTTTGCTACCTATGCATCAGTCAGTGCGTATGTCCTATGAATTTTCCACATAAAAGCATTCTTAACTAATAAAATGCCTCAGAGTTAGAGATTGGGAGGATGTTCAGAGAGGAGGAATGCAAAAAGGAAGGAGGCTGGGGGTTGGTAGAGTCCCAGTTAATAAAATCAGTGAAGGTGTTTAACTTCACAATAAATATCTTCTTTGTGTGTAAGTGTGTTACATCTAGAAGCCAGAGGTCAAGGTGAGCAAGCCCCAGAGATCCTCCTGTTTCTGTCTCCTCAGGTCTGGGATTATAGCCCACGCTAGAGATCTGAATTCAGGTCTTCACGATCGTAAGTCAAATGTTTTACCACTCGGTCATCTCCACAGTCCCAGTGATAAATACAACATAAAAACATTTCCTTACCCATTGTTGATTACAAGCCTGAGAAGCTCATAAATGATGGGAGCACCAAATAAAAGGTTCTATAAATAAAGACATTTCCTGTGGAGGTTAAAAAAAAATCAATCTTATTACTAGCCATGAACATACTCAAAGATGACAGACAATACAATAGGAAATTTAATCTGAAGAACAGTGACCTAAGAATAGAATGAGCCACATAACTGTCAGAAGAAAAATTTGTATAAATATAAAACGCCCATCCAAAGGGATCTATACATCTTAGCAGAACTCTACTGATATTCTAATGGACAGCTGCCTAAACACAGGAAATGGGGCTAACTTCTTTCTAACATCCTTTATTCAAAGCATGAATAGAATGCTCATCTTCTGCCTATTGTAACTTTTCTTTTGTGGGGCTTCATGTTTGGTGAACATGAACTGCTTGGTCCTTCCCTAAGGCAGCCCTGTCTTGGGTGCTCAGGCTACTGTGACAGCAAACCACAGACTGATAAATAATGGAAATTTACTGTCCCCATTTCTGGACACAGGGAACGTCACATTCAAGGCACCCATGGAGTCTATCTGGTGAGAGCTCACTTTCTTGTTAATGGCCACATCTCTTGACTGTGTCCTCAAATGGCGGAAGTGCTCAGGGGTCTGTGTGGAGCCTCTCTCAGAGGTCCTAATCAGGCCCATAAGGCCTCTTCCCTTGTGACTTAATATTATCAAAAAACCCCACTCCAACAGACATTGCCTTCTCACTGCTCAGAGTTCACAAAACACGACATCTGGGTCACAGCAAGCATCTTAACTCACAGCACTTTAAATGAAATTCTGTCTTTTTTTCAAAACATCTCTCTTTTTTCCACAGAATGAAATTAAAATATTTGGGAGGTATACTGACTGGGAAAATGTTGGGAGGGTGCAGTTCAGCTGTCTGGTGTATTTTCAAAGGTTCATGGTCCTCTGCAGCCCAGAAACCCGTAAAAGCTCAGAATATGAGGCGACAGCTTAGCTCTGTAAATCCTACTTCAATTTGC
The DNA here is from genome assembly GCA_028555095.1 of Dicrostonyx torquatus. Lineage (NCBI taxonomy): Eukaryota > Metazoa > Chordata > Mammalia > Rodentia > Cricetidae > Dicrostonyx > Dicrostonyx torquatus. The sequence continues at coordinate 8,831,649 of JAQHUG010000042.1, read as the reverse complement.
CAGCCCAACTTGCCTTGTCTTCATTGGCCTTGGCCTGGCTCACAAATCCTTTGGCTCTACACCTGCCTCCCTGGCCTGTGCATTCCTTTTGTTGGATTTCCGTCTGAATTTCCATTCCTGTTCTTTTTCAGGGTTTTAAGTTGGTCATTCTTTTCCTTCCTTCCTTCCTTCCTTCCTTCCTTCCTTCCTTCCTTCCTTCCTTCCTCCTTTCCTTTTTTTTCTTTCTTTCTTCCAGCTTGACAATCAGAAAGGCTCCTTGCTCCTACCACCTCCAGCCAATATTCTGCCTGGCTCCACCTAGGTCATGGAATTTTCATAATATTCACTGTCGTCTGCTTAATCATTTCTGTGAGCTTTTGCTGGGCCTCAGCTCATTGATCTGCATGGCCAAGATCCACTCTTCAAGTTTTGGCTGTTTTAGAATCATAGCTTATATTGTTTTTGTTTGTTTGTTTGTTTGTTTTTTTACTTCCACCATCTGAATTCTTTCCCATGAGCTTAAATGTTAACAAACACAGAGCCTGTAACCAAGAATCTTAGATATAATTTCTAAGAACCTGGAGTCTTCAAAACACCTGAAGAAGCTGCTTGTTTTCCATAGTTGCCTCTCACACACTGTATACATATATGGGTGGGACAGTGCCCTCTAAACAGCACTTACTTCATGAGTCCCAGGTTAAGTAACACTGTGTGTGTGTGTGTGTGTTTGTGTGTGTGTTAGAAGAAATACAAAGGCAGCTGACTTCTTCTCTCTGCCATCTGCTAATACTGCACCATCTGCCCCAGACCTCGCCATATCACTTTTGTGCTGTTCTTGCTTTGAACTTAGCTTGAGAAAAACATCAATCAAAACTTGCTGAAAAATGTTGTTCAGCATATCTACAGGATTTAGCACATCCTACACTTGAGTCTTCCCAATACTATTCCTCTAGGCTTGTGGTTCTCATATGTATTGATCCTTGACATTTTAGATTCCTTCTTATGTGTGTGTTTCTTTGTAAAGATCTGTCGATCAAGCTGGGCGGTGGTGGCGCACACCTTTAATCCCAGCACTCGGGAGGCAGAGGTAGGCTGATCTCTGTGAGTTTGAGACCAGCCTGGTCTACAAGAGCTAGTTCCAGGGCAGGCTCCAAAGCCACAGAGAAATCCTGTCTCTAAAAACCAAAAAAAAAAAATCTGTTAATCAAAATGAACAGTGGATGATCTACAACTTGGGATCCTCCTGCTTCAGTCTTTCAAGTGCTGAGAGCAGAGGTGAGCACTATTATGCCTGATTTCTGCATATTGTGCCTGATTTCTGCATTTACACTATCCCTATTCTTCTCCTCCTTTCTTCTTTCTTCTTCCTCTTCCTTTCCTCTATCAAATGTTTATTGAGTATTTAATGCATGATAAACATACAAGCCATAGCCATTAATAAGAGTTTATGTTGAGGTCCAGGGGTAAAATAATCAGAGTAGAATGTACAGTGAGGTGTTGGGATAAAGAAATAAAAAGGGATGGGCTGTGAGACAGGTGGGGGATGCAAAACCCTGGATCCATACCTCAATTCTAGTCTTAGGTAAGTTATCTGTAGTCACCTCATTTATAAAATGGTGATTGCCACCTTGTAGAACCAGTGTGCATGTGTGTGTGTGTGTGTGTGAGTGTGTGTGTGAGAGAGAGAGAGAGAGACAGAGAGAGAGACAGAGAGAGACAGAGACAGATACAGAGATCTAATCTGGAAAAGGATTTTGGATACAGTATCCACAGAATAGACTAAAACATATTCTTTATTTTGTAAAAAATCTTACTAGCTTCTCAAGATTAAAAAGAAAATCTGTGTTTTAACTCAGGACTCTGCTCAAAATGATATGCTTGATTTATTTCTAACAAATTGATCCATATATTTTTCAATCCAATATTCCCCAGGAGTCATCAGCTCTTCACTTTAACTGTGTACCATTGACTATTGGTGTATTATTTTTTTCTAGTACACATAAAGATTTAGGGTTTGGGGAAGGGTGTGTATTTAATAACGTTTTACTCTTATCTGATTTTACTTCACGGACAAGAGTCCGATAGGTTAAAATTAAATCATAATATTGATTTAAAGCTTTTAAAACTCTCTCAACCTCTTTATTAAAACCCCAACACACAAGCTAACAAATCATTGTGCACAGAGAAATGTAACAGGAGGAGCAGGCTGCTTGTCATCCCAGCCGCCCGGCTATCTTACACCCGAAATAATCACCAAGAACTGTTCCAGATGCCCGGCTAGCTTAGCCCAGAAATAACCACACAGAAACTGTATTCATTTAAACACTGCCTGGCCCATTAGCTCTAACTTCTTATTGGCTAATTCTTACATCTTAATTTAATTTGATTTTATTAATCTGTATATTGCCATGTGACTGTGGCTTACTGGAAAGATTCTAACCAGCATCCATCTCAGAAAGGAGATCCATGGCGTCTCTCTGTCTGCCCTTCTACCCAGTGTTTAGTTCTGTCTTCTCCATGCCTACCTAAGTTCTGCCCTATCAAAAGGCAAGGCAGCTTCTTTATTCAACCAATGAAAGCAACACATAAACAGAAGGACCTCCTACACCAGAGAAATACTTCTGGTGTTACTGGACTTCAGTAACTGGCACAAAACAGGGCTCTGCTCTCCCTCACAACAAGGTCAGTTTTTGGAAGACGAAGTCATTGATCTTTGCCTATCACCTATGATATAAGCATCTCTGCTTCATCATCATGCAGGTCCACAAAGAGATGCCATTTTCTCCAGTGGAGGGATGGCAGTTATCATGGGTCTCCATCCTTTACAAACTCTCTCTGCTTACTCATTCGAGGATCTGCCCTTACTTCCATCAGTTGACTTCCATTGCATTTCTGACCTCAAGACTTTCTGTTTCTGGACCTCACCTGTAATTCCCCAATGAGGGTTCTGGCTTGCATTTATACTAATGGCTCAGCAGAGATTTTTTTTCTCAGTAGTGAACCCAATGCTATTTAGGCATTCTTCACTGGATAAATGGTAAATCAGCTAATATGCCACAAACAACGTGACTTCAGATTCAGTTCTTAAACTTGTTCCCCCAAAGAAAGACTTGGTTCTTGTCTGGGACTTCTTCAGTAGCTATTGCATTGGGAAACTCCTCCATTTTATCCTGTAATAACACCCACTTCTTTTTCAGATGTAACTAAATGAAACCCAGTTATGAGCTATCTGGTGAATTCTTGGATAAAGTTCCACTCTCCTCTCAATGAGATGTAGATCTCTCTTCCTGAGCCTTCTACCATTATTATTGCCTTAGTGCAAAAAAAAAAAAAACTGTGGAATCTAGGCTGATCCTATGTATCTTAAGTAACTGAAAACTATTTTGTTGACAGAAGTGTCTGTCCTGCCCAGTCCCACAGCCATTCAGTCCCAAATAAACACACAGAGAATTATATCAATTATAAATTGGTTGACCTATTGCTCAGACTTATTACTAACTAGCTCTTGCAACTTAAATTAATCCATAATTCTTATCTATATTTAGCCACATGATTTGGTGTCTTTTCTCAGTAAGTCATTTTCATCTTTCTTCCTCTGTGTCTGGCTGGTGACTGTGTCTCTCTGCCTTTCCTCTTCCCAGAATTCTCTTAGTCTGGTTGCCCTGCCTATACTTCCTGCCTGGATATTGGCCAGTCAGTGTTTTATTAAACTAATCCGAGTGACAAATCTTTACAGTGTACAAGAGTACACTGTACACAGCAACTACCACCTCACTTTATTGTCAAAACAAGCCTATGGAGTAGATATAATCTCCTTTATAAGAAAAAAAGATGGAGACAGAAAATAGATGGATAACTTGGTCAAGCAAGAAAAAAGGAAAGGCAGCCAGCACTATCCCAGAGGGGGGCTGGTATGGAAGGTTGCTGGGCCAGTTAGAAGCAGGAGTAGAGTGGAGATGGCAAGGCCTCCTGTGCTCTTTGGATTTTACTCTCTGGATAATAAGGTCTGTGAAGGGGAGTGGTCTTGGCCATTTTGGCTTATAGCCACGCCCCGTCATTAGCTATATTATTCCGCCCCCCTAATTAGTTGTTAATTAATTAATGGGGCAGGACCACCAGGTCCCAAGAGGTATAAAATGATAGGCTCACGTGGAAAGCGCTCTCTCTGTGCGGATCACCGGCCTGCCTGCTTCTTCGGAGGAGCTCTTTCTGGTATAGTAATCTGTGTGTGTATCTGGCCCCTATTAAACTTGTGTGTATTAAATAAAACTTCCACAGGTCTGTAGTTAAAAGGTGATAGGAAAAGATCCCTTTGTTTGACAGATAGTAATTGTGGCAGCATAGAGCACTTTTGGGGAGAGGGAATAATAACCTTTATTAATTTGAGTCACACATAATGAAAGCCTGAAATGAAACCATCACAATGGAACTAGGAATCGAGGGAGAAGGAGGAAGATGGTAAAAAGGCTTCCCAACCCATAACTCAAAAAAAAAGATGAGAGCCAAGGAAGGGTGACTAAGGCAAAGAGACCTAAGGACTAAGCAGAAGGTCTTAGGACCCGCTGACATATAAACAAAGTTGGTGGACGGCACAGAACTGGTTAATTTCCAGTGGGCTAGCAGGGGCTGGGCAAGGGAAACATCATGAGCTTTATTCAAATAAGCTTACTCAGGTGTTTAGAATGCTCCTAGGAATGTGAAAAATAGTTTAGTACTCTAGGCTTGGAAAAGTATTCTCTCGGCTAGAGTCAAGATAAGACTATTATTTTCCAAGGAAACAAGGAAGTGCGTAAGAACTGCAGCACAGGGGTTAAGCCAGTGCCTTGCTCTGACGTCCGACTATGCACTCACCTCATAAGCAGCCGGACTGAGGGTTGTGGTCTGGCTTTTCCAGGATGTGTGTAAGCCATCCCTCCTCCTGGCTCTGTGTTGTATTTTATTTGTGGGGGGAGGGAATCTTATTTTGCTTTTTTTTTGTGACAATGGTCTGTCCTGTTGTACATGTTATGTCAAGTCCGTGCATACACTGGTCTGAGAATTCTTGGGATGTGCTGACATGCTGTTAGGTTAATGAGAGATGTAGGCACACCACATCGGGCATTGTGGTAAAAAACTAAAAATACAATCAAAGCCCAAACGTTCATAATGTATTATCACAGCTACAGACGTTTTTGGAGACCTCAATTAGTGCACAGCTTCTTAAAATTTCTGAACTTAAATCTGAAAAAGATGTGAGTTCAAGGCCATCCTGGCTATGCTGAAAGTTATAGGCCAGTCAGAGTTACGTAGTTAGACCCTGTTTCCAAAGGCAGTGTGTCCAGGGCATGACGTTTTATGCCTACTCATGGTAAGCAGGCAGATTCTCCCTGCTCATTACATTCAGTCTGTCAATTTTGGATAAGGCTGAGTGAGACAGAAGCAGAGAAGAGCCGGTGTAGTCTCGTGAAAGTTGCTGTCATTTCTATTGTTATCAGAAGGAAATAAGATCCTTAGTGGGGAACACATCAGGGGTTACATATGATGTCGTGCATAGTGGGCCTGGGAAAAGATTGCCTGTGGTTAGATCATATCCCAGCTCTGGAACAGACACGTGGTCACAAACAAGGAAGTTACTGCACACTGTTGGCATCAGCGATTTCTAGTCTGTGAAAGAATGATGTGTCCCCCACCCCACCCCACCACATCCCACAAGATTATCAAATGAAATAGTATCTGTAAAACACTCTATAGGAGTGTCTGAGCCACTGTTTAATGAATAGTTGACATTATTGCTGCCAAACGGAACCAATAAAGGGGCAGGCGTTTGGCATGTGTGCTGATATAGTTCATCCCAAATTTATCTCATAATGCATTTAGAGACAGGCCCAAAGGGACCCTAAACCTAGTGCCAAACAAGCTAGCGCCATTGACTCAGGTGGCACCTACTGTGTGGGGAATAGACATAGCGACAGGGCAAACTTGAAAGCATTCTCTATCCATGCCCTAAGGAAACAGCACGTGCAGGCGTTTCTGGTGGTTTCCATGTGAGTCGCCTGACAGGAACAGGCTCTTTTTGGAGACTCTGACATGTGAAACTCCCATTTCCCTGGGAGCTTCCCGCATATGCGTTTAAACTTTGACAGAGATCTTGTGAAACACCTCCTCTGAACAAGGCTGCTGCTGACATTCCACAGAGGTTTGTCTGTCAAAGGATCCCTTGCACTACACGCCGCATCCCACTTCCTTATCCAGGGCCTATTTTAAGCCAAATGTGGAAAGAAACACTCAGCGGGATTCGCACATCGGGTCTTGAACAAGACAAGCCTCGTGGGAATTAAACAGTGAGCATCACATAATGTTTTAGATTCCCTGATTGGTTCGATATCTTCATCAGCCAAAATGCCTTAGTATCTGTGACTGGCTGGACCTGAGTGATAGAGGAGAGTGCTCAGTGTGGCTTTTGTTTTTAACTGGTGTGAAAGAGCTGTAGGGAAATAATTATAATGTAACAGGGTAGGCTTGGTGATGGCCCAGTCTTTGAAGTGATACAGAGAATAGGAATACTTTGTACCAGTCCGCTGTGCCTGCCTCTACAGTTCTGAATACAAATGTAATGCCTTGAGTTTGCTGCCTTACCCTTATATTGTTCTAGGACAAATTCCTCCCATAGAAATCACCTCCCTTTCCATAGCACAACCGTGCCTTTCTGGTTTGGTTTGCTGGGTTGTGAGATTCTACAACTGACTGAGGTGTAACTGCTCTGTTGAGATAGCCCCACGGCCATCATTCATGATAAGAAACTGCTACACATGCAGGAGTCTGTAGAAGAAATGATCAGTGTTAGGAATGGCCAATCAATGTACAATCTCTGCCATCTAATGGTTTTACAAAGTTACAAGCCCTTTACATTTATGTATAAAGAATATGTTATGGAAATAAACAAATATTCCAAAGTAACAAGAAGAAGTATCTTTTAATGCTCCATCAGAACTGACAACAAATTGTAGCTCAGCACTGAACTTCTAAGATATAATGCTTCACTCTGAAAATGCCAGCTTTAACTTTAATAAAAGCAAGGGATACAGAGAGGAAAAAAAATCAATACACTTCTTTCTTAAACTCCCCGTTAGCAAAAATGTCCTTTCTTGAGGAGCTGAGAGGAGTAAAACCAGAGTGGATTTGGGGGTGGAAAGAAATAATGTCCAAGAAATTCAGAATGCTTTGATGAGATTCAGAGTAGGGGCCCTTCAGCCTTGCTGGGAAGAGAAATACAAACAGATCTTAACAAAGACCTTCAATCCTGAATAATAATACAAAATAGTGTGTGGTTGTAATCCTAGCATGGTGTGTGGGGGGGCACATCAGGTCAAGGTTACCTTGAATGACAGGGCAAGACTCTGTCTCAAAGGCAAAAAACAAAAATGAAACATAAAAACGGGATTAAATCCAGGGACTGTGTGAAGTGGAGGAAATAATAAGGCACCGTCCCCCTCTGACTCAAATGAACATTTTTCTCAGGGAAGGGACACCTGGGTTGGTTCACACAGGGACAATCATTTGTTACCTGTTTGGCTCTGGTAAAGACGCATTCTATCTCTGAGAACTGATTCATGCACTAATAAAAATAATGTGTCTTACCAGGCCTGGTGGCTCAGGCCTACAATCCCAGCTACTTGGGAGGTTGAGGCAGGAAGATCATAAGTTTGAATCCTACACAGGCCTTCTAGTTCTGCCTCCAAAAGGAGAACAAAAACAGGGCTAGAGGTGCAGCTCAAAGCAGGTGGGAGGCCCTAGATCAGTCTTCAGGACACAAGTCAAATACGCTTCTTAAATCAGTGGTGGCTTTGCTTTCCCCCTCTTCTCCCTGCAGTAAGGATATTGGCCTGGTGTAGATTGCTCACAAAATGGAACATGATGCTTCAAGAACGACTGTCACTCAAGACAGACACTGCCTTCATGTTGGGGCTTGGGAGGAACCACAAAGCAGCCATCATGAAATATTCAGCAGATTTACTCTCTGGTCTCATCAGGAAGAGAGTATTGGAATACACTTGGAGGGTAAAGTTGATGTGTTTTCCTCAGTAACACCCCTGCTCTCTAAATAGCACTGGTTTCTATTTAAAGGAGAGACCAAACTGAAGTCATATCCTGCAATAAATTCCTCGTCTCTTTGCGTTCTGTCACTGTGCATGGCTCTTGCAAGCAGGCTGTAGCAAATCCAAGCTGTGCTGAGATGCCAGGGAGGGGCGATGTTAACTCTTTCTGGACAAGTTAGGGCTTCATGTTGCTCAGAAACTGACAAAAGCATAAGTCTTCAAACGTTCTTATGTCACCTTTGAGACCAAAGTACTATTTCAGAAGCTGCACAAACATGAGTGTATTTCTGGGATTTCTATTCTGTTCCAAATACTCATATTTTCATAAATAACACACTGTCTTCATTGGTGTCATTTTTGCCTAAGTCTTGAAGAGATTAGATAGTATCAGACTGTCTACTTCAATCTTCAGTGTTAAGCTGGCCATTCTTGACCTTTTGTCTTCCAGGCAAACTTTAGTATCAGTTTGTCAGATACCCATGAAATGGCTTCACTGGCAACGTTATTAAAATCCCACTGAAAGCTAGGCAGTGGTGGCACAGGCCTTTAATCCCAGCACTTGGGAGACAGAGGCAGGCAGATCTCCGAGAGTTCGAGGCCAGCCTGGTCTACAGAGCAAGTTCCAGGATAGGCTCCAAAGCTACAGAGAAACCCTGTCTCAGAAAAACAAACAAACAAACAAACAAACAAAACAAGAAAAGATTCCACTGAAGCTATCTATCAATAGCTGTGGAAAGAATTTACATTTTGACAATATTGTCTTGTTTCCCATGGAGTGCTAATGTCTCTCATTTACTTAGCTATTCTTTGACACATTTCATCATGTTAGTACATGTTAGATTTTGTTTTGGGGTAGGAAGAAGATAAACTAAATGGTAATATATTCTTGGCTTCACATCCTGCTTGTTTATTGCCAGCATCTAGGAGACCACTTGACCTTGCTTTGCTTTGGTTTGGGTTTGGATAGTGAGGACTGAGCACAGTGCCCTGTGTATACAGTTCAGGGACTGAGTTTTGAAACTATCATGATTATTATTTTTTGTATATATATTTTATGTATATAAGTGTTTTGCCTGCATGCATGTCTATACATCATCTGTGTGCTTGGTGCTCATGGAAACCAGAAACAGGCATCAGATTTCCTGGAGCTGAAATTACAGGCAGTTGTGAGGCACGATGCTGGGGATTGAACCCAAGTCCTCTGGTAGGGTGCTCAGTGCTCTAACCGTCAAGCCATCTCTCTAGTCCTAGAAGCTTTATATTTTGAATCCTTAATTAATTACAAAGTTCTGATTTTGGAGCATTTTTGGCTATTTTTTAAGATTTTCTATACGGATATTTTTTCATATTCATTTTAATGGCTACAAATAAAGATTTTTTTCTTTCCCAATATATATTCCTTTCATTCCATGATGGATTGTATTGCTAGAATTTGTAATATAAGACTTAAAAGAAATGTTAAAAGGGGGTATTTGTCCTTTCCCTAATCTTAGTCAGGAAAAAAAGCTCATTTCTCTTTATTACATACAATGTTAGCTATAGGATTTTTGCAGCTACTCTTTACTAAGCCAATATTTTTCCATCTATTCTGAATTTCATGCTTGTTGAATTGTGTTAAGTGTTTTTATATGTCTTTGTATGTTTTGACATTTTTCTTCATTAGCCTGTTAATATGATGGGCTGCCATAATTAATTTTCAGATATTTAATTAACTTTTTATTGCTTGGATAAAATTGTTTTAGCTTTCATGTTTTCTTAGATATTTTTGCTATTTTGTTTTGTTTGAGCAGTAGGGATTGAACTTGGGGCTCTCCACACGTCACATACATGCTCTGCCACTCGGGGTTCTGCACATATCAGATACATGCTCCATGTCAAATACATGCTCTGCCCACTTCTGCTCCTATGATTGGCTTGGTAGCTAAGGTTTTATTATAACTCTATCTTTCTCTCCCTCCCTCCCTCTCTCTCTCTGTCTCTCTCTCTCTCTCCCTCTCTCTCTCATACACACGCACGCACATGCACACGTGCCTGTGCACACACACAGAGCTATGAGACATAGTGGCATGTATTCTTAAAGCATGATTTCCTGGTTTTGTTCCTGGGGCAGTGTTGAGTTCATGCTCCCATATAAAGGAAACTGTCACTTTTATGTGTCTCAATAAGAGAAACTTTTAAAAGTATGTGGAATTCCCCCCCAAATAACTCAACAGATTTTCTACTATATGTCTATCATCTTAGATAGAAGCTTTTAAACTTCTGCTTTTTATAATGAGAGAATCCAAGAATTAAATATGAATATTTCTTTTATTTAACAAGTGGGAAAACATGCTTTGGAAATTTTGGTCATTTCCAAAATGTTTTAGGAACCTTGTTTCTTCTTTTCAGAAATTCTTCCCATGAGTTATTGAGCTAGTGGGATGGGGCATCCAGCACTTGCCATGGACTTTCAATTATTTCTTATAAATGTATTTGAGTATTGCCCATGCTTCTAATACAAACCAATGTTCTCTTTTGTACTTTTGAGTCTCACATAAGTATATTAAGTCAGGTTTACCAAGGACTATCTGAATACATTGAGAATTCTTATAAAATACATTTTTCAAGAAATTGTTCTTGTTAAATCCAGAAAATAGGAAGGCACTGGTGGCGCATGCCTTTAAACGCAGCACTCAGAAGGCAGAGGCAGTTGAATCTTTTTGGTTCAAGGCCAGCCTGGTCTACAAGAGCTAGTACCAGGACAGCTAGGGCTGTTGCAAAGAGAAACCCTGTCTCAAAAACAAACAAAAAAAGAAGATAGTAAAGAGAGTTCTATCTCCTGGCATAGAACTTTTTGTCAGTTTGATAT
>JAQHUG010000042.1:8787758-8813080 GCA_028555095.1 Dicrostonyx torquatus | reverse complement strand
TGTAAATAGTGAAAGTTTGACTTCTTTCTTTCCAATTTGTATTCCCTTGATCTCCTTTTGTTGTCTTATTGCTCTAACTAGAACTTGAAGTACTATACTGATATGGTGAGATGTTTGACAATATTAAAAACGAACTATGACATATGTAATAATAATGACAATTTTACAGAAATGACATTGAACGCGAACATTAGCAGAGAGGACCCTACAGACTTATTCCTAAACTGAGCATCACTTTCCGTGATTGTACTGCAATGATAGCACACTCTGACCAAATGCAGCTTGGGAAGAGTGCTTATGTGGCTTACAGGCTACAGTCTATCACCGATGGAAGCCAAGACAAGAACAAGAAGCAGAAACCATCAAACCCTGCTTACTGGCTTGCTTTCATGGCTTTCTTAGCTTGCTTTCTTATACATCACATATTAATCACTAATCAATAAAATGCCCGTATACAAGACTACAGTTCAGACGATGGAGGAAATTCCTCAACCAAGGTTTCTTCTTCCTAGGTGACTCTAGTTTGTGTCAAGTTGAGAAAAACTAAACAGTACATTCATGTACCAGGAAAGCACTCTATCTCTTGAACTTCACCAAGGTCTAAGTTTTCCCTTTAAAAATTCTAACACTATTCTAGTTCTAAGAACCTTTAGCATATAGAACCAATAACTAAGATACTTGTGGTGAGGTAATGTGGCCCCGTTATCTTGATTTCTAGCTTTGTTTACTTATGCAAATAATATTCTTTTCCTGTCACCAGGGGAAAATATTTCACCAGCACTCAATACTATATGTTACACATGAAATCCTAACTTACACTGTTCACAGCACACCCATTCATTGTAAATTCAACAGACTACTTGATCTTCTCTCTAAGTGTAACATGAGGGCTGGCTTGTTGGGGTTTCTGTCTCACCAGGTACCCCACAGCCGGCAAGCCCCAAAGAATATCACACAGACGTCTCTGTAAGATTATAAACTGATTGGCCCATTAGCTCAGGCTTCTTACTAGTTCTTATAACTTATATTAACCCATGGTTCTTATCTATGTTAGCCACATGGCTCAGTACCTTTTCTAAGCGGGACAGGTCACATGCTGCTTCTTTGGTGGACTGGGCAGGAATGGCGAGGGAGCTTCCTGCTTCCCAGAATTCTCCTGTTCTCACCTCTACTTCCTGTCTGGCCAATCAGCGTTTATTTAAAACATGATTGACAAAATACAGATACTTCTCCTGCACCACGCTAAGCGTAAGCAAATACTTGTACCTTGCTTTTGTTGCTTTTCCTGTTGCTGTGATAAGTACTTTGAGAAAAGCAGCTAGAAGGTTTGCTTCAGCTCACAGGTTGTGGTCCATCACCATGGAGAAGCCACAGGGGCAGGAGCCACTAATGTGCCAATGTATCTTGCAAGCAGATATTGCTGCAGACTGTGGGGTTTGTAGATGGTTGATACTGATCCTTACTTTTCTCCTCCAGTTGCCTTCAAAGTGTCTTCTACCATTAGTCAGGAGGAGTAAAGCTCCTACTTGGGGACTAGCTCAATTTCTCCACACTCAATGACCTAAGTAAGTTGTGTCTTCAGCGACAGAGCCTTACCATCAGGTTGTACAGAGTAACCAATAGCCTTGGTAATATCATGAGATGCTTCAAGGTGTGTGTGGGGTGTCTACGAGACCCCTTCAACCAACACCTGAATAAGTTGTAACCCATTCCTGGCATTGTAGGTTTTATTTGGTGGCATAAGAAATCTAGTTTGGGCAATATTTCCCCTGTTATAGGATTACTCCATTTAAATTCCTTTCATATATGTTTCTATTTTAAGAGTCTTCTACAGAGGTTTTCATATTGCCTTTCCAAAAGATCTTTAGTGTTCGTCATTCCTTCCCATAGTCCTTCCTTTACCCTGCCCTCCATCCCCTTCTCATTTAATTCTCCTAGTTTCTGCTTTATCTCTTTATAACACTATATCCCACTTTTCTCCATTCTGATACACTTTTACATATTCCCGAAACCCTGATTAGGGAATAGTGACACCCACAGTGGGTGGGTCTTCCCAGCTCAGTTAATGTAATCAAGATAATTCACCAGAGACACACTCACAGGTCTATATGATCTAGACAATCCGTCATTGGAAGCCTCTTTCCAAGTGACTGTATATTGTGTTCAGTTGACAATTTAAAATTTTAATCTTTATATCTCTCTTCCTATAAAAACTTTCTTAGATTATTCCTACTATGTTTAATGACATGAGAGTATTCAAAAAATGTAGAAAACAAAATACATCTCTCATCTAACTTTCCATATTCATACTTGACATTAGCTAAACCAATATTTTGACACAAACAGTGTTCATCTTCTAAATCCTGATGATTTTAACTTTCTATTCATTAAAGAAAAGGAATAGGAGTATTCTAAAACAGCTGGAGAAGAGTTTCTTGTTTCTCAGGCGAGAAGCATAGGATTTGGTTTATTATAAAATATTTGCTACGTTCATTCAATGCCTTAATCCTACATGACAAGATAATTAAGGTAGAAATGTGCTCACATTGTCTGCTTTGGACAAATACATATGGAATTAATTAAGAAGAACAAAGCTCAAATCATCGCCCATGTAAACAGGGGAGATATTACCAAGCAGTCAAGACACAGCTCAATGAAGGGAAGTAGGTAGAGTTGAACAGATTTGTGTATTGGAAGGATTTAAATATTTACAGCTGAAGTTCACGTGTGTGAGCTCTGATAACTTTTCAAGCACAAGGGAAGTAATAAAGATAATGATAAGAGCCACCAGAAATTATCAGTTGTATTTCAGCAAGTTACACTGGAGAGAACCTCTGAATTTCTCTCTCTTATTCCCCAGTTCCTTCTCCTTTTCAATTTCTATCTCTTGTCTCCCCTCCAGGTACCCCCACCTCCTTCTCTCCATGTACCCCCCCTTCCCTTTTCATTCTCTTTCTCTCTGTTCCCTTTCTCCCTCTCTCCTCTGACTTCCCTCTCCCCCTTGCCATTCACGCCCAACCCTTCCATGGAGTCGCTGCCTATAGAAAATATTCTGTGGCTTGGGGATGTGTTTCTCTATTTTGCCTGCATCCTGGTCTGTTTTCTATTGGTAGAAGGTCTGGCTCTTAGCATTTAGCTTTAATCTTATGTTTTAATGCCATCCAGTGACATTTTGGTTTTACTCACTATTTTCTCATACTCCCCACGGTGGCTGGTAAATTGGAGCTGACGGTAAACCTTCTTTTGCCTGTATGTCACCCTAAGGCACAGCCTTGTTTGCCTCAGTGCCCTGTCAATCACTGGAGCTAGAATCCTCCCAACCTGCTGGGAACTGAGTGGCCAGCTCCAAATCTCTGCTCTGTCACCTGTGATCTCCTGGTGTTTCAGGATGCTGAAATCAATCTGTGTAAGGGCAGGCAGACACAAGATAGGCACACATGCTTCTAACTGTGACAGGGTTGTGAGGCAAACCTGGAGGTGTTGACAGCAGGCCATGAAGGTTTTTCTGAGAAGCAGAGGAAAGAACATTAATGCGTCCATGAGGCCAGTGTAGACACAGCCATGAAAGAGGCCTTACTTTCCAAACTGAATTTCAGACATCACTGGAAAGAACAGAGATGCTCTTCAGGCCTTATCTGAATTTGTGGTCCAGAACATGGGCCAAACCTTTCCCATTTGCTTTGAAAAACATCCCAAATCTCAATAACTAAGCACTTGGTGCACTGTGCAGTAACTAAAACAGTTCTTTAGTGTAATTTTGAAAGAAATCAGTTAGAATGTCAAAAAATGTTACATTTGAGAAAAAGGTTTTGAGAGAAAATGGCACCCCTTAAATATAATTCTAGAAATTATTAAATATTATTGGGGAGAAGTGGAATAAAGAAACACTAGCATCACCTAGAAATGTGTTTAACCTTAGACCCTGCATTAGGTACTGCCTTAGCCAGATACCATAAATATAGGCACCATCTCTCAAACAACTCCTTAGTCATTTACAATCTTATGAATTGAGGCCAGATTCCCAGAAATGGGTGGTTTTAATTTCATTCGAGCACTTAAAAATCTTTAGAAACAAAAATTAAACCAATTTTTTTTTTTTTGGTTTTTCGAGACAGGGTTTCTCTGTGGCTTTGGAGCCTGTCCTGAAACTAGCTCTTGTAGACCAGCCTGGCCTCGAACTCATAGAGGTCTGCTTGCCTCTGCCTTCCGAGTGCTGGGATTAAAGGCATGTGCTACCACTGCCCAGCTCCAATGGACATTTTTAAATCCCTGCTTTGAAGCAATCAATGCCTTTCTCTCTTGGGCTTTCTTTATTCTGTCTTATCATAAAACTAAGTACCATGTTACCAGTACTTGGTACTTAGGCAAATTATTTTATACTTGTCCATCTAGAAATAAGGTTCACCAGAGGAACAGAACTGATAGAATGTATATATATATATATATATATATATGACATTTTAAATTGGCTTACACAATACTGTCTGCACAGTCCAACAATAGCTGTGTTGTGCTGTGCTGGGGAGGCAGTGAGCAGCCATAGTTTCTTAGTCTATAAGGATGGGTGCCTCTGCACTCCCAGTCTGGCACTGAAGGCATGAAAGATTCCTGGAGAACTGTTCTCTTTGGTCCACATCAGGAGTCTGAAGAAGCTGGCTTCTGACATTCAGCAAAGGAATGCTGGAGCACCAAAAGCAGCAACACAGCAGGTGAACTTACCAGTGAGAGTGAAGGCAATCGGCCAAACCAAAGAAAGATTCTTTCTTCTACCTCCTTTATCTGTTGCCCACATTTAGGGTACATCTCTCCACTTCACATAACCTGATCAAGAAAACCTCTCGCAGGTGTGCCTAGCAGTTTGCCTCTTAGTTGATTTTGGATCCAGTCTCACCAAGACTAACCTTCACAGCCCATTAACCAGGAGAGCAGCCTAAAGGAGTATGCGGCCCGCAGGACCAAGGATGGATGCAATCATCAGAGCTTCACTGTAAGGTGACTGGGAGTCTGCTTCTGTGCATTAAATTTCTAAGGTCACACTTGTGTACAGCAGCTATCAGGCCAATAAAAATGTCTTCAATGCCAATATCAGGAAAAGGAATTTCAGAGTGTTCCCCGTTGCCATATGAAATATATCTTATTTTTTATTTTACTTCATTTCATCATTTAAAAAATTTGATGTGTTTGATTGTTTTGCCTGTATGTGTGTCTGGGGACGATATGTATGCAATGCTTCAAAAGGACCATGCATTAGACTCATGGGACTGAACTTAGAAATGGTTGTGAGCTATCATAGGTCTTGGGAATTGAACCCAGATCCTCTGGAAGAGCATGCAGTACTCTTAACCACTGAGCCATCTCTACAGACTCCATTGTTTTACTTTGTGTGTGTGGCATTTGTGGCCACTTGCATGTTTGCATGTGGGTGTACTCATTCATATGTGTGCATGTGGAGGCTAAAGGCCGACGCCCAGTGTTTCCTCTATCATGCTCTCCTGTTTCAGCTAGCCTAGTTGACCAGAGAGGCCCTGGGGTTGGCCTGTCTCCATCCTGTCGTAGAAGTGAGATACTGTTGCTTCTTAACACATTCAGGTTTTTGATCTGTGATGGAGACCTGAACTAGGGTTCTCATGCTTTGCAGCCAACACTTTACTTACTTAGCTAACTCCACAGCCCAGATTTATTTCTTGAAATAAAAACAAAAAGTTGCCTAGTATTATAAGATGTTCTTCATCCAAATACATGCCTTTGAGCCTGTTGAAAACAAAAAAAAATGGAATATCAACTGTATTAGTTTTCAATACTCCGTCGAAATACTTAAGACAGTCAACATAAAAGGGAGAAAGGTTTATGCTTAACTCACAGTCTTGACCTGCTACCTGGGCCTGCTGCATGGAGCCTGGGGTGAGGCAGTGCATCATGGGAAGTGCTTGCAAGGTTTGCAGGCCCTTTATAACCATAACTACTCTCTTCATGGTGGCTGGGAAACACAGTGAAGCAGAGCAGAGCCTGGTGTTCCAGCATCCTTTCCAAGGACACACCCTCAATAACCCAGCTAAAGGTTCCACCGTGCCATAGTGCTGCAGGCTGAGGACCAACCCTTTAACACATGGACCTCTGGGGAACCTGTAAGATCCAGACTGTAGTGTCTACCCTTTTGATAAGTGTCACATTTCATTCCAGACAGGAAAGGAGGGCTCTAGGGAGTCTAAGTGTTGCTAAGAAAATTAATGCTGCTATTTAGCATTGAACATATTGTTGGGCTCTTCATCTTACCCAATTGACTTGATTAAAGTAAGCCAGATAATATATTTCTTTTTATTAAATTCACATTACCCAGAAAATATCTTCAATGTTAACATTTTGTCCATGGTCAAGAAGAAAGACATTACCCAAATTTTCTTTAGTTTTTTTATATTGCTTTCTTTTCCTTTCCTACCTATTCAACCAAATACAAGTGGCTTGAGGTTAAAGTATATATATATATATAAAACCTTATTTTTGTTGCCTTTAGTGCCTGGCACAAGTCCATTGCATAAAATAGTCCCTAGGAGCTGGGCAATTCAATCTAATTCTATAATTTAGAGGGATTGACGCTGTGCCACACAGCAGCCTGAGGGCCTATTTAATTAGTGCCAGTGTGAAGGCTAGGAAGGATGTGGTGTTGATAAAACAGAATGCAGTGACTGACTGACCTGGGCATGTCAGTCTGTGGTTTCTTTTCTTCCTCCCTCCAAAGTCATTGTCCCAAGTCTCTTCCATTTTGATGGTCACAGTGCCAGACTGCATGCCTCGCTGCTACTCTCCAGCCAAAGGATTCAAGGTGATAAAATTGTTGGTGGGGAGACAATAAAGTGACCTTTTGAAAATAGCTATCCTGAGTCTCCCCATCTGTGGAAAACGTCAAGGCAGGGGTGGAATCGTGAACATTTGAAGATGTGGGAGGCCTCGGAATTCTCTAGAAATTGGGCACAAAAAATAAGTGTCCTAGAAATGTACTTTTGGGTCCCAGCTGATACTGAATGGACCAAAGCCTGCAGATAAACAAGACACCCAAATGACTCTACACACAGTAAACTTTGTAATTAATCATTTCCTGTGTTATATGTGCCACCCAGATGGCGATACCCAAACAGCACCTGTCAGTGACTTGATTATCAACATCAAAACCAATAACATCAAAGTCCACTTTTGGCATTGTACAATATTGACCAGTAACCAATGAAAAACCCAGTTATTTTACAATATGTGGAAGTATGATTAACTCCATAGTTTGTGGATACTTCTAAGAAACGCCATAGAAACTGCTTAGTAAATGCCTGCATGAGGCAGAGAAAATGCTACTTTTGTTCATGAGTTTGTTACTCTGTGTTCTTTTTGCCTGAGTCAAGCCATGTAACCACTTAAGCCAAGCAAAGGCATTTACTTGGTTAGGTTTCTAAAAAACGATACTTCCTTCATCCTTGGAATTTCCGGTTGATTAGAAAAGCTCCTTCAAGCATTTTTTTATTCTAATTACTCATTAATAAAAAGACAGAACAGGTGCTACACGGAGAAAACAAGAAAACAATGAAAGCATCCCCAACATGTTTACTTCCTTCTAATTTTTATGTGATTGAAATAATCCTGTGTCTATCGTTCAGCATGCTCTTTTATTTTAAACCATGACAAAACATTGTGTCATGTTATTTCCTGAAATATTAATCATAACTTCATGCAATCATACTAGATAATCATTATATAATTAAGCCTTTTATAGTAAAAAAATTCATGATTGCCCAATATTTCACTGGAAACTGTAAAATAGTTAACCATCCCTTTATCATTAGACAACTAGTAAATCTAACTATGCAAATAAAGTGAAGAAATGTTCATATTTGGATTAAAAGAAGATCAGTATGGACACTTAATATAGACTGAGTCCCAGCTTGGTAGGACCACTGGTCTTAACACAGATAACACAGACCCTTAAAGTACTTATTAATTTGAATAAAGAAAACAAAATCCCATAGTCTGTTTAGTAAATTCAAAACGTATGATATTGATTCTTCTGTAAATAATCAACTTTAAAGTGCTCATTTAACTATTGACATTCATGAGCTTTACGAATGGATTCAGGCTATAGATATTGTCTGTAATAGAATCTACATTAAAAAGCATTTTTTAGCTGGAGTTTTTTTTTAAATTGTTACCATTTTCAAATTTTTCCTTACTTTTTTCCCAAGTTGACTAAATTACATGCATCTCAATTATGGACAGGACAAAGCTTGGGAGAGTTGTTACTCATCATGGGATCCACACTTGATGAGTAGTGATAGACCCTTGGTGATGCTACTGATCACCAAAGGAAAAAAAGACACATTTAAAATATAAATATTTACTGTGAAATTTATTAAAAATTTTACAAAATGTAATCATTTTAAACTAATTTTTGAATACATATCTTTAGACAATATATACATTTGTAGGTATACATGTGGGCACCTACAAATGTTTATGTTTTTATAAAGTTTAAGAGAAATCAAAGTTTCAAGGAAAACAAAACTCTTAATGCTAATAACAACCCACACCAAAACAAACAGCAGGAAATCCCACTAGGCAGAAAGGACATAGTCAAACTGTCTTGAAATTGGATTATCTCCTTGGAAGCCACAAAAATCAATTTGCCACAAGATGAAACCTTTTCAATAAAACATTTTTAATTAAACTAGATATTACAGCATCCAATTACCCTATGCAAAGAACTAGACACAGTATTTACAGATACTTAAGAACTTGAAAAATAGATGCCAATAGACATTAAATTCCATGCTCAAACAGAACTCCTGAGATCCAACACATTAAGGGGAGTTATTGTAAGGAGGGACTTCTGACACATTAGTCATTTCTCAGTGGTTACACTGAGTGACCCTTCAAGCACCATGAGAAGACAACCAAAGACATTTGGAGCATCTCTTGCCAGAATTATGCCTCTGTTGCTTGCCACAAACCAGAACTTCATAGTGATTGCAACAGAAATCTGAGGCTTGACTCTCTTTGTACTCACACAAAGCAAAATTCATTGCTCTGTGACAATCACCAAATCAGGAAGCAGTAGATACATTATTATCTTAAAACTTAGAAAGGACGGGTCTTTCATAGTCACAGAAAATCCCTAGTTTAGAAGTTAACTTTCTATTTATTTATTTTTGGTTTTTCGAGACAGGGTTTCTCTGTGGCTTTGGAGCCTGTCCTGGAACTAGCTCTTGTACACCAGGCTGGTCTCAAACTCACAAAGATCCGCCTGCCTCTGCCTCCCGAGTGCTGGGATTAAAGGCGTGCACCACCACCGGCCAGCAGAAGTTAACTTTCTACAAATAAAAAGATTCTACTTTAAACTATATCTCAAGTGCATCCCTCATCCTCAAAGGCTTGGAACTTCATGATCTCGTTGCTGTTTCTCCAGGTTTTACAATGTACCTTCAAGGATCCCTTCTGAGGATTCAAGTGTCATCAACTTTCACTGGAATTAACTTTATTAAAACTATTCCACATTATAAGTTTCAATGATTGGAATAGTTTCTGTAACAGAAGCTGTTCTTCAACCTGGTTGAAGAATCTTTTTGAATCTGATGGTAGCAGCATCTATCTACATTGTCCTTCCATTCTTAAATATCAGTTTTTTATTTCAGCTGCCATTCTGATGTCTTACCCTACCTACCCCGTGTCACTCTTAATCCTAACAACTCAACAAATCCTAAACAAATACAAAAGAGAAGCAACACAGCGTAGAGAACTTTTGCGGAGGCATGCCAAGTAGGGATTTCTAAAGAGAATAACCCAAGTCGTCGACTTTCAAATTTGGGAGAGATATTTGACTACATTTATTTCAAACCTTTAAGCCCCTCTGCAATATCCCCTAATGGGTTGTCTTATCTCATCTGGATAAACCGGTCCAACTCTAAAGACTTCATGATCTTCCATGACAGAACATTGTATTAAAGTATATTATATAGGATGTCAGTTCTTAAAATCCCATCTCCAAGCTTTGTGTGACATCAAGTGAGCAGGACAGCTGGTTTTACACAAGTCTATTAGGTCTTTTATAAGACAGCACTAAAAGACTTTGAAGATAACTATGACATTTATGTCTTTCTCTTTCCAGGCTAAACTCAGTCTTTAACTTGATTCCATCACCCTTTTTTGATGCATTCCGATTTGCCTATATCCTTTTTTAAATGTGGCTCCTTGAACAAAATGTCTGAAGTTCTGATTACTGAGCAGGGTCTTCCATCTCTCTGATGTAAAGCTTATTC
Source organism: Dicrostonyx torquatus (assembly GCA_028555095.1). Classification (NCBI taxonomy): domain Eukaryota; kingdom Metazoa; phylum Chordata; class Mammalia; order Rodentia; family Cricetidae; genus Dicrostonyx; species Dicrostonyx torquatus. The sequence continues at coordinate 8,802,788 of JAQHUG010000042.1, read as the reverse complement.
TCATGTTTTTGTTACTCACTATGGGATTTTCTTTTTTGGTACTGATATCAAATTATTTCATTCTGAAGTTCATAATTGATCAGACCCTTAGCTTTTTAAGCTAGTATTTTTGTAAAGCTAGTTTCTTCTATCTCAGTATTAATCTTTTGGGACCTATATCAATTTTTTCTTTGCTTATTAGTACTAATTATTAAAAAACAGAATCATAAAATACAAAGACAACAATCTGAATTTTTTCCTCAAGTCTTTCTTCCATGTGTGTGATCAGAGCATAGTTACCAGACTGATAACTTAACTTCACATTTTTGTGAAGTGTTTCCATATTTCCATGTGGATTTTAAATTTTTAACCCATTGAATATCTTCAAAAGTTTATATAAAATTGATATACTGGATAGTACTAATGCTTAGTGAATTTTAGTTTTTACAATGAATGCTTATTTTTTAAATAAATTTACAGGAATATAGGCATAAATGATTTCATTTAGAAATCTACAGTACTATTGCCAATGTATTTTCAAAATTATAGGAAACCAAGTACCAGCTAGGTTTTGCCTAACTGTTCAAGAATTCTGGTGATGGGCAAACTCTCAGCATTTAAGAATGCCTACTTCCCTCAGATCAAAGAATTAGCATTGCAAGTATAGGACTTAACTTCTTCATGTTAAAAGGTAAAGAGCAGCTACACTTTCCCTCTATTTTTATGCCACACATCTGCTAATGCCGCACACACATCTGTTATAATTTGCTTTAAATTACCATTCCTAAGTAATTTCCTCGAATTTCTCTTTCTTCTTCCAGGTAGAATAAACAAGTTCTGTGTTCTAATTGCCTTGTACATGTATATGTACATATATGTACATGTATATGTGTAGGGGAGCAGGAAGAACATACACCACTTGCTACTTTGCTTCATGACCATGATCAACATGCTTTTCTCTCACCTAGACTGTGAGGTTTTCCAGGGAAGTATGGGAGAATCTTCATTTTCTTACCATTGATGCCTACAAGTATTCCTACCATAAAGAGATGGGGGTATGAAGACATAGAAAAACATGTATCGTTTCATATCTATAATGATACTGCAATTGCAGTGGCTTCTTGTTCCTACTTGAGCTGGAGTTCATCAATTATCAATGTGAATTTTTAAAGCGCTCAACAGTACGATCATAACCCCTTATTATTTCCCGGGTACTGGTTCTAGGATTCCTCACAATTTCTGTGTCTAACTACACACTACAGAAAAAGATGTAAGGTTAAAAAACCAAGCAAACAGTGGTGGAGAGAGATTAGAGGTCTATGTTATGACAGGAATCCTAATATATTTTCTGTGTCACAAAAGGAAAAGACATCCCTGGGGATTTTCTGTCATATGAATTCCTTTTTATCTATTTAGACTTTCCATAGTTTACTTGGCTATCCCATGGACACTGATCTTTATTCTACCCAGGTAGTCCTATAAAGTAAGAAGTGAGGCTACCCCACTCTCAAGTTCAATAGTTTCTCAATATTGCTCAGAGTTGGCAAATTTTCTCAGGAGAACTATGGATAGTTCAGAAAGTAGAACTGACTGTTACTTTATTTGATTCATTGGGTGTTGCCAGTCACTATGTTTTGAATGAAAATAGCTTTCTGGTAAGTGTTGTCAGGAGACAGATTTTTCTATAGTCATGAAGGTATGTTTGAAATTATCTTGAGACTACAGTAGGATTTTTTCATAGTAAATAATGAAGCTTTCTATTTCAGTTGTTTATAAAGACAGAATCTTTCCACTTATCCTAGGGTATTTCTGCCTTCAGAAAACTTCTGCTACTTCTCTCCAGTTTGGTAATTCTTATAATCTTCATTGACCTGTTTAAAATCCATTTCAGTAGAGCTAGAAGCTCGGCATTTCAGGTAAATTCAACTAGAACCCAGTGATCTTATCACTCACTGAATTCAACTTCTGCCTCAGACATCATTGTGAAAACAGAATAAAACCATCAGTGCTTCAGATTCAAAATAGTTTTATGATCTTAAAACTTGGAATGAAAAATCTGAAATGAAAAATAATCCCATCCTACCCAGGGCTAACCCTAGCCACAGGGAGCACAGGAGGACAAAACCCTTTTGCCTCCCCTTTGACATTCCTGTGTTGTGGGCATTTCTTAGTTAAATGTGTCCACAAAGCTTGAGATCAGCAAACTGTCAGGCTGTTTTCCTCTAGTGTTCCATGGCCAAATGGTTAGTGTGACCCCCTCAGCAAACAGAATCTAATGTAGAGTTCCATTTTTAAGTCTCTGTGCCTTTAGAGCAATGGACGCCTTACTGATCCAGTAATCTCTTACTTCTGGAAGCAACACTGAAAAAAATAAACATTTTTTTTTCGAGACAGGGTTTCTCTGTAGCTTTGGAGCCTGTCCTTGAACTAGCTCTTGTAGACCAGGTTGGTCTCAAACTCACAAAGATCCTCCTGTCTCTGCCTCCTGAGTGCTGGGATTAAAGGCGTGCGCCACCACCGCCCGGCTAACATTTTGTAACTAAGAAATTGAAAGACATGCCAACCCTAAATACAAGAAACCATGGTAAGAGAAAGCCAGTGTTGTGTCTGGTTCCTTAATGCAGCATCTTTTCTTCCACAATGCATTGGCAATACCAAGTTGGCAACTTTACCCCAGTGTGACCTCTATCCTTCCACTTTAATGTGTCAGCAAATAACATGTGCAGAGCCTATGCTCTCGAGTTAATCATCAGCTTCTACTTTGTTCATGCAGTGTATGAAATCTCTGCCACTTTTGTTAAAAGCTAATAATAAAAATAAGCCTATAAAATATATAACTATTTCTGCAATCAAGCAGTAATGCTAATAAATGAGGAATTAAAACTTTCATGCATGTAAAAAGCCAGCTTTAATGTGATATTAGCCATCTACATTACATAGTCATTTATTTAAATGCAAGCATCAAACAAAACACTGAAACAACACAGTGAATAATGCATATGTTGTCATTTTAGAAATGATGAATGTGTGTGTGTGTGTTTTGAGGATATTGTACTGTGAAAGAATGTTTGTCTAGCAAGCATGAAGTCCTGGATTTTATTTTCACCACTGAAAAAAGTTACGCATATAACCACAGAGTGAAAATAATGGAAAATATCTAAGTCACATATTGCAGCAATGGTGAAATTTTGCTCTAGGACAATAGAGCAAACGTGGCTGCATACTAACAGAAGTCTCACATGGTTCTTATACTGTAATCAGTGACATTTCAGTCTTCAGAATCCTACAGTCTAGAAAGAATGACACAAAGGAGCATTATCTAATGCGCCAGCAATGTTAATGCACTTGTGATAAAATGACTGCTTTTAGCACAGCACGCCTGGAATGAGGTCGACCACTGCTCAGCAGCAGGTGTTGGGTATAAATACACATCCAGAACTGTACATTTGGCCTCTCCCTCTTGGCTTCCCCTTCTCTGTTACTTTTCTGTTTCAAGGCACTGACTTTATTGTTAACTCAAGGGCAAGGTACCTTCGGTCATCCTGTTCTTCAGATTAGAATAACTAATATGCTTGGTTATTTGGTGCTGCTGTGAAATCTATCCTCGACACTTATTTTAAATGGGGGGATGTCCACGCTCAGATGACATTGCTGTTAGAGAAAAGAGCCCCACTCACTTGGTAATGTTGCATTTAGAATTCTTTGCCTAGAATATCATCTTCTGGTTAAAGCACAACTAACAACACATCTTGTACTTTATGTTTTGACAAGTTACTTTTTCAGCCCTGGGATCCGTCATCCACTCCTAAGCAGGCTACATGCTTGCTTTTATGCTTCTTAGTCCATTTACAAAAGACACTCTTTAATTTTCAAGGTTTGAGAAATGACAGATGCCAGATAACAAAATGGACATGTTCTCATTTGATTCATTTCAAGGAATCAGATTATCATTTTATAAGCTCTACTGCCAAACTACATGGCTAATGACTGATCTGACTCACCCTAGTGATTTAATATTGCACAACAATTCCAGGTAACTTCTGGTTAGCAATATGTGAGCGTCTGCAGGACCAGCTTAGATCTTCTAGCACCTAGGACTGAGCTTGGGGATAGCAGGCTACCAAGAGTGATTTTGTGTTTGCGGCTGTGGGTACCAAATGGCCTGATCAGCCAGACCACTCTGCAGTAGAGGCTGTTTTGGGACCCATGAGAATCTTCACTGACCTGTAAAAGGCAGAATTCTGGAGTTTGACCTCAGATTAGAGGCAAGCATTAGAGACCACCCTTTAATCTGCTTTTTACAGTCACAAAAAGGTTTCTTCTTATGAAGTGAGTCAGGTTGGCTTGTGACAGCACTTTGGCTTCTGGTAAAACTATTCAGATCACCCTACCTGCACAAACACATGCATTTCCAACCCCAAAGACTGAAAAGGTCATCACACTATTGTGTTCATCAAAATGACATTTATACATCTGTTCTTAATGAGACAGGAAAACACTTTTAGTTCAAACCACATGGAACGATTAGGAGAATATATAATCATAGTCATGTCTGAAACTGGAAGGAAAGATAAATTTCTCTAGGTGGTACAACAGTCGATACTTTTTCTCATTTCTAATATCCCCTCCTTCCCTCCTTCTCCTTCCCACCATCCTTTCCTTCCTCCCTCTCTCTCACACCTTTCTTGTTTTAGTGCCTGTGGCTGAATCCAAGGTTTTACACACGCTGAACTTAATATACCCTACCATCGAGCTACAGCTTCCTCCAGAAACAATTACTTTATAATATGCATGTATTGTTTCTCTTGCATCTAAAATTTAAAAATAATAAACAATTACCTTTTCATTGCTTGCTGTAGTCATAGTATTTTATCATAGCAAGAGAAAAGCAAGTAATACAACCCCTCAAAGGTAAATTATCATCTCCCAACCATTTAAAAGGCAGTTCTCCCCCACTGTGCTGAGACATGGAAGGGCTAAGAGGAAGGCGCAGCCAGGCGTAGAACAAACCAGTCCAGTGTGAACAGTGGCATGATTCACAAGAAATGACAAAGGCGACTTGAAGAGTCCTGGAAATGAGCTGGCCACTCTGATGACTTAAGGGGGTATGGATACATTCCCCAGTGACTCCCAGGGATATTTATAAGAGGTGATCTAAAGAAAAGTATATTTTAGGTTTAAACAGTTCAAGCAATTAGAAGTCACCCATCATAAAGACAGACAGGGATGAGAGTGGACTCCATTCTCTCTGACTTCTCTTCAAAGGAGGCAGCTGGGAGCTCTAAAACTGCTGCAGATTTTTATATTTGGGAGGAAGGTGACATACCAGGAAGTTTGATGAATGAGACAGAGAGTCTTGTGTCTAGTTGGCTCTTTTCCTCTTTCCCCAGAGACTATGGCTTCCCTCAAGACAAGATGTCTAAGCCAGGCGGTGGTGGCGCACGCCTTTAATCCCAGCACTCGGGAGGCAGAGGCAGGCGGATCTCTTGTGAGTTAGAGACCAGCCTGGTCTACAAGAGCTAGTTCTAGGACAGGCTCCAAAGCTACAGAGAAACCCTGTCTCGAAAAACCAATATATATATATATATATATATGTGTGTGTGTGTGTGTGTGTGTATGTATATGTATATATATACATATATATATATGACAAGATGTCTAGATCCTCCACTTAAGGCTGAAGGCTGTGCTGTAAACAGTGCAGTTACCCATATAAACCCACAGCCATGCAAGGGACATGGAGGCAATGACCTCTTTACAGCTAGACTCTAAGCCAGCAGTTCTCAGCCTGTGGGTTGCAACCATTGGAAAACAAATATCTGATGGTCTTAGGAACTGAGATATCACTCAGTAGCAAAATTACAGTTATGAAGTAGCAAGGAAAATAATTTTATGGCTGGGGATCACCACAACGTGAGGATCTCTATTAAAAGTCTCAGCATTAGGAAGGTTGAGAACCACTGCTCTAAGCTGAGGGGTTGGAAGCTGGGACCCCTGCTGAGTAGGGTGGCCAGCGAGAAGGCAAAAGCAGGTGAAAGGGCAGAGAACACTGACTGGGGACTGGGGCGGGGGACTAGCTTCGCTGGGCAGAGTGTGGTGGGGGTGAATACGGTTCTGTTCCCACAGGTTGGCCATTTCCTTGACAACCTTCACAACCCTTCGACCACCAGTGACATTAACTATCCCGATGGGTGGCAGTTATTGGTATGTTAGTCCCCGGGGCTTTCTGAGCCCCAAAGTCATACACCACAGGAAGGTAGCTCTCCTCCCACTAAACACAACAATGGCGCCACGGAAGCAAGTCTTCTGAAAAATGCTTCTTCGTCCTGGGTTAGTAAGGAGCTCACTGGTGGAGCAGTTGGAGAATATAATTGCTTTCTCACCTGTGAAGTGTGGAGCTCCACTTCCTCTGAGGGGAGGGAGGATTCTTCCAGATGGAAAGAGCCTCCTGCTGTGTCACTCTAGGGCTGTCCTTCCCTAATCCTTTCTTTATTGTCTCTCCATAGCTACATCACCTCCCAAATCTTCTCCTTCTTCTGGCTTACTTTTTCTCTGTTTCTATACTTCTCTTCCTGAATTTTCTTTTCATTTTTGTCAGAACTTTACCTAACAAACTGAGGGAAAACAATCTGAATGTAGAGCACCTGTCACCTCATGACAAACAAGCCAACCCACACCTCAGGGGACCATGGATTCTCTTGCTTAGCAAGCCCATGTGTTCTGGACCCCAAAGTCTAGGAATGGCATCCAGAATCTCCTTTCTAGCAAAACTTTGGTCAGGATGTAATGCATGAGAGAAGACTAAAAATAAAAGGAAAAAGAGTTCTAGGTAGAATGGAGATGGCTCAGCAGTTACGAGCACTTGCTGCTCTTGCAGAGGACCCGGGTTTAGTTCCCAGTACCTCACTTGGTGTCTTACAACCATCTGTAACTAAAGTTCCAGCATGATCTATCACCCTCTTCTGGTTTCCATGGTGACTGCATACACATGGTGCACATGCGTCCTGTGAGAGCAAAACAGGAAAAGTTTATCTTGCAGGCTAAGCGTTCTGTTCGCAGTTAATAATCAGCTCCTGTGTGTGCGATGTTTGTTTGACACATCTGTACCAGATGCGTTTGATCACATGTGGGCAGGAAATATGTCAAGATATATGCTTGCCCCTGATTGGACCTGATGGGAAATACAGTGGCCTTGCGGGGTAGCCTTTTTAAGCCCCTGCAAAGCGTGACTCGTGGCTATTTTCTGGGAGCTCAAAGATGAACCTGATCTTTTGTTCAGAATCAATAGGAATAAGTCCTATAAGGAAGGCAATACATAATGGTCAAAAAGTCTAAGAAACAGGATTTGTGAGTCATATATATTCTTAAACATAGCAGATATGATTTCAAGATGGAAAAGTGTTTAATACAAATAAAATACACAGATATTACATATTTTTAAGAATAAGCAGACCAGGAAAGATGCATTTGAGAGCAGAAACACATACCTAGCCGTTTCCATAGCAACTATAGTGTCCTGACTCTTACTAGGTCAGTTGTGAGTAAAAAGGATTTTCAGGATCCGGCAGTTGCCACCATGGCCTGGTGTGTTACGCTGCCATAGATCTGATGAGGGGCTGCTGTGCACACTGTGGAAACTCCTGATACCCATCTACAGAAACGCATGGGGCTGTGGAGGACTGCTAGCACCAAGCTTTTAAAAGCAGGAGGGCAGGGGCTAAGGGTCTGAAATGCCACTGGCAATGCATTCTGCTGAGAATTTGTATTTAATCCTTTAGTTAAAGAGGGTCCCTGGAGGCTTTGCACAGGTGGCTGAGTAGAGTTCTTCCAGAGAGTTCACAGAGTTCTCTCAGAGAGTGGCGGCAGGATCTGGGTGCAGGTGGGCACAGCAGTGCGGTGACAGGATCTGGGTACAGGTGGGCACAACAGTGCAGTGGCAGGAGCTGGTGCAGGTGGACACAACCATGTGGCGGCAGAAACTGGGTGCAGGTGGGCACAGCAGTGTGGCGGCTAGGGCTTCAGGAGTGTCCCGGCTTGCCAACCCATTGACAGATAAGCTGTCCCTTGAAGCACTTGCGGATACTGGAGAAAGACAGTGGTGCTAATTGTCTAGTGTTGTTCTTAAAGTCTTCCCCAAGATGTGCACCCAGTTCCCATTCACAGATCACAGTCACTGGACCACACCCGGCTTCAAAGAGGGACATTTCCACCATAGGTCTGGAAGAGAAGAAACCAAGATGTATGGGGAGGAATCCTCACAGCCGCATTGCCCAGCCTACAATCCTTACCTCTGGGGGCTTAATCCTGCTCTGTCTCCATTTACTAGAAAATTCTATTGACATTTAAGAACTTTATGCCTTCGTAACTTAACCTGATCTAATATTAAGTCTATAAAGAAAGAACACCTTACATTTGTATTTTTCCAACCTAATCAAAAACATTCTCTCTTTGTAGCCCTTCAGCCTGCCACATTTGAAGTTGACTTTGTCCATTTAGCAGATATTGAGAACGTAGGAAGTGTCAAGTATTAGGCTTGTAGAAATGAACAAGGTTTGCATTGGAACTTACAGTCTACCAGGAAAAAAAGAAAAATTTAATAAGTCATCTGCAAACCATTAATTACTTATGATTGGAAAAAAAGGAGTGGATGACAGCTAAGTTATACAATGAGACCGTCAGAGTCCTGTGGTGGAGGGATCAGCTAGTGGGAAAATTGGTGTCAAAAGTCTGGAGAATGAAGGCAAAGGAAAGTACTCTTAAAACACAAATCAAAAAAATAGAACAACAAAAAGACCAATAAGACAAACTATCAGTGCTCGTGGAATTGAACTGTGTCCAGTACAGCTAAGCAGAATAATCAAGAGAAAAAGACAGGGTCCTGGAGACATGGCCCTTGAAGGTGAGATCACAGCAATCACCCACCACCACAGAACAAATAAGGTGTTCGTCGGTTCCACTAAAACCACAGAAGTGGAGGATTTTAAAGAGAGCAATGATATCATCACGTAGGCATGTGTGGACTGTTCTAAAAGAATTCTACAACAATCATCATCACTGTCTTGTACACGAGAGGCTCAGTCTGTCACCTGCTGTCAGACTTCTCAGAACACACTGTAGCCCACTCCGAAATGGCACCCGCCTCCTACACACCTGTAGATCCTTCCCTCTTTGGTCATGGCCTTTGTCACTTGTGTTTTTAACGGAGAGAGGATTTATTTGAGCTCGCAGTTCAAGTCACAGTCCATCACGACAATAAAGTAAAGAGATCGAGAATTCGAAGCAGATATTCTCATTACATCCACAGTCAGAAGAACCCAGAAACCAATGCATACACTCAAGTGCTCTGTTTGCTCTCTCCGCTTTTCTACAACTTAGAAGCCCCTGCCTAGGGCTAGGTCTTCCCGTTTCAGTTCACACGACTAACATAACCCCACAGACATTCTCAGAGTCTCATCTTAATCTAGACAGTCGCTCAGAGGTTTGCATCCTGGTGTCCAGTTGGCCTTTGTCACTTTCTAACATCTTAGGTAATTAGTAGTTTATTGTCTATCTTCTGTTGCTAGACTATACAGAGCATGGGATACTTTTTCCTAAAAAGCTGGTGACAGGTAGGTGCTCAACAGATTATCTGTTGAACGAAAGAGTTGCATCGTTATCTCAAGCTGCATTGGAAGATGGTTTATCAATCAGTGGTTGCAATTTAATATAGTCAGCTCAAAATAATTGCTTCCCAACTGTGTGGTCCCTAGACAAAGCACACAACACACTTCAATACCCAAACATGAACACTGCTTCTGGGCAGAAACACATCATTAGGTTATTCAAAGCTTATGAGAAAGTGTTTTAGCCAATGAACTATCAAAATTTTGAGGAAACTTTAGGAAGGGAAGGTTATGAAACTTGGTCAGGATCATGAGTCACAAAACAGCGTAGCTATTTAACAGGATTGCTACAGGTACCCATTAGAATGTCCTACTGTGTTAGAATTATAGTGTTGCACAACACAGCAGCCATTAGCCCTTCAAATATATCTTGAGACATTTTTTTGTAGCCTTGGAGGTATTTTAAGAACTAATGTGTAATTGGCAAGTTGTAACTTGTGACAATGTCTAGAATTCCTAGGAGAAAGGCAGCTTGATTGGTTAAAAAGTATTCAACATTTCCTGCTTTGTTTCTTTGTTCCTATGACCTCAATCAACAGTTGCTGTCTTATTTCAGAAATTAAATTTCTAGAAAAACAAATTCCCATTGCCAATATTATGACCTGATTCCCAATTAAATTCATTATCAGATATTGATTATATTTTCAGTATGTCCTCACTACTGGTCCATTGATTTATCTGATCATTTGTCAAACACCTTTTCATCTACTGCGGGGAGGTAGTACAGTAACAGACAAAATTGGAGCAATTCGAGGTCAAGAAGTTAAGTTACATGCAAACTATTAAAAAGGCTTAAGGAAAGACACTTAAATGATTATATAAAGAAACATCCAGGTGATGGCAGTGTTAAAACTTGGTTTCGCTAGTGACAGTAACCCCTCTGTGTATTAAACATACACAGATACACTATGTCAAATATAAATACCAAAACAATCTTTCTGCTTTGATCATATGCTCAGTACTATAGAGACGTACTTCTGCCTCTATTAATAGTCTCTCTGGAACGCCCGAAGACAGCTTACACATGGAACTACAGAGCATGATAATGAGACCAAAATAGGAGCAAGTTCCTTCTGACCACGATTTCTTTCTCTGTCTGCATGGGACTGTATTCACATTTGCATGACAGTGTTCTACTACACATCAGGACGATGTGTACTAAACGGGTAATATTAAATTAAGAATGACTTTTAATCCTGGCTCTCGATTTCCTCTTACCAGCACTCCTACCAACAATGGAATTCTAACCCCCACCTTCTCTGCTAACGAGGCTCTGCTTCCCCTGGGCAGACTTGCCTGGCCCCTTGCTGCCTGTGTGAGTCTCTGCTTGCCACAACAGTGAGCACCAAGCATTTTCTGGCTCACTGAATGTTATCTTCATATGTGCAGTTCAGGCTTCGGTGCCTGTGTCTTGAACCCAGAGGTAGGCTGTGGTCTGTGTGCCTGCACCCCCCCCCCATTTCTTTCCCTATCTTTCTGGAGATGAACCTAAGTGTCAGAGTACATGCTTTTAGAAACAGTTAAAGCAGCCTATGCCACATGAACTTGTTCATTATAAAAACACATATGTGTTATAATAACCTTCCACAAGTATAAGAAATTGCTCTAGACCAAGAGATCTCTAGTATTATAAAGGGAACTCAGATTATTTAATTTCCCAAATAATTCTGCTGATTGCTGTCTTCTGAAAAATTTCATCTAGGGTGAAATCTGTTGGAAGGAGCACATCTCCAGGGACCTGACTTCAGAGAATCCTGTCTGGGAGCCCTGATTAACCCTACCTAATCAGGACCTTTTGTACACTTCATAGGACCAAAGCCACAGTACTGTGTGCCAATAGATACGGTGGCTTACTCTGTCGAAGAGGCCTTATGGAAACTGGCAAAGCCTAGATGTGATGAGGTATCCACTCCAGAGGACGGTGCCCAACTTTCCAGGTGTTGGTGACACTCGGTGCTTACAGGTGTCACACACATTCTGCCTTTGAGAACTCTCTGGTTTCTCAACTGGCCAATCTCCCTTCATTGAAATGATTGTCCATAAACACGGCATGCAGCAGCTAAGCTACAGCAGCTGAGGGTGACTACATGGAAACCTCTGTGGTGGCCAGCTGAAGTTCAGACAACTACAGCAAAAGAGAAACACAAGAAATGGTGTCACGAGTTACTGATACCCAGTAAGTGGCAAGGCTCTGGGGAGATTACAGCCTCTGAAAGATGGTGTACTTATGCAGATGTAATCATCATTAAAAGCTTACAGGCAAGAGCCTGTGCATCTGAAGCAGGTCTCAGACAGAATCAACCACATAGACCAATTACATTTGGAAATCAGCCAAAGAATATTTATATACACAATTCAGAATGGGCTATGGCTTCTTACCAGGGACTGTGCGATAATGACTATCAATAATAAATCCAAGGACAAAGGACGGAGAGTAGCAATAAATCAAGCAGCTACCAAGGAATGTTTCACACCAGCTACCATCTGGCTAAGGACTGAAGCTCTCCCCAGAATGTCAGAAGTACAGACAGCAGTATTTCTAGTAGCAGTACATGAATATATTCAAAACTTGGTGAGCTAGTCACACGAGATCCTTTGACATCTTTAGGAAACTTCTTGCATTAACATTGCATTTATCAAGGTTGGAAAGATGGTTCAGTGGTTAAGCACACAGACTGATCTTGCTAGAGGACCAGTGTTCAGTTCCTAGCACCCACATGGTGGTTCACAAATGCCTGTAATTCCAGTTTCAAGAGATTCAATGCCCTCTTCTGGCCTCTATGTGCACTGCATGCAGATAGTGCACATACACATACACAGAAAATAAAAAGCAAATATTTGTAAAAAAAAAATAATAAACCAAAAAACCCCCTAAACTTATCAATTTACTTGTTCAAGCAATACTTCATTAATTTTGCCCATGGAGGAAACTAGGGTTTTCTTGCAATGTCATGATGTTCATTCTGTCTTATCAGCTGAACCTGAGTGAACAACCTGACAGAGGCTGTAGGATAAACTCAGTAATAAAGGAAACAAATGGGCTGTCTCTTTGTATCTACCAGGTGGAAAAGATGATCCATTAAGGGAACAGAGCCCTTACATTGAGTGCAAATCTCTAATATAAACAATCTAACTGGAAGCATCTAATGCAGAGGCACCAGCATGCTAGGGAACATCTTACATTATATTCACCATGAAAATAGAATTAATGCAGTTTTAGGCTCTGAAGACATACATTTACTAATCGAGTCAACAAACAGCTAAATTTTGAAAAGTTCAACAACCAACTTGCTCTTTTTTGTTTCTCTTGGGGAGATCACTGGCTCTATTATTTTATTCTATTTTCCTACTTTAAAATGACAATGTGGTCCTTAGCTGAGAGAGTAGCTCTCCAAAGGAACATTTTAAAAGCAAGAAAATTCATATTTTGTTTCATTGTGCTTTGGGAGGGACTAACTTGGAGACTTTCTAATATGTGGCTGGAATAAGCATTTGAAGAAATCATACACACAGAGTCTGCTAAGGTTTGAAGCTCGCACAACAATGCTCTGTTCTTAACACGACTCCTGAATGTCTGAAGCTTAAGTTTTTGGACAAAAGAAAATACTCAAGGCACATAAAAGAGAAATTCAATATTGCTAAGCATTATACTTTGGAAAGAGTTAGGACCGCCCTTGTTCCAGCCAAAATTAGTTTAAGCAGCAACATTGTATTCCATGCTCATTTCGTTGTATAGAACATCAAACAACTTAAGCTTTCCATTTCTCCTTAATTTTCTCTTCACTGGACAAAAGTAAATAGTTTGTTGTAAAAACACAAGAAAGAAACAGATATAGAGACAGACAGACTGACAGAACAGGACAATTCTCTTAACAAAACTGATATCAGCTGTGCCCACTTGCAATCTATCATCATAGCTGGTCTTGTGGACTTTTGAACACAACTCAGGAGGAGAAAGGAGGGTCACCAGACCCTCACTTGAGTATCTAGACATTCTTCTGAACCAGTTGTATGTTTTCTACCCAATTTCATGTGACCTCAGGGAGGAACTAGAGCACACAGGTGGGAAAGGACAAGAGGGGGCTCCATCTATGCAGCCTTGGCAGAGTCATCATCTATGGTGTGTGGAGACCTTTCAGTGCAGTTGCTTTAAGGTCATCCATGCTCCTGGTCAGAATCTCTCACATGCACTGCTCTGTAAGTAATAAACTCATTGATTCCCCAGCGAGAACTTTGGTGGACTCATACCTTGGTCTTGGGGACCTTGGGGGGGGGGAGACACTTTTTATGTCTTTCCCAGGGAGAGATTTTAACAACAGTCTATGTGACAAGGAATACATGAGTGAATTCATACATACATACATACATATGGGGGGGAGAGAGAGAAGGTTTTTTTTTTCTTGCATGAGAACTTCTTGAGCTAACCAGTAATGTGTGTTCTAGTGACACAAATTGAGGAGGTGAGCTCTTTTCACACTCTTCTGTTGTGTTCTGGAGATGTGCAATGATAAATGCACGCACCTTTTCTATAGCTATTCAGAGAGGTCATTCCTCTGAAGCAGCGCAAACTGTCAATTACACTATAGCCATATAAACAGGAGAAAACAAAGGAAATGAACGAACAATAGAAGATCCTCATGAGACACCCAGCGGAAAATGCTGGAATTCTACTGGCAGGATCATATTGCCTTGAGTCAGAAAAGCATTTTCTTTGAAAACATGTCTGATGTGGGGTTCCCCTCTGTATGCTGTGAATAGCATGGGTTAATAAAGAAACTGTCTTGGGCCCACACAGGGAATAGAGGTAGATGGGGAAAACTAAACTGAATGCTGGGAGAAAGAAGGAGGGGTGTGAGAGAAGCCATGTAGCCTCTGCCAGAGACAGACGCTGGACAGAACTTTACCTGGTAAGCCACAGCCACGTGGCAATACACAGATTAATAGAGATGGGCTAGTTTAATATGTAAGAGTTAGCCAATAAGAAGGTAGAGCTAATGGGCCAAGCAGTGATTTAAATAATACAGTTTCTGTGTGATTATTTTGGGTCTGAGCTGCCAGGAGGCCAGGAAACAAAAAAGTGGCCTCCTTGCAACACATGTCCTTCCCATCACCTCTTCACATTTGAAAAAAAAATAAGCTCCCTGTTTACTTACAGCAGCATTGCTGTGCATGGATACTTCCATTGCTGTGCATGGGGACTTCCATTGCTGTGCATGGATACTTCCATTGCTGTGCATGGGGACTTCTATTGCTGTGCTGGGGACTTTCATTGCTGTGCATGGGGACTTCCATTGCTGTGCATGGATACTCCCATTGCTGTGCACGAGGACTTCCATTGCTGTGCATGGGGACTTCCATTGCTGTGCATGGATACTCCCATTGCTGTGCA
>JAQHUG010000042.1:8747239-8786994 GCA_028555095.1 Dicrostonyx torquatus | reverse complement strand
CCATTGCTGTGCATGGATACTTCCATTGCTGTGCATGGGGACTCCCATTGCTGTGCATGGATACTTCCATTGCTGTGCATGGGGACTTCCATTGCTGTGCATGGGTACTCCCATTGCTGTTCACGGGGACTCCCATTGCTGTTCACGGGAACTCCCATTGCTGTGCATGGGGACTTCCATTGCTGTGCATGGGTACTCCCATTGCTGTGCATGGATACTCCCATTGCTGTGCATGGGGACTTCCATTGCTGTGCATGGATACTCCCATTGTTGTGCATGGATACTTCCATTGCTGTGCATGGATACTTCCATTGCTGTGCACAGGGACTCCCATTGCTGTGCCCGGGGACTCCCATTGCTGTTCACGGGGACTCCCATTGCTGTTCAGGGATACTTCCATTGCTGTGCATGGATACTCCCATTGCTGTGCATGGGGACTCTTCCTTGAATCTGAGCTGTCTCTCTCTACCTTGTTATCTCTCTATCTCTCTCTCTCTCTCTCTCTCTGTGTGTGTGTATGTGTGTGTGTTGATCTGTCTCTCCATCTCTCTTCTCTTTTGTCTCTCTCTGTCTCTTCCCCCATGTGTTTGCATATGTTTCATATACATGTGTGTATGGAGCAGGTGCAGACCGGAGATAGACATCAGGCACCTTCCTCAGTTATTCTCTACCTTATTTTTTGAGACAAGACAGCTCACTAAACCTAGATATACAGGATGGCCAACTGGAGGCATTCATCTGTCCCTTGAAATCCCTTCCATGTTCTCACTCCACCCTTTCCCCACCTGTGCTGGGGTTACAGACACTGCCAGACCTGGGTCTTTACATGAGTAATAGGGATGCAAACATAGGGCTTTATGCTTGAATGGCAAGAACATCTCCCCAGTCATTCTACCTTGTTTTTGATCAATATTTCATACTAATGCTAGGTGGCCAGTCTACAAGAAACTCTCCAGTTTCCACCTATGCTTTTTGAGACTTTTAACCTGGAGATGTATGACCATCATGCTAGAGTACTCCTCTATGACTAGCCAATCTCATTGACATGTCCTGTGTAGGTGTGTCCAGCTGGGCTCTCACCCATCAGCCCTCCAGCTGTCAGACATGGGGATAAGTGATTCTGAGGAACACAGCTCCAACTGACACCTTATAGCAATGACATGAAAGAGTTCAAAAGAGAATCGACAAAATCTTGTTAGCTCTCAGATCTGTGAAACAGAATTAAAATGCTGTTTTAACCCTCAAAGCTTGTTACAACACATATAAGACACTCACACTAGATTTAAAATGGGGGAGCAAAATGAAAATATTCTATTTATTTGTTTCCATGCTATGTGCCTATAAAATGTACACAGTACTTTGAATATGCTACTCCCTAGGGGGAGTCATTTCTCACCTGAATTTTGAGCGATGAACTTTAATTTGAATGAGCAATGAATTTATTGAACAATAAACATGTTTGTCCTAGTTTGGAGCATAGCATTTCATTATCTTTCTTCTTAACTAACTTGAATGGTTTTATGGATGAAGGGTTACACTTCCATAGGGCAATTTCGTCATGTGAATCTCCAGTCTTACTGATAGTCTACAGAATATATGATTTTTCTTGCCACACTACAATGCTCGTGTTTTATGGTCTCTTTCATTTGTCATCTTATAAAAGAGAAGCAGTAATTTCCTCTGTGCATGACAGAATGTGAGTTTTGCTCTTGATTTCTTTTGTGTTTAAGGTGAGATGTCTTGTTTGTGTGTGGGAGTGCATACACGATAATTATTTTTCATCCCATGCTTTATTCTACTGTAACAGAAAAGTATCTCTGGCATGAAATCACCCTACAGTGTTATTTAAGAATGATATTCAAATGTTCCAGCTTCAACTTAGGTTGTGCTTGAGCAAATCAAATTGCGTACAACTTTATTGTTCCTTATTTCCTGTATACTTGTCATATCATTAAAAATAGACAATGATCTTAATGACGTTCCCACCTATGTCAACAGAGATTGTAATCCCAAGTGCAGGGTTGCAGCAATCTGCCCTGGTCTATGCAGTACTATGAACTGAACTCAGATCTAGTGCCATACTAGACAAGCACTCTACCAATTGAGTGACATCCCCATCCCTCACTCACGATTATTACTTTAGATTTCCTATATTTAATCTGCTACTCGAAAGAAAGGTTGTATTAAATCAGAGACAGAAACAAACTCTATATAATAGCATATGTGTATTAATATATTTTTTAACAAAAATTTATATATACACATTAATATTAGTGGTATCTATTGTGCTTACCCTCATTTATAACTACTGAGAAAGACCCAAGGATTTTTAACTTATAAAAATATCAAATATATTCTCATTTTTGCTTAAGATTTATTGAATATTTTTATTATGTGCCATCAGAGAAAACATGTTGACAACAAATTATTTTTTACTCAATACATTTCTTTGTTTTAGTTAATTTTCTTTATTCTTTAATATAGAACATATTCATGGGTGGACTTCTCATTGTAAGATTCTGATATTTATTAATATTTGCTACTAGAAATATTGAAGGGACTCTAGCCAACTCAAGTATGGCAAACATGGCTCTGTCAGACCTCGCCCTTCTCCCCCATTTTGTCTCCCTTGCTAAAACCCTACATTACATTCCTAAAGCTAGCCACCAAGGTCTATTCTCTTATTTGGCCACTTCCTCCTCCTGATGCTGCCCACCAAGTTCCAGCTATCAAAATATTAAAGTTCAACAATCAAAAGCCTCCTTCGGTTGCTCTAATAAACACACCCAATCAAACTTAAACACCTCATCCTAATATGGGGCTTCCCTTTCTCCCTTTGTCTGTTGTAGTGATATTTCATTTGTGTTTTAATAAATAAAGCTTGCCTGAAGATCAGAGAGTGAAACACTCTCAGCCTTAAAGACCAGGCAGTGGTGACACACACCTGTAATCCCAGTAGCCAGACTAGTTTGCCATAGAAACTAGGCGGTAGTGGTGCACACCTTTAATCCCAGCACTAGAGAGGAATATAATATGAGAGGAGACAGCTCTCACACACAGTCTCATTCTCAGCTTCCTGGAAACAGGATCACCATTTCAGACTGAGGTCAAGGTAAGAGCCAGTGGCTGACTGTATTGCTTTTCTGACCTTCAAGTTGAACCCCAGTTGCTGTCTCCGGATTTTTACTAATCATTCTACAGTCTGTCTCCTTTCTATCCAGAGGCAATCTTTTGTCCCTCTGGGGCAAATATTCCTTCTCCCTTTGTACAGTTCACCTGTACCATACTGCCAGTCTACTACGGGATGGTTTGCAAGTCAGGCAAGGGGCTGGAGATTGAAACACACACACACACAGAGAGAGAGAGAGAGACAGACAGACAGACAGACAGACAGACAGACAGAGACTGGTCATCCTTAAAACAAGAATGCCCCTTTTATTGTGTTCCAAGGCAGCTTATATAGGGCTCTCCTTGACTAATGGCCATGCCCCAGCTCTCGGGACTTTTCAGCTACAAGCCCACCAGAAACCACTCCCCTGCCATCAGGAACTCATGATGGTCTTGTGTTCAGAGCAGCTGCAAGCATAGGAAAACAAGTTGTTTACTCTGGCAGGCAAGGGATCACAGAAAATTCAGGGTCTGAGGGTCTGCAGTCCCCAACACCCCTTCACCCTCTCTCTTGTCCCCTTCTTTGTCCCTTTTATCCTCTATTTACTGTCTTTGTCTCTCAGGGGTAAACAAATCTCTTTTGTGCTTAAACTTTGTCTTGGGGTGTTATGTGTTGAATACTGGTCCCTTCAAACATAATACTGTTTTCAAAGTTTTGTGAAACTACCCCACAAAACCTGTATTTCAAATACTGATCCTACTTTTTATACAATTTATTAATATGTATATAATACTTCTATAGCTGATGGATTTTTTTTCAGAAATTTTCTGTTGACACCTATAGCATGATGCTGATTTGTGAGCTGCCAGACCCTGCTTTGCACCTGAAGACAGCTTATGGTTACACATTCTTCCTTGTGCACTGTATATAACTTTACACTGGTATACGGTTGACCTTGAAACCACACTAATGTGTTTTTCAAAAGTAAAAATAATTCACATATTACATTATTTCAGTCACTATTGAAAGTGTATTACTTGTTCAAAACCTCTGGAGGGCATGTGTGATTCCCTTGATCTGTTTGAGAAACAGCATTTTCAATTAGTGCCCTAACTATTGAGCCCACTACTCCTTGTAGCTTTCTATTATCCTTATAATGTTCATAGCAGCTATCCCCCTTTCATTCCTATTGTGTGGCATTTCCCAGGGAGACTTGAGAAAATGTGTTTTCATACCAGATAAGGCATTAATAACAGACCAAAGAAGTTATAGTTATGATTATGCTAGCCTTTCCTGGCAGGACAAACCCAGACAATAGCCTGTCCCTTTAAGAGACAAGCTCCATCCACTCTCAATCTCTTTCATATAGACCGCCTCTCTTTTCACTCTTTCCATCACCACATTCTTCTGAGGAGTCAGCACTCTGTCTCTCCCCTCTCCTTTCTCTCCTCTCTCCCCCTCTCCTTTCTCTCCTCTCTCCTTCTCTCTCTCCCTCCCTCATCTCTCCCTCCCCCCCACTCTCCCAATACCCTCTTCCTAAATAAAGTTCCATACTCCCCAAGCTCTCTTTGCATGGCGTATTCTGTTCCCTCCAAGGTCCCCCATCCACTGTGGGACCTGCCAGAGTCACTCGCCCTGAATCTTACAGTTATTCTACTGAAGCTCAGCTTATTGAACCAGTGAGTACATTGAGATTACTTACAGTAGTATTGATGATAGCTACTTTTAATAGTGTGGGTGCAGTTGCATTGCATCATTGAACAGCCCAGCCTAGCATGACCTACCACTCACAGAAGCTGTACCACCAAAATGCCCCGCACCCCTTGTTCAAAATTCTGCCAACAGTAGTTGTTACTGTTTAGATAATCTCAAGGGGTGGACCTTGGGCATCTCGTAAGTTTCAGGTACTTCCTGAGCTTTGTGAGATTTGTTTTCTTCTTGAAAGTTAGAACTTCCTTTTATTTCTCAAGTCTTACAGAGCCTCCCACCTCTTCCTCTGGGAGGGAATGCTTCAATTCAGTTTGGAGACAAAAAGCTACAATTCCTAATAGTGGAAGCTAGGTAGCCTTGCTCCCATCCCCTCTCCTCCCCTCACCTCTCCTTTTCCTCTCTTCTCCTAGCACTTCTCACCCTCATTAATTTTTTCAAAGACACAGCTTGTTTGTTTGTTCATTCTTTTGTTTTTAACTATTACTTGCTTCTTTCTGCTATGCTGAACAGTTGTGTAACATCTATCCTGCCCAGAAGCTCCTTAACCAGGGAGGTAAACAACTAAAAGAAAATAGTATCAAAAACTCCCTGAAACTGATCAGATTTACTATGCTCCACCCTGTCAGAGGAAACAATAAAAGTTTAGAGTTCCTCCTCTTAGAGGAAGTAAAGTTCTTGCAAAGAAGACTCTGAGACCAGAACCACTGCCTGGAAGAAACATAAACCAGCCAGACTGCCTGAAGGAGCTGTAGATCAACCAAAGCACCTGAAAGGGCACTGTCCACCATGCTGAGCTACCTGCAGGCTGTGTAGTGCTCAGGTTTCCCAGCTCCTGTGGACTGTCATCCATGCTGGGGTTAGCCTTCGTGATGCAGTTTTGTTTGAGTCATTTCTGCTACTGTAAGTAACCCCTCACCCCATATTCCTATAAGTAACTGAGCAAATGTTCTATTGCTGTAAAGAGATGCCACCACCAAGGCACCTATTAGAAAGCATTTAATTGGGGACTGGCTTACAGTTTCAGAGGTTTAGCACATTGTCAACATGTCAGGGAGCAAGGCAGCATGCATTCAGATCTGGAGCAGTAGCTAAGCACTACAGAGAGACAGAGATACAGAGACAGAAAAAAAACAAACACACTTCCTCCAACAAGGCCACATCACCTATTCATTTTCAAATAGTGCCACTCCCTGATAACTAAGCATTCAAATATATGAGCCTATTGGGACCATTTTTATTCAAACTACCACAGTAACCTCAATAAAACTCATTGGTTCACCAAGTTAGACTTTGATGATGTCTGTACTTTGGGAAGTCATGGGTTTCACATCTGAGGTGACTAGACAAGTATGTTTCATCTCCCCAGGAAAAGTTTTGTCACACAACATGAATTTATTTTTTTCCTTTGTCTTTAAGATTGATGCTTAATAGTTAATTCTTTTTTCCTCTTTTTTTTGTTACTTATTTTTCTTGATACATAGGTATGACCGGCCTGATATTTACAATGCAGACCAGGCTGGCTTCAAATTTGTTGCATTTCTCCAGCCTCAGTCACTGGGATTACAGGCATATGCCACCATGTATAAGTGTTAGAGGTCTGAGGGGAAACACTTCCCCAATGGAAGTGTTGCAGCTCTGGGGGGAAAGGTATCCTGGTAGTTGGGAGTCACGAGATACCACAAAGTCTCACTGCACTACAAATCTCACACAAGATGGTGGCTGCCTCTGCTAGGGAGAGAATCAGCAGGGGACTCCAGGGTGGGGACTGGTGGGATTTCAAGTCCTGAGGTTGGAGCAAACCCAGGAACTGGTGGAATTTCAAGCTCAAGGATTGGTGGGTTTGTGTGGATTTTCAAACGAGGAAGTTAGCAGAAACCTTCTACCCTACACAATGTCCAGGTTAATTCCTAATACAGCATTTTAATACTAGACATTTTCTTGTAGTCAGTGCTTTTACTACAGACCATACATTTTGATATGTTGTATTTATTTTATTACCATTTAATTCAAAGTAATTTTAAATATTTCTTTATGAGAAAATTAGACCTACAGGTACTTTGAGAGTATAATTTATTGATCTTTCAGATTTCTACCTGTTAATGACTTTGAATCCATTGTGGTTAAAAAAAATTGACAATTTGTTTGACTATAAATCTATGGAATATATTTAACCTAACTTTGTAGTATATAATATTATCTATTCTAGAGAGTATTCTACATACATTTAAAAGAATGTATCCCACTGTTGCTGGGTAAAATGTTTTATATGACAGTTGAAGTAAGCTGGGGTTATTTTGAATCGTATATACCCTCAATTGCTTGCTGTATGCTCACCCTCACAACTGTAACTAGACAAGAACATGCTGATGTCAGCTGTAACTGTGGATTTACTGTTGTTCCTTTTATCAGTTCTCACTTTGTATCATCCTGTCTGAAGCTCTGTTCCTAGATGTCTGACCGCGGAATTGACTGTTGATGAGTTTTAATGTTATGCAATGTGCTTCTGTCTTCCTGTTAACATCCCTACTATAAAGACTACCTTAGGCAATATCAACATGGTTTCTCCAGCTCCTTATCAGATCTACTAGGTTCTCATTTATATGCGACAAAATTCACCAGTTAAAATCTTCAGATTCATACAATTGAGTAATAACTACCTTAGTCATGATATAAAACTTCTCCACTACCCTAAGAAAGTTTCTTTCTGGCCCTTTGAAGTCAGTCTCCTTTCCTGACCCTTGCTCCTGATGTATTTTCTGTCTTGCAATTACACCTTTCTTAGCCTGTTACATAAATGGATCAAAACAGTAAATAATATTTCCGATGACTGAGTCACTTTCATGAAGCATAGTATATTTGAGATTCATCCACACCGTTCATTCCTGTCTTGTTATTGCTAAGTAGTATTCTGTTGTATGGATATACCGTATTTTCTCTAGCTATTTACCAATAGACCAGTTTCCTCCAGTTTGAGGCCATTATATGAAGCTGCTACAAATTTCAAGTAAAGATTTACAGATAAAAATGTGGTTTTATTTCTTTTGGGTTAATATGTACTTCGGGACTGTGGGGTCGGTCATATGGTACTAGTATAGGTAACTTCATGGCAGTGATCTTGGGCTTCCTTTAGTCACAAGGTGCTGCTGGAATCAGTCCCAGCAGGAGGACTTCGCAGCTGCATACTGAACACAGACCAAGGGAAAAAACACTACAAGGCTGAACTCTGATGTTTATAAGTAGGCATTTATGGCCTTGGGGGCTGAACGGAGGTCACCTGCATAAAGCCAGAATTCTTTGGCTGGAGAATTCCTAAGGGAAATTCTGACCTTCCTTTGGGAATTTAGAAGAATAGGTTAAGATAATGACCTCTGCAAATGTCAACCCATGAAATTATTGAACGAGTCCAATCCCATGCAAATAACACTCGACATTCAAATGACATAAGATGCTCCAACATATTTAAAGGGCAGAAACTACATTTTACGAGTGCAAACGATTCCAGTCGAGCGTAATCTGGGATGCTGCTAATGCCTTTGCTACTTATTTGCCACTCCCGCATACCTCAGTATTGCTTTAAGACTAAAGCTGCTAGAATTACCTGCCCACTCTGCTCTCTGCTGTACTGAGACAAGTTGAGCAGGCGCAAGGAGCGAGGGCGCACAGGTAATGGTCGCCCGGCCCCAGAATCTGACATTTCAAATCGCCCTGCCCATCTGGGCCTGGGCTACCATTGACAAGCCAGCTGGTCACAGACGCGCTTGTAGGGAAAAGGGGCTGGGCTCTGTGGGCAGCACACGCCGCCGCCCTTGTCTTGGCCTTCACAGCCCTCTCTCCCCAGGCCCACGCCCGCGGCGATCCGGGCGCCTCTCGCAGCTGTCCCGCAGGTGTGCGCGGCGCGCGTGCACCGGGTCCGCACGGGGACGCGCGGGGGGTGTAGGGCGCGCACGAGGAGGCGAGCTGCGGAGCGGCGGCGCCCCTGCCGTCCCACCCTCCCCTCCGCAGTCGCGGGCCAGGGACGCTCGCGTGCGCCTCCCCCCCCCACTCGCGTTTAAAGCCGCGGCTCCGAGGGGGCGGCGAGCGGGAGCGGCGGGGAGGGGGCCGCCGGCGCTCTGCAGAGAGCTGGTCCGGGTTCGTCGGCCGCCGTCACCTGACTCGTCGCAAGCGCTCCAGCTGAGGTGGGGGCTGGGATGGGGACGCAGCGCCGAGCGCTAGAGAGACACGGCGCTGGCGGAGGCGGCAGCGGGAGGGTACAGGCGCGGGGACCGCGGAGCTGAGCCAGGGACCCGGCCGGGGCTGCGAGCATCGCGGCCCGGGGACTCTGGGGGCGGCGCGCGGCTGCAACCAGCCACCCCGCGCGGCGTCCGGGCTGCGGTGCTCTTGGGGCAGGGTGAGTACTCTGGGCCAAGCAGGTCCCCTCCCCTGCGCCGGCTGCGGGATCCGAGGGATAATCCCCGAGCGCGGAGAAGGGCAGAAGCAACCGGGTGACAGCTCGGTGGCGCGCTAGCGACCGGGCGGGGCCTGGGCTGTCGGCTCTGAGCTCCCAGCAGAGAAGGGTGAGGCGCGTCTCGGCTCTGGGCAGCCCTGCTACGGGGATGGGGAGCGAGGGAGGACGAGCCGCCGCAGCCCCAGGACAGAAGGGAGGTGGCCGCGGCCCTGCGGGCTGCCGTGGCGGGGGAGGGGGAACACGCTGCGGCCCCCCCGGCAGCTAGAGGTGCGCGCTCTGGGGTGCGGCGTCCGGAGTAACCCCGAAGCGCACCGGGTCCTACACCACGGGATAGGGTTGCGCGGGCAGCGCTGATTGACAGAGCGAGGCCGGGATGTGGCAGCGGCTTCAGGGTGTGGGGAAGCGGGACAGTGGCACGATGTTAGGACTACCTTGCGGGTGGTTGACAGCCCTGGACCACGGTGGACCAGCAGCAGGGCTTGGCGCGTAGCTGGTCCCAAGAGGCGGTGCCAGGGCGGGGTCGGCGGAGGAGAGAGCCGCTGTGCAGTGGGAGCAGGCAAGGCCGGGGTGCTCCAACCCAGGCGGTGCGGGTGAAAGCGGACGGTCTCCTCTTAATTTCCTGCAGAAGAGGAGGCGGTAGACGCGGCCGGTGAAGATGTCGGGTCAAACGCTCACGGATCGGATCGCCGCCGCTCAGTACAGCGTGACTGGCTCTGCTGTGGCGAGAGCTGTCTGCAAAGCCACCACTCATGAGGTGATGGGCCCCAAGAAGAAGCACCTGGACTGTAAGCATCCTTTTATATAAGTGGAACGTGCGCATGGCATAGGGGCCTCAAAGGCCTGCAGCGTGGTCTTGGCTCTCTGTCATACTGCCTGAAGCCTTGGGAACTGGCTGCCCAGCGGGTTGCTCTTGAGCTTGTCTCTTCTCTGGCCTTGAAGATGTCCCCTAGGGTAGGCCCTGAAACCTTGTCTATCAGGCCATTTTCCTTCTGATGACCTCCAAGGTCCTAGATGAGGAGGAAACGCATGCACGCCTACACCCTATACACACACACACACACACACACATACACACACACACCTATGCATAAAAGTGTACATTTGGACTATGTCTTTTTAATCATCTTTTGTTTTTCTCCACTCTCTGTTAGGTTAAGGGAAAAATAAAAGCGAGATGGGTTCATGGATGGCCACACTTGTCACTACAATTTCTTAAGTGCATTTTGGATAATTGTAAAATCCTGCCTTTTCCTGTGCTGCTGCTGTGGATCTGTGTGTGAATGTGGGGGAGTGTGTGTGTGTGTGTGTGTCATATGTCACTACACTGAACTGAACTGGAATAAATCCAGGCTATTGAATGAGCAGCTCCCACTTCACAGATAATGGCGATTTCATTCTAAACATCTTGGCATACTCCTTTGTCCTATTCTCAGAAAAATGCTGGGTGGGATAACTGTTTAGGTTACAAATTAGAGGTGGTACAATTCTGGAGGGAAACCGCTTTACATATATTAATTTCCCATGGTCATTGGATGGAGAAAGCTTTATTCTGGTTTGGGATCTGTGTATTCCTGAAGGTTTCATGCAGGTGGTATAGGAAATCTTTTGCTGCTGGAGGGTGAATAGTGATATTTAGAAAGACTCTCACCTGCTTTGGGTAGTGAGGTATCCCCAAAGGTCCCCCCAGATAGTATTCTGCAGTTTCTGTCTGTCTGTCTGACTTGCTTAGAGTCTCCTGTCCTTTCCTAACGTTCATTGCTAAAGATCCATGTTGGCACCAGAAACATTTGCCCATGCTTATTTTCCCAGCTCACTCCCTTGACCTCTTTTTTTTCTGTTGTTTTGGGGTTTTATGTTTATATTTTATTTTTCTTGCTTCAATACTTCTGCCTCCTGTGTTGCTGAGAAAATGGCACTACCACCCCTACCGTCAGTCCCAGCGCCATCCTTTGCATGAGCAAAGTTTGAGGAAGCTTGCAAATGGGCATTGTCAGAGCTGCCATGTAGCATTGACAAATTTTCTATCTAGAAGTTTGTCTGAGGGGAAAACATTATTACTCCTTTCCTGAAGCAATGTTTAACAAAATTTATTGATTACAGGATCTTATGTGATACATTGAATGCTGGGTAAGAGAGGCTACCAGGGCCAGGACACCTCACAGGGGTAGAAATTATAAATTCATGACCAGCTCACTTTGCTGCAGCATGCTGAATCATTTAGCCGTCTTTCCATCAGTTTCCCCAAGTCTGGAAGGCTGACTCACATCTTAGTGGTCAACCTAGAAAGTGCTCATGATAAAAACTGAGTAGGTGATGGCTTTGCTACTTTTATAATAAATAGATCAGTATATTGATGGATGTCAGAGAGCATTCTCGGGTTTGATCATTTCAGGAAGACATCATTCAGCTAAAGACTAAATTTCCCAAATCTAATTAGATTTGTCCTATGGATCTGGAAGCATCGCTTGATGGGTTTGAAAGTAGGGTATTTCCAGTACCCCAGCATATATTAATGAGTAGTGTGCCTTAGAAGACATGAATCATGGTAGAAGATTCCACGTTAAAAGAAATAACCTGGGGGCTGAGAGATGGCTCAGTGGTTAAGAGCATTGCCTGCTCTTCCAAAGGTCTTGAGTTCAATTCCCATCAACCACATGATGGCTCACAACCATCTGTAAGGAGGTCGGTGCCCTCTTCTGGCCTGCAGACATACACACAGATATTGTATACATAATAAATAAATATTAAAAAAGAAATAACCTGAACTAGGAACTGACTTTGTATTAATAGGAGAATTATGTGTTATACTTTCTTGTGCTGACTACTGAGCTTTTCAGCTGGGATAACAAACCTGGATTGCTTTTAAGTACTGCATTTACCTGCCGTCTGTAGTTTGTAACCTGCTTTGTTGGGAAAGGGAGGAATGCTTAGCCTAACTGGTCTCTAACTGGTCTCCGAAACGCTGACCTTGCTTTCGTGGTTGTGTTCTCTTCACAACTCACATACACATTATAATCTTTCTACCTGAGAAATTCTTAATTCTGGCGGGTTCACAACTGAACCACCTCTGAGGAGTGTGTTTAGTGGCTTTTCTTTTTATTGTCTTATCTTTTTATTAAAATATAAATGATCAGCAGCGTGTTGGTGGCACACATCTTTAATCCCAGCACTCAGGAGGCAGAGGCAGGCGGATTTTTGTGAGTTGGAGGCCGGCCTGGTCCAGTGAGCTAGTTCCAGGACAGGATCCAAAGCTACACAGAGAAACGCTAAGAACAAAACAAACAAAACAAAACCCATACATGATCTTCCCCTTGGGCTTCGACTTCGGGTGGACTTTGAAAAGTCAGGTGTCACTCTCCTGCTAAAAGACTGTGTGGAAAATTGCCAGCTTAAATTGGCAACATGCTCAGAATTCGTGAAGTTCCTTTATGAAGCAGGGCGCTCTCAGTAGTTAAGAGACAGAGGGAAAGTACATTATTCTTGTTATTAAAGACATGTGGATGCATTACCTAAGTTTGTCCATAGACACTGGACTATTCAAGCAGTAGTTTAGTTTTGAAGCATTACATAACAATTAGGAGGAAAAGAACAAAAGAGATTGGTAGTCTGAAGCAAAAAAAAGAATGTATTATTAGTTGGATTTGCACATTTTTAGTTTGGAGTTTCAGTTGGAAAATTTGAGTACAGTGTAAGATGATGTGATTTCCTAAAATATTGGATTAGTTGGTCTTAGAACTTCATGAAATTAATATTTGATATTAGAGTGCTAGCTTAAAAACTAGTATTCTTAGAGTGAGAGACTAAAAATAATTATTGCTAATTATGGTGATTTATACAGTGTTGCTTAATAGTATATGATTTGAATGTTTGAGGAGATAATTTAACATTTGGGGCAGAATCTCATGGGGAAAATGTGGGGGTAGATAGAGTCAGTTTCTCAGGGTTGGTTTTTCTGGGGTTTGTTTCTTGTTTTTTGATTTTGTTTTTAGATTTGGCACTAGTTTTTGAACCCAGAGCCTTGTGTATGCTGGGCGGGCACTTTACCACTAATCCCTAGCCCAGATTTTCTTTCTTTTGGCATCAGTATCTTTCTTGAAGGGAGAGACAGATTCACATAGTCAGTAGCTGTATACCAAATGTTAAAAATATAGTATTAGTAATCTAAAGAATTATATTTAATGTTTCAGTTTATCTAAAAATTTAATTCTCTACCCTACCACCATCCAGTAATCATGTTGCCCCACTTGCACAATTAACGACTCTACCATAGTAGTTTTTTGGGGTGACATGTGTAGCCTCACCTTACTTCCTCTGTAACTTCGTGTATTTGGTAGCATATAAAATGCCTAGGACTTAACAGGCATCCATAGGTTTCCTTATCAGTATGCTACATGGCAGTGGGTTATCCTCCTCTGTGTTGTGGTTGCCTAAATGCTAGGCCAAGTCAAATATCAAGAAAACCCTAGTAGGCACCAAGTATTTAACCAAATACTGGTCCTGTAGGTACCAAGTACTCTCTGGGGCTTAACAGAAATACAGAATTGGTCCCAAGAACCATCTGTTGGGGGAAATTCAGAATGTTTTGCAACTCTGGTGTAAGATTCATTTGAATGATTAATGCTGATGGATGATTTTTGTGTATACTAGTCAGAGTACCTGAATTAAAAGTCATAGTTCAAATGCATGCTCATCAATAACATCATGCCAAAGCAAATGGAAAACCCATTGGCCTACCAGAAAGTTTACCTTTCTCTCATTCTTATTCTTAAAGGGTTTTGATAATGAGTTTATCCCACAGAAAAGTTATTCAAGTCCTGAATCTCTTTGAGAGATACTAAAAGTTTATTAATCATTCTTTTCCCCCCAAATCCCCAAAACTAGTCTTCTCTACTTACGTTAGCATATATTTGCATGCTTAGTAATCCTGACATATATTTTGACTTAATAGAAGTGCAGTTTGAGCCAGGCATGGTGGTGGATCTTTATTTTCAGCATTTAGGAGGTAGAAATGGAAGGAACAGGAGATCAAGGTCATCCTGGCCTACATAGCAAGGCCATATAGGTTTACACCAGATCCCTGTCTCAAAAGACTAAAAATCAAAAGAAGAGAAAGAAATTTAATCTGTGCTAATACAGTGGCTGCTGTATTTGTACCAAATGTATTCTTTTTGTATATCGAAAGATGTGATGATTGATGAATAAAAATGGGATCGTATATAAAAGATACTGAGTACATTGTGTGATTTTCAATGTAAGTATACTAATTGACTCTGTAGGATAATTATTATTGACTAGTTGTTTTGACTTAACTACTTCCCATTATCTGGAAACATTCTATTATTTCCTATACTTGGGTGTTCTGTGTGCCTTCTAGATTATATCAGAAAACCTAGCCCAATTGTGAAGATGTCTTAAAATGGTCTATATCAGTTTTTGGATAGTCAAGAGAAGGGGGAAACACACATCTGAAAAGCATTTTATCTGACTGTAATTTGTGTTGAAAGTTCTAGAGGAGGCCTGTGCTGTTCCTAGCATTTCAGGAGGGGAGGAAAGAGAACAAGAGGAGTTGGGTGACGTCAAGGAAAGAAGCAGAGGACTTGAAGAGAGTCTTAACTCTGGTTCACTGACTTGCACGAACTTTGGGTCTGGTTAATTTCAGTGTGATATTTTGATATCCAAATTTTCTAGATAAAGTTAATTATAAATAATGAAGGAGTTGTGGGTAATAGGTAGGAGTGTGCTGTGCATTACCTAGTGGAATAGTAAGGTTTTTTTTTTTTATGAATTTGAAAATTCTCATTGTTGGTGCTGGAGGCTGGACTCAGAATCTCATAATGCTCAACACATGTTGGACCACAAAACTATATTCTTAGTCTTTAAAAAGCTGATTAATTTGTTTTCTAGTGAGTTGAAAATAGAAGGATATATATATATATATATATATATTAATTAGGTAAGGTCATATCTTAATTGCAACATTAACATGCAATTCTTTAAAATGAAATCTGGAATTTTGGTGCATTGCTAGTTAAGCATTCATTTAATGGCTGCTAAATATTTCTTTGAGATGTAGTCTGTATATTAGGTTCTTGTAGCTTTCTTTTAGCTTTTCACAAAGATCCTTTAAAATCTTACTTCCTTCTTCTAAGTAGATCCCAGATAGGTTAGGGTAATCTTCAGGGCTTAATTTGGTAAGGAAGGTCCGAAGTGACACAGGACCCTACAAAGCTGTATTTTGGTGACTCTGCTCCTGAGCCGGCAGATTTGAACGGTCTTCAAATAGAATCATAGTGTCTTTAAGTCATTTGGAAAGCCAGACTTCTTTTCTTTTTCTTTTATTTGCTCCCCTCCCTGCTTCTCCTCTCCCCTTCGACCCTCTCTCAAAGGTTCCCATGCTCCCAATTTACTCAGGAGATCTTGTCTTCTTCTACTACCCATGTAGATTAGATCTATGTATGTCTCTCTTTGGGTTCTAGGGAACACTCCGGCATTACTGGTGGGAATGCAAGCTGGTACAGCCCTTTTGGTTGTCAGTGTGGCCATTTCTAAGAAAATTAGGAAACAACCTTCCTCTAGACCCAATAATACCACTTTTGGGTATATATCCAAAGGATGCTCAATCGTGCCACAAGGACATGTGCTCAACTATGTTCATAGCAGCATTGTTTGTCATAGCCAGAACCTGGAAACAACCTAAATGCCCTTCGACCAAAGAATGGATAAGGATAATGTGGTACATTTACACAAGGGAAAGCCACACTTTTTACCATTAAAATATTTAGGCTTGTTTCTTTTCTCTTGTAAAATCCTTTTTCTTTGCCTAGAAACCTATTTACTTGTGTTTTCTTTGGGGAAATTACATAATGTGGTTGCTCACATGGGAACTGTTCTGCCCTGCATCAATTATAAGACATCTGTAAGACATGGACTCTTGCCTTGGGGCAGTAGGGTGAAAGTAGACCCTGAAGCACAGTCTTTGTGTTGCTGCCTTCTTACTATCTCCTCCTTTGTCCTACCTGCCTGAGGACACCGACTCCTTGTGTAATGACGTTTCTCTGTTACACGTGGTGAAGGTGGATCTGTGTTGTATAGGGTTGGGCAATGTGCTGGTCCAGCAATCTGGGAGAGTCAGAGGACAACTCTTAACCTGCTCTGTGTTGTTTGACCTTTTTGTCAGATCACTTGACAACCGCCCTTTGATTGGCACTTTTATTTTCTGTTATAACTGCCCTCATACATGTGTGAGTTATTCTCCCTGTCATCAGAATCCTTAACCTCACATTCTAGCTGTTATACATCCAATTTTAAATATCTTCATTTGAGCAAACAAAATCACCTCTGTAATGTCCCTGGACTTCATGGAGTCTTTCAGCAGCCAGCCTGTCAACCATGCTTTATGTCCCATGGCCCACTTTCTTGAAGTAGTGACTGCAGAGATCCGTTACCTTCTTCGGATGTCCCGTGGCCTTGCCTTTAATTCAGGCTTAAGCTATTGGCATTGCAGTTGTGCGCCCATCACCCATTTGGTTGGCCAAGCTGATAATCTGAGTGCTGTCTGTGACACACAAATACATTGTCATACTCAGGTCCTCAAACCATCAGTGCTGAGGTCTTGGTGGCTAAGGCTTCTTCTTTTGGAAGCCTGGGGACATCTGGGGAGACGGCATTTGCTTATCTACCACTACTGCTGCTAGCCATTGACACAAGTACCGTGACTGCCACTTTCACCACTGTTCAGTCTCTATGCTTGTCTTGGCTCCTTCCTTTGAATTATCAGTTCTAATTTTTCCCCTTTTGGCAGTTTGGAAGTTATACGTACCATTTTTCAGTCTTTAGATTGGTCATAACTGTTAATACTTTGTAATAAAAGAAATTTAGGAATTTTTAAGACTTGCGATGTATGCCTTTATTGTCCAAGTTTGACTGTTCCTGTAGTTTCAGCCTCAGTAGATATTCGGCAGAGACAGTGTTTGTGTAGCCATCACCACCTTGTATTGGACCATTCCTTTTTCTGGTGTTTTCTCAAACTGTAACCTTCTGAGGTTTCCTCAGCAAGGCTGTTCATCTAAAAAGCTTTTGTTTTCTTCATGGTTTTGAGAATAGTCTGAACAACTCTAGGACAACAGTTTCCATGGGCAAATACTAGTTCACTCATTGGCTTCCATTGCTGCTTTTAAGAATTCGTTGGAGCTGGGTGATGATGGCACACGCCTTTAATCCCAGCACTCGGGAGGCAGAGGCAGGCGGATCTTTGTGAGTTCGAGACCAGCCTGGTCTACAAGAGCCAGTTCCAGTGCAGGCTTCAAAGCCACAGAGAAACCCTGTCCCGCACGACCGTCTCGCCAGCAAGAACGACGCGGCACACAAGGATCCTTCTGCAGTAAGCTTTAATGCTTCTTGAGAGGGAGAGCATAAGCTTCCAGAGCAGAGACCCCAAACCAGGGAGAGTCATCCTTTATATAGAGGCTATCCTCTGCCTAGGACGTGTAGGCTCCTAATTGGCTGCTACCCATCGCACGAGATGACGCCACGGGAGAGTCAGAGCACAAGGAATGGAAAATCCCTTGGAAAATCCCTTCGCGTCTGCGCAGCAAGCTTGTTTACCGCTTGGGAACACAGGATGTCAGCGCCATCTTCTAATGGCGAATAGTGAGTGTGGCTCCTCACAAAACCCTGTCTCGAAAAACCAAAAAAAAAAAAAAAAAAAGAATTCGTTGGTCCACCTCCTTTATGATTCCTTTAAAGAATATTAAACTGTCATGACCTTCTCTAGCATGTGTGTGTAGATGTGGCTTCTTTATTGTCTGTCCTCTTGGAGCTATATTGGGTTTCCTGAACTGAGAAATAACATCTCTCATCAATTCTAGAAAATTCTCACCCTTTCGATTATCATTGATTACTGCCTATACCCACCCATTCTCTTTCTACCTCTGACCTTCAAGTGTAACTCGATATAGTAAATTATATCCTTTCATGTCTAAATATACCTTTCATAGTTTCCAGTACTTTTCTATTGAGCATGCCTCGCTTTTCTGATTCTAGCTACTTTATTTTTCCTCTCTTTAGCTGTGTCTTAAAGCTTTTTGTCACCCTCAGTTATAACTTAATAATTTAATTTTTTTAAGTTTTGAAGTTTTTCAGATCTTCTCATTTGGGGATAGCACATGTTCCTTGCTCATCTTTTTAGATCTCATTTTAAAAATTTCCCATTTTTAGCCAAACCAATTTTATCTTCTATTTTACATGGATCTGTTACCCGAGGCCCTGCTTTCATCTCGTTTAGCCTGATCCTGACCCTCACTCATGGTGTTCTCAGATGTTTCATAGTTTTAGCTTCTGAAGTTGTATTGGTTAGGTGTCCGTCCGTGAGAATACCCGAGAACCTGGTGTCCCCTAGCTAGAGTTCATGCTTGCGGCATGAAAGACCCACAGGTGTCCCACCCTGGATTGATTGCTGCTTTCTCATCTAATGCAGGCCTGTATTCATGATTTTCATCCATATCTAAAAAAATCCAAAAAGCGCAGAAAACTAAAATTGGTTTTCTAAATGTTTGGTGGCAGAAGTTGGCCTGCTAGTCTGCATAGCCCCTACCCTGAAGTACGTGTGCTCAACGACAGACATTTTGTTATTATAACACTGTTTCCCAGATTATACTGGGGTGTTAGTGTGTGGTGTGCCTCAGGCTTTTGCTAAACCCGAAAAATTGTGAAATCAGGGCTATATGGCCCTTAGTGCCTGAGATACTGGGGTGTCATTCTGTAGCATAAATTTTCATCGCAAGCTTGAAACGGGGAAAGCTGTGGTTACAAAGGCCCCAGAGATTTTCCCTCATCCTCCTGGAGTGTAGCCTTAATGTGACACATTCTGTTGTTTCCCTTTGCTTTCCCTTTGCTTCTTTGTGTTTGTGTGTTAACTTTACTAAGGGTGCAGCCCTGGAACCTGAGCACCTTATATGTAGGTCTTCGTTTCTTAGTTCCAGAGGACTGGTCATGTGTTGCCCACGAAGCTGTGAAAAGATGGCACCTGGAGGTCATTTGGATTCAACTCATGCTTCCCTCACTTCAGTGCTGCTCTGCCCTCATGGTTTTCTTTGTGCTTTGGTCCTGGGCATTCATTTGTTACCTTCTGAGGAAGCCGGATGTGCGTGGAAGGGATGTCTTTCCCTGGTGGCCCACTTATGCACGAGGAATGAGCCCTGCCTGCTTTGCTCTTGTTCTTAGTCTGCCTTCCTCCAGTTCACTCCTGAACTGTGTTTTAGTTCACTAAAACCACAAACACTGCATTACGTTCAGTCTTGTGCACATGTTGTTTCTGTATTTTTAAAATCATTTCTAATCCCCAACTTGGGCGTGCTTGCTTAGGGCTGAGGTGGCTCCCTGTGCGTCTCACGACTGCAGTGGGCTTCCATGTGGGTTTCTCCCCCCCTGGACGGAGTTCCATCCAAGCTCCTCTGCCACCAGACAGAATGAGAACTAGTTTGGGGATTTAAATACTAACTGGATAACTAATTTTGTTACAAACTTCATTCTTCCCTAACTTTAGGTCTTTCCCCACACACTTTCTATATGAAGATGTTGCTTTTACCTAATGACACTCAGAAGAACAAAGAGTTAACCTTGATCGGTTAAAAGACCATGAAATCAACTGAAAATAGGATATCTCAATTTTAAAAGCCCATTATATTGCTTAATGTAAATAGTTAATGCATAGTGCCTGTTAGCCTCTTTCCAGTTATATTCTTGGGATAAAAATTATATTTTGGCATATGGCTATGCTGTGTTCCTATAATTCAAGTATTCTAGAGACCAAGGCAGAGGGATAATGAGTTCAAGGAGGTTGCACTGAACTACATAGAGAGATGCTGTCTCAAAGAACCAAAAACCAAAATTTAAAAAAATGGTTGAGTAATATCATAAATTTGACAAAAAACCATATAATTAATGGTCAGGATTTATAAATTGGTAAAACATTAAATTTTGATTATGCCTATAATCTTTTGGTTGTGTATTTGAAGTGTATGTGTACTTCCCTTAGGATATTTCTCTCATGATTAATAATTAGGAATTAATGTTATAGAAAGTTCTTCAGCATTCTCTGTGTGTAAATGTAGCTTTTACTTCCTTTGTGTTTGTCAGTTAGAGTTGAGTACTACTTTCAATGACTGCTCTATGATTTAGGAATATGTATTTGAACATGGGAAGGAAAGCTAAAAAATAATAAAACATAATTTTAGAGTAGCCACAAACTCTCAATTACTTTGAAATCATATTATTCAAAATTTAATAATACTTTTCACTAACATGATGACATTCCCATTCATGATTTGGATGATGGGGATGGAGATGAAGCTCAGTGGTACTGAACATGCCTGGCATGTATCCATGGCCGGCACAAATCAGTGGCTGGTTTGTATAGGTACTGGGTTTGATCACAATAATGCAGAAGGGGAAGGGAGGGAAGGAGGGAGGGAGGAAAGGAAGAGAAGGAAGGGAGAGAGGAAGGAAGGGAGGGAAGGAAGGAAGGAAGGAAGGAGTGACTTGAAGTGTGTAGAAAAGTAATGAGGAATAAGAGACAAGATTAACTTAAAATAGTATTCTTTTTACCTTCATAAAGAGAACAATAAATGTCAGAGTATTTATTTGATTTTCAACCACTTAGTTGGAGAAATTGGAATTTACTCTCAATCTTGAGACTTTGAGTATTTATTTAGTATAATAGCATTACTTATTCATTTGATAAATATTTACCAAATGTTAGGAATTGTTCCAGGAGGTAGGGATACCCTGGAGAGTAAGATGGTGCCTGTGGCATCACTAGAGCTAGTAGCTTGGTAGGGAAGACAGAAACCCAAAGACCTAATTACCAGTGATTTCAGAAGCATTAAGGTTTAGCAGGGAAAGAAAGACCACAGTGGAGGTGCATTGTAGAAATGGTGTTTAAGGTCGGACTTTAAGGATGGGTGAGGTGGAGACAAAGGCTGCTTGCTGCTCAGCAGACAGCAGCTCCTGCAGAGAAGGCACGCCTTAGGAACTCAAGCTGACAGCTGCAGGAAGGCTGGTAGTGTAAGAGGTCAGATCCTGGAAAACATGGCCTCTGAGCTGCTGCACCCCCACCTGCAGGACCTTCAAGGCTAGACAAAACCTTAGGTAGCTCTAGACGCCCAGTTTTTACAGTAAGAAAGTTGAGTTCCGGGGGCAAAATCACTCGTTCTTTGCGTGTTGATACTGGCAATTCTTACTGTCTTGAGCAGCTAACTCCTCCCGTGTGCCATTGCTTTGTTAGTTTCATTCTGGTTGGTAGATGCATGCGTGAGAACCTTAGCTGCAGCTCTTGATTATCCCGGTTAGCATCCGCGTATGCAGGTTGCAGCTGCTCTAACTTCTAGCTAGGTAATTCAATAGACTGTGGCTTAATGTAGTTGTGTTGTGTTCTGTTTCTCTTATCCCATCAAAGTTGCCCTGTGTTCATGTTTTTATGACCCTTTCCTTAAGCATTTTGATAAGTAATGTTCTGTTTTCTCCAGCTGTCGTATGAGCGTGAGTGTGCCCATGGAAGGGTCCACAAGGAGCTACTTTTGACTCTTCAGCAGTGAGAAGGCTGAACCAACCGCTTAACCCTTTAATCAGTCCTTTGCTCAGTGTTTATTTACTTGTTCCTTTCAGTAAAAGTTCTCAGTATTCTCCAAATGAGGTTTTTTAATTTTATCTATCTTTTTCATAATATTTTGTGATTCTATAGTGTATCACATATGTTAGTATATCTATGCTGTCACGGCATTGTACCATGCCAAAGATCTTGCCTCTCTGTGTCTCTGTCTCCCTCTCTCTCTCTCTCTCATACACACACTTCATACAACTAACCATTTGATTTGTAAATTGTACTTATAAATTTTTAACCTAATATTGTGAACTGAGAGAAGTGTCTCTTCACTTCAGCTCAGCCTTGCTTGCTCAGATGAACAACAACAACAAAAAAGAGTCTAAGTTGAGTGACCGATGGGTAGAAGCGTAAATTAGTCTGCATCTTTGGAAGGATATGTTGTCAGTATCAGCTGAAACCCCTGATAACCCTTTGAACTCGTAATTTGACTTCTAGAGGTTTTACCTTGAAAAAAGAGAATTCATGAATGTTTGTTATATCTTTGTATATATTCCTGAGTACTTTTTTAAAAGCAGCGATGTCTTCAGATAGATACTGGAAAACCTCAAAACTGGAAAGTTAAAGTATATTTGTCATAGAAATTGAGACATGAAGACGTGGTTCAAATTTTAGTGTGTGCATGTACTGGTGACATGTATTTCTGGAAGACTGTACACCAACATGTTGTCTATGAATTGAAGGACTTGTGGTTTCTACTTTGTACCCTTGTCAATAATGACTGTTTTTTTCTATGTTAGAGGAATTCAGACAAACTGGCTATGGCAAAAGGAGGACCATTTTGTCCTTTATAACCAATATGAGGAAAGGGCATGGATAGATTCGGCCCCTCAGATGCTTATTCAGGATTCTTTTCCCACCTCTGGTTTCTGTGTGGAGTCAGTGATTCAAACTTCATTTTTGAAGGACAACGTTCTCAGTGAGTCTGGAAGTGTGGATTGCTATCATTGCAGCCTCACTGAGAAATTAGCTTCCTTTCTATAGCTAGAGTTTGACAAAAATCACAGTGGACAGTTGATTCTTTTCTCAGGTTGCTCCATGTCCATGGCATGGCACCATGTGTCTAGTTTACTTTCTGTTGCTGTGATAAATACCATGGCCAAAAGCAATTTAGAAATGGAAGGGTTTATTTCATCTTACTGCTTATCATCTTTCATGAAGAAAAGTCAGGGTAGAAGCTCAAGGCTACAATCAGAAATCAGAAGTCATGGAGGAATTCTGCTTCCTGGCTTGCTCCTCAGGATTGGCTCAACTTGCCTTTTAATAGACCCTAAGACTATGCACCCACAAATGGCACCACCCATAGTGGGCTGGGTCCTCCCTCATCAGTCATCAATCAAGGCTTGCCTTACAGGCCAGTCTTAAGAACGCATTTTCTCAATTGAGGTTCCCTCTTCTCTGATGTCCTTAGCTTGTGTCAAGTCAGCAAAAATCTAACCATACCATGATTGTCAAACTCAGCCAGAACTACTTTCTTGGGATCAGTCCCAAGAGCTAGGGACTAGGTGCAAATTTTCCTTCTGACTCCTGTTGCAGTCTGCTTTGAATAGCACTTTTCAGTCTCTTACCTAGGGCCTTAGACTCATCCACTGAAATCTAGCTAATGAGGAAGACAGAAAAGGAAATATTCCAAGACCTGGGACTAGACCTAGATACCATTGCTATCTGTTTCACTGGCAAGAACTCAGCCAGTGGCCTCAACAAAGTTAGAGGATGGCCTTTAACTGTGAGTGCAGGAGAAGAAAATAGCTTGTAAACACAGGACATTGACCCTCCTGAGCGCATGGAAAGGAAAGGGCATTGGAAATATTTCTCTTATGCCTGTGGGTTCTCGGCAATTCTCACCACCCTCAGCGTGACAGTTATCCAGATGTACAGTGAGCTGTTTGAAATGAGTCCTTTTCAGAGGGTAGATGATTCTGGAAATGAGTAGCTAGTGGCCAAGCACTGGTTCCCTGTCCTTGGAGCACATGACATATGGGTCTTTGCACTCTGGTCTGTGTAGTTTGGTTTGGTCTTAAACTTTGACCTGTATGCAATGGTTTGAGTTTCCACTCTCAAACATAGTTGATATGTAAGCTAAAGCCAGTGCAGCATCCCTAGTTTAGGCAATTTTTCCATGTTAAATATAACACAAACCTTTCACTGAATTTGCATAGATGCCTAGTGTTTTCAGTCCGTGTGGACAATTCAGAGCTTGGGACCCATCTTCTGATGACCTTGTGATTTTAAGCTAGTAACAAGCAAGTATATCAACTAACACATCAGTGGCATACCCCTAAAAGAGAGCTCTCTAGATCTGCCTCATAGCTGAAGGCTATCTGTTTATGTGTTGCTTTTATTGGTTAATGAATAAAGAAGCTACTTGGGCCTATGGCAGGGCAAAATAGAGCAAGGCAGGAATTTGAAGCAGAGATAGAAGGGAAAAGAAGGCAGAGCCAGGGTGATGCCATGTAGCTGTTAAGGGAGACAATTCTGGAACTTTACCCAGTAAGCCACAGCCTTGTGGTAATATACAGAATAATAGAAATGGGTTAACTTAAGATGTAAGAGTTAGTTCATAAGAAGCCTAAGCCATTGGCCAAGCAGTGTTGTAATTAATATAGTTTCTGATTATTTTGGATCTGGGTGACCAGGAAACGAAAGAGCAGCCTCTGTCCTACAAAAGGTGACCATTTATTTTATCTTTTAAGCATTGATGAAGACAAGTAAGGTTATTTTGAGAAAGAAAAAGGGCCATTTTGAACTTTGCATTTAAAACTGAATCTTTTTCTGGGGGATCAAGTCTGATAGTACTCTATCATCTTAAAATGTGAATTATACAAGATATTCTCTTTGAACCTCTTCTTGGGTACCTACATGGATAGAATTTCCTTCTTAATTTAAAGTTCATCTCCCTTCACTTTTTAATGTAAGACACACTAACACTCTGTCTTTTCCCATAAAACTTAGGTGCAGGGGAAAAAAGACTCTGTAGAGGGGAAGCAGGGCATAGGCTGAGCATAGGCTGAGCGTGGCAAATAGAAGCACAGCTGAGTCCTTCCTCAGAAGGACGCTCTGAGGTCAGTGTCCTTTTCCCAAGCTTTCAGAGGAAATGTCAGGGTTCTAGGAAGTTACAGGGCTCATCCAGTACCTGCCACTGCCGGCAGAAGAGACGTCAGGATTTCTTCGCATGTTCTAGTGCAAGGTTCATGTTTCCTTTCCCACCTTTGCATGGCATCACTTGCTTATCTGCCCAGTGTTGTAAGAAGTAAAAATACAAAACAGAAACAGATAAAATCCCCTGAGATTGTTTGAAGGCAGTTCAGTAGCTGTTTCATTACAGGGATAAACCCCTATGCAGCCTATCTTTGGATAACAGCAGGGAAATAGGAAGGCTGTGGAATCAGATGGTTGTCCGGAGCCCACTTGCTTCTCGCCAGGGTGCCTGTTGTAGGCTTGGATTGAAGGCATTTATTTTGACACACTCTTTGACTAGCGGCATGGGGAGGTATGAAGCATACAGCTTACAAAGAGCTCCGATCTGTCAACAGATGACCCAGGCTAACCCTGGTACTGCTGCCTTCTGGATCTGATCTTAGCCAGATTGAGTTTTTGCAGGTCTTAGTCTTCTCCTTCCTAAGGCATCCTGGAGTTATGGTAGCAATGAAAGGAATATGTTTGCTAAAACCAGTGGCAACCAACCAGCCCAGATGACTCTACGAATGGCTCCTATTAGAGGAAAAGGTTGAGGCACAGCAAGCAGCAGTGAATTTGTTAAAGAACAGCCTGGCTTCAGCTGCTCTGGGCTTTTCTGTGGTTTCTGCTTGAGAAATTAGGTTTTTCGGTTTTTATTGTTGTTGTTGTTTTGTTTTTGTATGAAAGGGAGAAAAGGGCAATTAAGCCTCCATTATATTTTCCTATGTTTTGGGCCAGTGGCATAATTAGCACTAATTATTAAGATATAGATGTAGCATGTTCAGTTAAAAATCATCTCGTAAAATCTAATACAAAAGCCTTTAATGTAAGACACACTAACACTCTGTCTTTTCCCATAAAACTTAGGTGCAGGGGAAAAAAGACTCTGTAGAGGGGAAGCAGGGCATAGGCTGAGCATAGGCTGAGCGTGGCAAATAGAAGCACAGCTGAGTCCTTCCTCAGAAGGACGCTCTGAGGTCAGTGTCCTTTTCCCAAGCTTTCAGAGGAAACGTCAGGGGATATGCATCATGGTTTGCTTGGTGATTGTAAATTTCTAAGGCTCAGTGGTGTGGTTTTAGACTTGCCACTTTTTTAGATATTATTTTAAACTTTTCAAATAGGGTCTTAACAAAAGTGTGATTGGTTAGTTAGGAAAAAAAGTGGCAGTTGACCACCGAAATGTTAAGGCACATGGAAATGAGAAGAACAAAACTTGAAGTGGCTTTGTTACTACGGTTGATTGTTCAGAGTTCTCGTTTCACACCATTGTCCAGTTAAAAAGACACGAAGAAAATGGGAGGACATTAAATTACTATTTTTGAATTAAGCACCAAAAATTAAGACTTAAAAATATTAGAGAAAAATAATCTGACCTAATAGTGAAAAGTAATTTTTAAAATGATCAATAGTTACAATGAGACTCAGTATTTATGTTGTGTGTACTTATAGGGTGTTATACTTGAACAACATTGATGGTTTGGGGCACTGACAAGAGACAATCAAAACTGAGTAGAAATTCAACAGCAGCAGCAGAATAGATGAACAATGTTAAGGATGCTGATACCTCTTGTTTGGGTGGAAGACATTCTGGAAAGCTTTAGTTGAATCATTGAGTCATTTAAAATTTTATATTTAAGAAATTAATTCTTGGAGTCAGTCAGTAAGTGTGATTATGGTTAAAAATTGATAGCATGATACACTAATTGACCAAGAGCAATATAACTTTTGGAAAGTCAAAGTTGTAAGTATCTTAATTGTGAGCTCTTCTATTTTTTTAAACATTTTTTGTCTTATTTTTAATTATGTGTACTTTTGTGCCTTTGTGTGATATGTGCACTTGTGTGCAGGTGCCCATGCAGGCCAGAAGAGGGCATTGGATCCCTCAGAGCTAGAGTTATAGGTGATTGTGAGCTGCCCAGTATGGATGCTGGGAAACCACACTCAGTCCTCTGCAAAAGCAGTAAGTGCTTTTAGCCACTGAGCCATTTTTCCATCACCCAATTTGGTATTTTTTAATTTCTTAAAATTGTTACAAATATTTAGACTTTATTTAAAAGTGTAGAAAAAGGCAAATGTCTTTGACTTAAGACTATTAGTTTTTAGTTAAACTTTTAATCTTAAACGTTCAAGAATATTAGCAACAGGATGTTAGAGCTGAAAATGCATGAACAGACTGAACATTAGCAATCTTTCTTTCATGGCTGTACTCATTTATGTATAATATCTTGGTTATCTTATTTTGAATGGCATTATATTATAGCACAAATAATTTTTAAAATTTTTTATTGGTTTTATTGAGCTATACATTTTTCTCTGTTCCCCTCCCTGACTCTCCCCTCCCCTTCAACCCTCTCCCATGGTCCCCATGCTCCCAATTTTCTCAGGAGATCTTGTCTTTTTCTACTTCCCATGTAGATTAGATCTATATAAGTCTCTCTTAGGGTCCTCACTGTTGTCTAAGTTCTCTGAGATTGTGATTTGTAGGCTGATTTTCTTTGCTTTATGTTTAAAAACCACTTATGAGTGAGTACATGTGATAATTGTCTTTCTGGATCTGGGTTACCTCACTCAAAATGATGTTTTTCAGCTCCATCCATTTGCCTACAAATTTCAAGATGTTATTTTTTCTGCTGTGTAGTATTCCATTGTGTAAATGTACCACATTTTCCTTATCCGTTCTTCGGTCAAGGGGCATTTAGGTTGTTTCCAGGTTCTGGCTATGACAAACAATGCTGCTATGAACATAGTTGAGCACATGTCCTTGTGACACAATTGAACATCCTTTGGATATATACCCAAAAGTGGTATTGCTGAGTCTTGAGAAAGGTTGTTTCCTAATTTTCTGAAAAATCTCCACACTGATATCCAAAGCTTGCACTCCCACCAGCAATGCAGGAGAAGCACAAATAATTTTATGTTAACATGAAAGTTCTTAGAAATCTAATTTTTATGTTACATGAAAGTATACCTTTCCCATAATAATTTAATATTTATTTATGGGTTTCTAGTTATACATGGGAGCCGCAGTAACTCTGTAGGTGCCCTTTTTCGTTTATACATACAGCAGAAGAGGTAAGGTGGAAAGGCATGGGCTAGACATGGCCTGTTGGGAGGATTGAGCCTCTTACCCTCCTGCCCTTCCTGTTTGAAACTTACTCCTATGGAGAGGCATGGGTATTTAGTGTGAGCAGCCTCCTCTATTCTGAGAGGTATTGTCTGTTTGCAACCAACCAAATAGAACCCTACTTCATGGATCTATTGCATGAGTAGAATCAGGTACTTCATTATTAATGTGCAACTGAGCTGCATAGTGTTCTCTTAGACCTACAAACCTGTAGCAAGTGTTTCCTAACTAATTTGGAGGTCTGAAACACTCAGGCCTAGTCTCTTGAGTTAGATAGCCAAGAGAGCAAGGCTCTCAGAGTTGTATCAAGAGGCAGAGGAGTTCAGTAGAGTGCCCCATGGAACCCCAGAGTTCTTCATCCCTCAGAGGAAATTTGTTCTGCACAGCAGTAATCAGGGAGTCCTCGGAAAAATATGTCAGCTACTCAAAATATTGCTTTCATGTTATAACAAGCAGGAAATCACTCAAATTATGCTTTATCCTTGTGTTTCAGGAACATACTTGAGAGCATTTTCTAATTATTAAAATAATTGCAAAAATGATTTTAATTGAGAGTTCAGAGACAGGGTAGAATAGGAAGATCAGTTGAAATCTTTCAAGATATAAGGTAAGGATAAAGTAAGTAAGAAATTGAAAGGAAGTCAAAAGAAAATAAGAAGTCAATGGTATC
Organism: Dicrostonyx torquatus; assembly: GCA_028555095.1. Lineage (NCBI taxonomy): Eukaryota > Metazoa > Chordata > Mammalia > Rodentia > Cricetidae > Dicrostonyx > Dicrostonyx torquatus. The sequence continues at coordinate 8,758,102 of JAQHUG010000042.1, read as the reverse complement.
AATGGTAGGAAACTAGACAAAACTTTCTACCATCTCCCCAAAGTAGAGTGCTAAATGTAAAATTAGAATAAGACAGAAAAGAAAGGAAATGATGGCACTCATGGGAAGAATGGGAGGCCTGGGGACAAAGATGTCACGTGGACCAATAGGAACTAATGGTGTGAGCATCACATCCCTTGTTGCTTTCTGTTCTTATTTCATTTGGCTTTTGTTTTTGTTTTGTTTGTTTTCCTTGCTGTTATGGTTCTTTGTTGTTGTTGTTGTTTTTATTTTAAGACTGGGTCTCATTATATAGCCCTGAGTACCCTGGAACTTGCTTGCTATATAGATCAGGTTGACCTTGAACCCATAGAGATTCCCCTGCCTCTCCCCTCCTGAGTGCTGGAACTAAAGAAATTTGCTGCCACACCCAGTCATCTTTAATATCTGAGAGTGATGTCAAGGATTGCATAGAGAATTCTGTCTGGCTTCATTCTTTTCTCCTCTGCTTCCTCTGACATTTGTGCCGAGGTTTTAAATTATAGGGAGTCTACCCTACCTGCTGAGTATTCTCTAAGCTACCAAATTTTTTATCTCTAAATTATTCTGAAATTTCCATTTTTCTGGCTTGTTTCGTCTTTAGTATTTTTTTTTAGCAGTCTATCATTGTTGTCATCCTGAATAGAAGAAAAATGTCACAAGGATCATCTATCATTATTTTACTAAGCATTTCTATTGGAGGCCAAAGGATATTATTATTTGACTTTCTTAAAAGCACTTATGGTTCTATAATTTGGTAAGCAATCAAAACATGAAGTCTTTATTCTAAGGCATTTGTTGGTAGAAGGAGAGCTACACGACACAGTCTGATGTTTTAGGACTCAGTACTACAATAGAAAGAGAAGGTTGGTAGGACCTTGATGGTTTCTGTGCTGGCCGGCGATCTACCAGCTGCCCTTTCTTTGGGTGGTCTCTTGCTGTAGGAGGGGTGAGAGGTAGTGAAGCTTCACTCTGGTCCTTGATGAGATCACACTGGAAGATGAAGGATCTAGGAGTACAGATGCCTTCATGGCCTCTGCTCAATGCTGAACGTCCTCAGGGGCCTAGTCAGCAGAGGAGCCTCTGAACCAGCACTTGCGGGGACATTGCTGCAAAACAGGACCCAGCAGCAAGCCTCTGAGTGTGGACAAATAAGTCCTGGTTTGTTCTTCATGAAGCGGCGGCAGTGTGACTGATGTACTTACTATGAGGAAAGAACAGACAGTTCTGTCTGCCTGGAGTTAACAGAGGCTTTTCTGTGGTGTGTGTGGTTGGGTATTAAGAGGCAGGTGGAAGTTTGGTGGACAGGGAAGCATGCCTGGCTCTGGTGTGTTGAATGTATGGTGAAAAGGAAGGGAAGCCGCTGAAGCTGTGTGGAAATCGGCCAGTGCCATTGTTTGATAAAGCTGGGACAAGCCAGAGCGTTAACCTGAAGAGTTCCGTGGTCAGATTTGTAGAAGGGGAACGTGGGTTTCCGTAGATGTAGCACATTGGAGAGAAGGGGGATTTGACATTTAAGTAGGAGAGGCAAGAAGCATTGATGTGTCCCAGCAAGGCCACTACCCATGAATGGAGTGAAGAAACGAGGGAAGGGCATTCTGATCCTGGAGCTGGTGGCCATCGGAAAGTAAAGGTGCTGTTTAACATTTTCAAGGCAGCTCATGACATGGCCAGAATTACTGGCCTTAGAGACATTTGTCAACACTTCACAATTTAAACATAGAAATCACAGAACCCTTCATCTTCCCTGCCTCAAACCACTAATATTCCATCCCTCCCTGTTGTCCCCGCTCAGTTGGGAACAGCTTTAGCCCATCCTATAGTGCTCATGTTGAAGCTCTTTCTCATGTTACATTTTTTAGTCAGGAAAACTTGTTGGCTGTGCCTGACATAGGCCTGGCCACCTCTGTCTCTCTAAGGTTTGCTGGAATAGCTGCCTGATTCTGCCTTTGTCCTTCTCCACACCCACTGTTCCCCCGTGTCTCCTCAGCAGAGCAGCTAGACAGTTATTTCCCCTGTTCCTTCAACCAAAGCAATCTTGACCTTCAGTGATGAGTAGGGTCTGGACTTTGTTTCCCCAGCTCATATGGATTCTAGACACACTAGCCCCTCACGGTCCCGAGCAGTCAGACATGCTTATACCTTGACACAGACTGTTCCCTTGACGTCCAGTGAGTGCCCTTTTCCCCAAGGTCTGCTGCTGAGATGAACTTAGGAAGAGGAAAAAAAGAAACTATGTAAAAAAAATTAAAAATCAAATACACAGAAAGAAAATTACATTGTTAATCACAGAGGTGTCTTGAGGTCATGTGTGAACAATGATGGCAGTGTGGTTTGGAAATTCCCACCTCAGTTGAATTTCAGGCATGCTTTAAGCACGTATGGCCCACGTAGGACAGTGTCATTATTCCCTGAAAAATGCGTAATAATTTGCTGCGTACTTTTTCTTGAAAAAATGTTTCACATTGTCTTGCTATTACACAAGAACAAGTAAACGCACTTGGTGAGTGTGCATTCATTTGAAATGGATGCTGTTTCACCACATTTACCTAATGATCTTGCTCTACCTCATTAACAGCAGTCGCCAAAAAACTAAGAGCAGCTCAAAAGCCACAGAGTTCACAGCAAGGGTAAGGGGTGTGGAATGCCTGGCTCACTCAGTCTAAGCCCACCGTGTTCAGACTTGCATTGCATCCATTCTTTAAACCCAATTTTTAAAAAAGCATGCTTTAGTCAGGAGTTACAGTTTCATAGGAAAATGCCCCCTGAATAAATAGGCATTGCTTGTCCTTGAAGAAGACACTTAGAGTGACTGGGAGACATGCATGCCTGTCAGTAGCAACAAGGTAGCACTGTTAATTAGCATAGTCATTGCTTAGAATGTGACTATTTATTATTTACTTATGAGCAAACTCTTTTGACATCCACTTCATTCTTGTGTTCCCATTGGAAACAGCAATAAAGAAAAGTTTGTATTCTACTAATTGAGATAGGGATTGGTGAATTTGGTTTATTTGTTGAAACATTCGGTGACTCTAGACAAACATCACTGGCCCGAGAGACAGTTAAGCTGATGTGTGCCTGAAATTGTCTGGGTTTCTTTAAACACCGTCAATATAAAATGAAAGTAACTGTATCCCTGAGAAATACAGGGCGTTCCTTGTACATTAAATTTAGGTAATTTATTAATTAGTCAGCAAAGATTGATCAGCCACAGTTTAAAGCAGAAAGCTGTATCAGAGCTTTAAATAAGTCTCTCTCTCTCTCTCTCTCTCTCTCTCTCTCTCTCTCTCTTTCTCTTTTAAATTGAATTTATTTTTACATGTGTGAGTTTTTGCCTTCATGTGTCTGGGTACCACTTGTGTGCCTGGTACTCATGGACGCCAGAAGAGGGCATTGGATCCCCTGGAACTGGAATTACAGGCAACTGTAAACTGCCGAGTGGTGCTGGGAATCAAACCCAAGTCTTCTGGAAAAGTAGCCAGTGCTCCTCCCCACTGAGCCATGCCTTCTTCCCCCAGGAGTCTCTTCTTTAACATTGAAAGCAAATGACTTAAGACTCAGTGTTGGCTGCCAGGTGGGCAGGAACACAAGTTAGGCAACTGAGTACATTCTTGGTTTACAAGAAATACTCAAGAATTCTTATTTACTTTGGAGAGTTTGGATATTGTCAGTAAATAAAGTTTATAAGGAGCATCAGGCTTGTTTTAGGCAGGAGTGAAAGGGTCAGTACACAATGGTAAATAAGTAAATTGAGCAATACATTAGCAGCAAAAAGCTAAAGAAGAGTGAGCTGAAAGCAGACACTGGTTCATTAGGTGGAACCTTGGCTGAGAGAAGATGATGGGATTTCCTTTGGAAGTGGTGGAATGTTGACATTTTGAGAGAAGATTGATACACTTAGTTCCAGGAAATCTTTGAGGACCTCCATCTTGTCATATGCAGAGAGTCTGAGGGACGGGGATCCCCATGGTGGGCCTTCCTCGGCAGCTGGAAGCAGGTGCTCAGGATTGGGAGGCTGTAGGAAAATTGGAAAGTATGACTGCAGTTGAAGATGGAGATGGTCACCAGTGTGGTGTCAGTGTGGATGAGAAGGAGAAAGAACAGACACCTGTTCTTCCTGTTGCTCAGGAAGAGCGCCCCCTGCCCAGTTCCGCTCTGTCCCTTGGGATTGAGAACAGTCCTAAGTTACTGAAATTGGGGATGAATCCTCTTTGTGATGGACCATTGCTTTTTAATAGCCATAGAGTGAATGCTGCTGACAGGGAAACTCAACGTGTTTGCGAATTCCTTGATTCTCTCTCCTTGCACCATGTAGCCCACAGTAGGCATTTTGTCTAGTGCTCTGAACTCTATTTAGAAGCATCATTGTAGTGTGGAAAGGGGCCTGTACCCTTGGTCTAGTGTGGGGCCTCTATATTTGTGGGTAGCTTGGAAGGGTTTTTCCATGGCCAGCAGTCATGTTCTGAGGGCACAGTGACATGGCTCCTGGCATTAAGTATGTTCTGGTCCATATGATAACTTACCGTGATGCATGAGTGTTGGCCCTATGACATGCAGTCATAGCCCTTGTCTAAACACCAAAAAGGACAGGTTTTATTTTGGTTTTTTTTCCCTGCACAGGGTTTAAAGCAGCAAAGGAGTGTGGAGCTTCAAAGAGATCTGAAGCTCTCTGCCAATATTGCACAGCCTCCCTTGCTGCCATGTGTTGGTTATCTTCTGAGAAGGAGGCACAGAATCTTCAGAAGCATTGTCGTGATTTTCTCTCTCACGGGGTGGGGTAGTGGAGCTCAGCTTTCTCATGACTGTAATTAGTGCTAATGTGCAACTAAACTGCTTCTGATTTTTAAGAAATAATGACTCAAGCTCCATGAGTTGGAATAACTATTTTAGGTATCCCCGAGAAGAAAGTGAGGCATTTATTCTGGTTCTGTCGAAAGGTGGTTTGTCCCATCGTCTCTCTTTCTCAGGAAGAGCTCCCATTCTTTAGTATGAAGTATACAGATAGGTAAGAGCTGAGCATGGTGCCACAAGGGCTAAAGGTGGTGGGTGTGTCTTTGTTCTGTTTCTGTTACTGGGGTAAAGGCTATGATCAAAGGCACCTTGGGAAGGAGAGAGTTTGTTTCAAGTTATAGCTCTCCAGTCACGCTCCGTCACTGGGGTAAGTTAGGGCAGGCACTGATGCAGAGACTGTGGAGAGCTGTTCACCTGCTTGTTAAGCCTGCCTTCTTCCAGAACCAGGTGCCTAAGGGCTGTTACCGCCCACGATGGGATATCCAGTTGCACCAGTGCTAAGAAAACTGTTCAAGACTTGATACCTGAGAATTTAAGCAAGCACTTGCAGACTTGTATACAACTTACAGTGGGCATAGATGAGAAGAATTAAGTGTGGATACAGTATAGCAGAATGCTGCAGATCCTGGAATACCCTGTTTGTGAGGCAGTTAGTCTGCTCATGGTAGGGGTTACAATCCTGGGATGAAACACCATGATCATAAACAGCTTGTGAAGGGAGACTTTATTGGTTTACCCTCTTACATCATGACCCATCATTGAAGTAAGTCAGGACAGGAATCAAACAAGGTGGGATCACATGGAGGTGTGCTGCTCATTGGCTTGGTCCCCTTACTTGCTCTGCCTGCTTTCTTACAGAACCCAGGACTACCAGCCCAGCAGTGACCCCATCCACAATGGGCTGGGCCCTATAGTATAAATCACTAATTAAGAGAATGCCATATAGGCCTACTACAGCCAATCTTATGGAGACATTTTCTCAGTGAAGGCTTTCTCCGTTCAAATAACTCCATCCTGTGTCAAGTAGACATAAAACTAGGCAGCACGGGGCACTTAGCCATGGACCATGTATACAGGAGTTCAGTCACTAGAGTTCTTGGTTCTTGGTGGAACATAACAATGCCAATTTTCCCACCTAGTATTTGAATGAAGGGAAATAAAGATGCAAGATCAAAAGTCACCCAAGCAGGAGGAAACTTCCAGGCAGAAAGTTTGAAGCTTCTAAACATTGCTTACTCCTTCTGAACTGTGGATTTGAACTGTCTGTATTATTGCTAGCTAGTAAGGATAAAGTTTGAGGCACAGGTAGTGCGAGTCGGGACAGGGAGCTGTAGTAAGATTGTTTCAGTCATAAATGTGTTCAGACCTTATTGTGAAAGATTCTGCTTTCTCCTTGGTGGAGATTAGCTATGTTACCCTGAAGGTTTGGTAAATATATTTAATTGAATTGTTTTTAAATGCTTAAAGGCCATAAAGAAATAGCAAGGGGATGTCCTTATGAAGAGTTGTTAATGTCTGAGTAAATTAAGCATCGTCTGTGCTTAATGTGGGAACCATGTGGGAAGCATGGTTATATTAGACAGTTTAACTCATAGAAAGATATATTTAAAAGGACACAGGTAATGTATAACTTGGTGTAGCTTTTTAAATTTAGAAATCACTTCTCTCTAGAGCTGTGTTCTTTTTTTTTTCTGCAGTGAGGTTTTTACAAAGACATGAGTAGCTTTAGCTAAGCTGTAGAAGCATCCTGAAGCCCTTGTCACTGACTGTCACCTAATTATTCTGGGAGAGGTTGCTACCTGTAAGATAGAAGCTGTGGCCCTAAATTACGGCGATCTACTTGAATACCTCTGACTGATGGATATCAAAAGAAAATATTTGGAGCCATCTAAATTTGAAAAAGGAAAGAAAAACTGGGGGACTTTTCCAGGAGTATACTGCTTGTCTTTTGACTCTTGGAATTAATTAGGGGGCTACTGTGTCTAGCGGTGAGTGACAAAGGAGGCATAGTGTCAGTTCATGCCTCAGACACTGTTTGGGAAAGGTATTCTCCAGGGAATGATCTGCATCAAACTGGGAGAAGCCCTGAGAGCTGGTCATCATTAACAGGCAGAAGATGGATGACGATCTGAGGTTTTGGAAGTACCTTGCTGTCTGTTTTTTCCTTCCCTGTGATAAGGATCATCCTTAGTCACAGGAGGTCGGTGCTGCCTTCGTTTTCACCACCACATTGCCTTGGCTTTGTCTCAGATCTCTAAGACTAAGGGCTTGACACAGACCTGGGCAAAGTGACTTAGTGCATTAGAGACTACCAGTTTGGCAAGTGTCATCCCTATTAGCAGAAAAAGCCCAGCGATGAAGGAATCCTTTTGGGTTGCCTTCTAGGAACTGCTCCAGGCTGTCACCCTCAAGGAAAGTTTGGCTGGTATGTGTTCTCAGGGCCTGCCTGGTAAGGGGACCCTGGAGTGGCTCCTGCTTATCCTTCTGCTGACGCCATAAGTGATCTCTGCATTTCTGACCACTATTTACTCTCCCACGTTTGTCCATCTACAAATGATCTTAACTTCTCTAAAGCATTTCCCCCCTTTCCCCTTCCTTTCTAAAACTGGGGGTTGATCCTAAGGCCTTGTGTATTTTAGACAAGTTTTATACATCTAAGCTGTTTTGCTGGCCCTTTTATTTCTGTTTTTAAGACAGGCAGGATGGCCTTGAGCTTGTGATCCTACTTTGTCAGCCTCCTTTGTGGCTGAGACTGTAGGCTTATGCTGCCATGACCAAATAGCTCTCTTCAGCGCTTCTCAAGAACTATAAAATCCTGTTTCAGTTTTTCTTTCTGTGGTTTTTTTCTTTTGCCCAGGAAATACAGCATTGATAGGGAAGTTACTACAATATTTTTTGTCCTTTTATCTTGATAATATGTTTCTCTCTTTACTGAAATCCTTCAGTAGACAACAAAGATGTATTAAGAACTAGGGTTATATTCTGTGATATTCCGGAAAGTAATAGATGATGCTTATCTAGAAGGGATAGAAGCAGACGGGTGTGAGCAAGACCAGAGGTGAAGTCCTGCAGAGGAGGCTTTGTGAGTCTTTGCCTAGCAGAGGTGCAGGACTGGAGGGCGGTGGGTGATACCTACTCTTGGTGGGAAAAATGGCAAAGTATTCTGGTGCCATCTTTATCTGAGAGAATGGAGAGAGAATCCCAGATACTGTGGCTAAAGTTGCTGTTTCTAATGACTTTAATTTTAGGAAGCATGCGTTTCACACATGTGGGTGGGAATCCTGACTGGAGCTGAGAGCCCATGCCGGGAGTCCGATGTACTCAGCGCTGTTTTTCCTTATGGCCCCAAAGGCTCTGCGAGGAAGGACTGAACAGAGAGAGCTAAGGAGTTGGCTCTTCTCTGAGGATGGTGTAGGAAATTATGGGCTGTGTCTGGGGCATGGGGAGCACACAGGCTGCTCAGTGCTAGGTATGGCAAATGTGCCATCAGGACAACTTGTTCTCTGAAAGAAGGTCCCTGAAATACTGAGTGGTAATTTGTAGGTAAGAGGTCCCCTCTCCCTTGGATTAGAAAGAAACCTTACGTTTTTTCCAAGTTTCCATGACATGCAACCTCCCCTGGCTACCGTGTAAATAGGACTTGTGTTAATTTACCTGGCACGCTTGAGGATCAGCTTGTGGTGGTAGCAGGAAATCTGAAACAGAAACAGCAGCATCTTCTAGGATCTCCCTAGCAACCGCATTAGCAGTGGCCATCTTTCCAGCCCTCTTGCCATCTAGAGACTGGCCTGTGAGTCTGGATTGTCCCCAACACAGGTGTTCTGCTTGTGTGGCCTTCTCCTTTATCTACGGTATTGCCTACTTTTTTTGCTTGCCCTTAGAAATTACACTCCTACCAAGTGTTAGCTCAAAATAGAGTTCTTAAAATCCTACAAGTAAGAAAACACCCAGAAGAGGGTAAGCTATCAGAGAAATGTAATTGGTGGCAGGTCCCTAAAATTTTTCCACCTCACAGACGATTACTTGAGGGTGAAGAAACCCAGTAACTTGCTTAGGATTACATTTCTAGTGACCTAAGTTACTGTTTCAAATTCTAAGTAGCAGAAAGTTAAACTTCCAAATTTTTTAATAAAACATTCTGGACCCCTGGGGATAGATGATATTTGACCCTTAGGCACTCTCCCCTGGCCCCACCCTAACTCCTTCTCACCCTGAGGTAACCCTTGTGGTAGCCCTTGTTTTTGAGTTATGCAAGCAGTTGGAGATTCATGTTGGGCATCTCATTCTTCATGTCCGAGAGCTTCCTGCAAGAGGCATCATGACCAGCCTGCCCCCGTTACACTTGGTTGGTAAACCTTCATGTTAACTTTGAAAAGCACCTAATGCTTGTCTTGAACTGGATTATGCTCACTTTAGGGTACCTTTTTTGGTGGTTCTTTAAATGGGATTGCTCTACTGAGGACTTACCTGAGTGCTCTGTTGGCTGCTGATGGGTCTTCAGATGCAGCTACAGCACTGAGGTCGGGAGTGAGGTCAAAGAGAGGGTCAAAGTAGAGGAAGTGGGTGGAAAGAGAAACAAGAGCTCGGCGCTGGCACCCACACTGCTTCTCTGCTCTTTTCCCCAGAGAGCACACTAGACAGTTTATCTTGCTACTGGGCATGATGGTGACCTTGTCTTTCTCCATTCCTTTGGGGATCTTACACCTCTTCTTCCATCACAGACAAATCCATCAGCTGATCCTCTTAACTCACCCTGTGATGTGTCTGCAATCCTTTCTTGTGTTTCTTGCTTCTGTCCTGTTCCCCCTCACCTGAACCCTGCCTGTCTCGGCAGGTCAGTTCCCCTCACTCAGCCAAGCATTATAGACTTGCTGCAGTGACTCTTCAAGATGTAGGCTGGAACATGTCAAGGCCCTGGTCAAAACCCTCTTGGACCTTCCCCAAATGCTCAGAATAAAGTGTCAAGTCCTTCCTGTGTTGTCCAGAGCATGATCAGTTCCTACCACCCCTCTTCACCGTGTTCACTGTTCTCTGTCCACAGGGCCTAGCTTGTTTAGTGTGAGCCTGTCAGCTCATCTGGACTCATGGCATTTGCATCTGCTGTTTCTTTTGCCTGGAACATTCCTTCCCAAGATCGCCAACTGGCTGGCGTCTTTACTGCATCTAGGTCCTTTTGAATGTCATTTCATTGGGGAGGCCTTTCCTAATCCCCCCTTTGAACAGTACCATCTGTCTAAATCTACCTGCATATCTAGCCATCCATTCTTTATTTTCCATCTCAGTGCTTATGTCTGTCTGTGTTCTCCATTCGAATGTAAGCTCTATAAAGCCCGATAGTAACCTCCTTTTCACTGCTCTGTGTCTAGCTGCTCATAAATCAATGCCTGGCACACAGTACGCATTCAAAAATATTAGTTAAACAATTAAGTAATTGAATTAGTTTAAAATTAGTTAAAAGTCTGTCAAGTGCTTTTATATAGATGGCCAAAGGGTGAACCAAATTGTAATTGTGCATCAGACAGACAGACAGATATGTTCTTTTTTTTTTTGATTTTTCGAGACAGGGTTTCTCTGTGGCTTTGGAGCCTGTCCTGGAACTAGCTCTTGTAGACCAGACTGGTCTCGAACTCACAGAGATCCGCCTGCCTCTGCCTCCCGAGTGCTGGGACTAAAGTCGTGCGCCACCACCGCCCAGCCAGATGTGTTCTTTATAGCTTATCAGGCTTTGTGTTCAACACTTGCCTTTCCCATTTAATAAAACAGCTGCAGCGGGATGCTGTGATTAGCCTGTTATTGTAACAAGGAGATACAGGCTCAGTGATAACTGTGCTCGATATCATATAGTTTATTTAGGTTTCTTTATTTATGATGTATGCAGTGTTCTGCTTGTATGTATATCTGCAGGCCAGAAGAGGGCACCAGCTGCCATTACAGATAGTTGTGAAATACCATGTGGTTGCTGGGAATTGAACTCAGGACATCTGGAAGAACAGCCAGTACTCTTAACCTCTGAGCCATCTCTCTAGCCCCTGTCATACAGTTTCTAATGAA
>JAQHUG010000042.1:8717582-8740211 GCA_028555095.1 Dicrostonyx torquatus | reverse complement strand
TGTAATGCCAAAAACTGATAACTGAAAAAATAGTAGATAGATCTAGGTGCTTGTGGTTTGTCTGTGGAATGACCCACTCAGCAGTGCAGTGGCAGAGATTATTCATAGTGTAGCAATATGGATTAATCTTAGCCTAATTATTCAGATGAGCAGAACCCACACCATTCCTGAGGAAATGGCTCAATTCTCTGTATGTAAAATTTATAAAGCACATATATCTATATATTTCCTGAAAGCAGACTGAAGTCACTAAGGGGACGATGAGGGAGGAAGAGGAAGAGGAAGGAGTTTTAGAAGGGTAAGGAGCCCATTAAGGTGATGGGTGTATTACACATCTTGATTTCACTGATAGTTTTATGAGTGGGTGTTTGTCAAAACTTGATGTACTTTAAATTTGTGCAGCTTTTAGGTCAACTCTATGTTCAGTAAAACTGTATTCATACTAACAAAAAGAATACCAGATATATTTTTCAAAGTTAAAACAAGCTTAACATAAAGAGTACTGAGTTGTCATTAACTTTTTTCTGTATGTTTGTTGTTATACTTTGATTTTTCTTAATTTTTTGAAATAATTTAAATGGCAACTATTTAATGAGGTTAAACATATATAATCTGCTAATGATAGCACAGATTGACATGGTCACCTCTTAAAGGCATTTTAAAATAAGGTGTGACAGCCGACAGTGAAGTGGTTCTATGAATGAAACATCAGAGTCGTAGACTGGCTCTGGGATTCCCTTAACTCTTAAATTATTGATGAACTCAATATAGATGACTTTTTTTCTTTTTCTTTTCCAAGACTAGGTTTCTCTGTCTAACAGCCCTGGCTGTCCTGAAACTCACTCTTTTGACCAGACTGTCCTTGAACTCACAGAGATTCACCTTCCTCTGCCTTCCAAGAGCTGAGCTTAAAGGTGTGCACCACCATGCCCACCCCTTAAAACTGGTAGTGGTAGCACACATCTTTAACCCCAGCTCTTGGGAGGCAGAGGCAAAGGAATCTCTGTGAGTTGAGGCCAGCTTAGTCTATATAGCAAGTTCCATTCTTCCATTGAGGGACACCTAGGTTGTTTCCAGGCTCTGGCTATTACAAATAATGCTGCTATGAACATAGTTGCACAAATGCTTTTGTAGTATGGTTGGGCATGTCTTGGGTATATTCCCAAGAGTGGTATTGCTGGATCCTGAGGTAGGTTGATTCCCAGTTTCCTGAGAAACCACCACACTGATTTCCAAAGTGGTTGCACAAGTTTGCATTACCACCAGCAATGGAGGAGTGTTCCCCTTACACCACATCCTCTCCAGCATAGGCTATTGTTGGTGTTTATGATTTTAGCCATTCTGACAGGTGTAAGATGGTATCTCAAAGTTGTTTTGATTTGCATTTCCCTGATCGCTAAGGAAGTTGAACATGATCTTAAGTATCTTTTGGCCATTCGAACTTCTGTTGAGAATTCTCTGTTCAGATCATTACCCCATTTTTTGATTGGGTAGTTTAGAATTTTTATGTCCAGTTTCTTGAGTTCTTTGTATATTTTGGAAATCAGGCCTTTGTCTGATGTGGGGTTAGTGAAGATCTTCTCCCGTTCAGTAGGATGCCTTTTTGTCTTACTGACTGTGTCCTTTGCTTTACAGAAGCTTCTCAGTTTCAGGAGGTCCCATTTATTTATTGTTGCTCTTATTGTCTGTGCCACTGGGGTTTTACAAAGGAAGTGATCTCCTGTGCCCATGTATTGCAGGCTATTTCCCACTTTCTCTTCTATCAGGTTCAGTGTGGTCAGATTTATAATGAGGTCTTTAATCCATTTGGACTTAAAAGTCAGAGCTACTTAGTGAGACCCTGTTTCAAAAAGAAAAAAGAAAAGAAAAATAAACTTGGGAAAGTTACAAAATAGTCCTCTTTGATTAATAATAAATTTACTGACATGTAACACTTTTTTTTAGAGAAAATGATTGTTTTCCTAAGTTAAATACCAAGAACAGGTCATTTTCTGTTTTCTCTCTCTTTCTCTTTCATGTATGTGAGCGTGTTTGTGTTGTGTAGGGACATGTACATGCCACTGGGCACTTGTGGAGGGCAGAGAACAATTTGCAGGCATCTTGTGGGTCCCAGTGATCAAACTCAGTTGTCAGGCTCTGTAGCAGGCATCTTTATATAACACTGTGCCATCTTTCTGGGCCCACTCTCTTATTTTGTGATAGTAACTATGGCTCGATAGTAAGTCTGATCATTGTAGTATGAAGTCTCTTAAGCTTTCTTTAAATTAACGGTTCAGAGACAATCACACAGCTGCTTTTCTTCAAGGCAGCCATTGCTCTGCAAGACCAACACTTCATGCATACTTCCTGTGTGAAGACATGGGTCACCAAATGTTTCCTACACAGGGCCAGAGAGTAAATGCTTTAGACTAAGGACCACTGACTTCAGCTGGGTGTGACAGCCACTCATCTTCATCACTGTAGAGTGAATGCGGCCTCAGATGACATATAGATTCACACAAACAGGGAACAGGCCAGATTCTCCCAGAAAGCTGTAGTAGTTTGTCAGCCTGATCCAGTACATGGAAAGATAAATGTAATAGCCAGCTGTGAAGTGGTGCACACCTATAGTTCTGGCTACTAGGAAGTGGAGGTAGGAGAATCCCTTGAGTCAGAAAGTAAGGGGCCAGCCTGTGCAACATCGCAGTAACCTAGTAACCCCCAAGGTAACATGGGTTGCTTTTGTGTCACTGACAGAACACACAGCAGAAACAACCTGAGGACAGATGTATTTTTGCTCATGGTTTCAGAGGATTTCAATCTCTTAGTTATGTTTAATCCATATTATCAACTTCATTTCTTTCTGGATTTTTCTACTTGGCCTCAGCCTGCTATTTCCTGTTGCTTCCCTCCGCCGTGCAATAGTTTTTTCCCTTGGCCCTTTAATTTCTATCTTTCCTCCCATGAGCCTGGGTTGACAGCTTCATTGACAAACACAGCAGCTAGTCTGTCAGCTCTATGGTCTACTTGGTGATTTAGCTTAATAGGACTTAGTGTAGTATTCAACTCTGATGACCCCTAACTGCTTCTGGGTAGTCTTAAGATTTCTTAGATTTGATTCTTATTTACACATCTAATTTTCCTTTTTATTCATGTTCTGTGGGCTACATCTTCTGTTCAGCTCTCATCTCCAGTGACTCCCAGTTTGTCTCTAGGCCAAATGTTCCATCTAAGCTTAAGTTAGAGACTGTTCCCAGTCCCCTGTCACACATTTCAACATAGATGCCCACCGGCTCTTTCAAGGTTATCACAAAAAATAGCTTATCTATCCCTTCAAAACAACTTTCCTCCATTTTCAATAAATAGTTGACTGGTCCCCAGGCTGAGATCTGAAAATGCCTGAGAAGTCTGTTCTCTTTCCCTCTAATGTCTACTCCCTTACCTCTACCTAAGTCTGTTTTACCTGCTGTTTCTTTCTGCTCCTCATCTCCCACCAACCTTTCCTGCATTTTCATTAGTTCACTTCTACCACACCTCATCTGAGCTTCTTAGCTTCCTTTTTTTATCCTCTCAGCCTGACTTTCCATGCAAGGGTGAGTTCCCCTTATCCTGTGTCTATGTGTACCTTGGAGATTGTACTTAATAGTACAGTATACTGTGTTGTTTTGTAAAAGTCAAATTGTCTTGGTATTTGCCTGATAGAGGCCCCCATCCCTTCCTTGTCTCTAAAATGAAATCCAGCTCTTCAGTGAAGTTATATTGTGGCTCCTCCATGGCCATATGCAACTCCTCAACCTAATCAAGGCACACATCTATCCTCATATACTTAACCCCCACACCACCACAGCTCTTCAGAGATATACAGTCCTGAAGAACTCATGCTGTATGTGTGTTTAAGAGGCTTTTCTCAGGGGAGGGAAACTGGCTTACCAGTTAAGAATACATACAGCTTTTCCAGAAGACCTAAGCTCAGTTCCCAGCATGCGTGTCAGGCGACTCACAACCACCCACAACTCAAGGTTCCAGAAGACCTGATGCCTTTAGCCTCTGAGGGCACCCACGCGCACATGTATATCCCCACACACAGACTTACATGAGCACACAATTAAAATCATAAAAATGTTTTTAAAGCCTTCTAAGACTGGTGAGATGGTTAAGAGCACACACATGCTGCGCTTTCAGAGGACCCTAGTTAGATTTCTGTCACCCATGTTGGTTGGCTCTCAACCCCCTGTAACTCCAGCTCTCAGGTATCCGATACCTTTGGCCTCCACAGGAGCTTGCACTCATGTGCAGTGCCAGACACACACACACACGCCCTACAGATAACCCAGGAAATTCAGTGATGGAGATGCATAGAGAAACAAACCCACCCTGCTCTTCATTCAAAGTCTACGATGCTTCCATCAGTACGCCCAACATTTCTCCATTTCACAAATAAGATTTTTAAACATATCACTCCCAAAATCTCCCAGAACCCAAACTTACAGATATTAACAGTTGTTCTTTATTATGAATAGACCAAAATATAATTATTTCTTAGTTCACATCTTTTTGAAGTTCCAGCCATCTTCCCTATCCTGCCAAGATATTTCTCCCCAATATTTATTTTATTGCAACTCTCATCCGTCAAGAAAACTTTCATGGGGCATGGAGAGATGGCTCAGTGGTTAAGAGCACTGGATGCTCCTCCAGAGGACCCAGGTTTAATTCCAAGCACCCACATGGCAACTTACAACTTTCTGTAACTCCTGTTCTAGGGCATCCAAAACCCTCACACAGACATAGATGCAGGCAAAACACTCATGTACATAAAATACAAATAAACAAATTATTTTTTTTTAAAAAAAGGGAAAGCTTTCCTGGCTCTTTCCAGGTGTACCTCCTAAGCCTTCCCTCTCTATTAAACTGGAGGCCTACTGCTCCTTTGGGTTGTTCAGATTGGATGTGGATAGTGAAATGTATTACATAGCTTTTCTGTCTTACTGTCTAAGGCCAGATCAGAACAAAACATTGTGTGGCGTCCTCAGAGAGCTTGATGAAGGTAGTGGATGAATATACTGGGATCCTTTGCTCTTTTGCTTCTGCTTCATGACAGTGTGTTTGTTAGCATGCTTTAAAATTCAGATCCAAGAGAAGTATACTTTTATTATAACAATATGTTTCTGTTTTTTTCCTCCAAGCAGTGTATTAGATTAGCATTGTCATGTTTGACACATTGCACTTGGAGTGACAGGAAGCTTAATTCGCCTGGTGTTTTATCATTTTAAAACATGGCATCTGTAGCATCAAATAGGGGAAACAAATCAGACAGGAACAGTTTCCTAGTTTGCTTTGCATTGGTGTTATAAGACACCAGGATCAGAAGCAACACAGGGAGAAAAGGGTTCATTTCAGCTGCAGGTTACAGCCCATCATGAAAAGATGTCAGAGCAGGAACTCCACCAGTAGCCTAGAGCCAGAAGCTGAAGCAGAGACTGTCAAGGAGTGCTGCTCACTGGCTTGCCTGCTCAGTTTGCTTTTTTACACAGCCCAGGAGCACCTGCCCAGGAATGGTGCTGCCCACAGTGGGCTGAGTCCTCCCACAGCCATTGTTAACTAGGAAATGCTCCCAGTACTTTCCTACAGGCCAATCTTACGGAAACATTTCTCAGTTGAGGTTTCCTCTGCCCAGATGACCTGACTTTGTGTCAAGTTGGCAAAAAGACTAACCAGCACAAAACAGAAGAGAATTCACTTGAAAACGAGAGCTCAAGAGTAAATGAATATATTGGTTAAAATATATATGTAATGTGTTAATATGTAAGAATGGTACAGTATAATTTTTTTCAATTAACTCTTGTTTAAATAATTTTGAAGTTATGCCTTAGTCAAATTTGAGGTGAATTTTATATATACAATAGTTATTAGATCTTTTCTATTTTTATAGATTTGATCCAGGCTACCAATGAGACCAATGTCAATATTCCACAGATGGCCGACACCCTCTTTGAGAGGGCCACAAACAGTAGCTGGGTGGTGGTGTTTAAAGCTTTGGTGACCACACACCATCTCATGGTGCATGGAAACGAGGTAACCAAATACACAACTGTTTCTTGGTAGAAGTGGGAGTAGCGAAGTATGATGGTAACTTAAGACCCTTGAATTTTCACTAATGAGGAGAAAAAAAGAAATATGTGTTCCATGCTCATTTTGAGTACAATTTCAACCTTGGATTTAGCTATCCTTAAAACTGTATTTTGAGTTGGATACAGAATGATACAGAAGCCTTTAAGTGTATGTTCTATATGAATGTATTAGCACATAAAAATGTTAAAAGGAACGATCAGGAGGTCTGCTTCCTACGGGAAGTAGTCCTTTGTGTCTTCAAACGAAGATTGCTTTAATGGAATGTCTGTTTCTGAAAAACAGTGAGAAAATTAAATTACTTCTTTTATATGCAATTCCTAAGGAAGCCTATTGAATTTTCCTTGTTTCTGGTGTATGCAGAAGTAAAAGGTCACAGAATTGAATTGTGATTCAATGGCTATTTCTCTGGAGTTGTAAAAGCAGTTTCTCCCTTAGACAAAGTTAGCAGCATAAAATGCTTCCTAACTGAATGAGCGCAATAAAACATTGTAGACATAAACAAATACTGCTTTAGCATCAGAAATCACTTAAGGGTATGATGTGAAAATATGGGTGTTTAATCCTAATTTTTGTTTTTCAGAGGTTTATTCAGTATTTGGCCTCTAGAAATACGCTATTCAACCTCAGCAACTTTCTGGATAAAAGTGGATCCCACGGTGAGAAAATATAATCTGGGGGTGGGCACTAATCCAAAGTCATTGTTATGGATAGTTCCATTGGTTACTTAAGAACAGAATATGAAAGTAACTATTAAATTAATTATTTCATTGTTGACAGTTGAGCATATAAACTATATATTAATTTTATTTTGTCACTCTAAAAGGTGAATCCTGGTGATTCTGTCTCACAGTCAGCTTATAAAGGTTCATGTGATGAGGGAACTAAAGATGTCAACCAAATGAAAAAGAAAAAATTCCCCTGGCTCATTCATGCCATTTGCTTGCTATTACATACATGTAAGGCTAGATAGACACATATGAGATGACTGTGTGTCACAGCCTGTGTGACACAGGCTGGTATTTGTAACAGTGAACACAAGTGCCACCAAATTTGTCTAAGGGAGAAACTGCTTTTAAAACTCCAGAGAAATCGCCATTGAGTCACAGTTCAATTCTGTGACCTTTTACTTCTGCATACGCCAGAAACAAGGAAAATCCAATAGACTTCCCTAGGAACTGCATATAAGAGAAGTAATTAAATTTAATCAATTTTTTTAAAAAGAGGATCAGAAAAGACTTTGTACAGGACAGAGTAATCACCGTGTCAAATGGCCAGGGTACCCCACATGGAAGACTCTTGGCCTGCAAGCAGGATGGTAAATAAGACTTGCCCGTCACATGTTGAATTCCCTCTCAGAGGCAATCATGACAATCCCTGTCTATTTTGAGGAGCTAACAATAATCTCTAGTACGCAGAGTACAATGGAAGGCATTGTTCACAGCCCCGTCTCCTCTCTCCCAGGTTACGATATGTCTACGTTCATAAGGCGCTACAGCAGATACCTGAATGAAAAGGCGTTCTCCTACAGACAGATGGCCTTTGACTTTGCCAGAGTGAAGAAAGGGTATGTCTCTCTCGCTCTCTCCCTTCTTATTTATTTAAGCACAGCAAATCCTCAAGGCATACATGACTTATTTAACTAAGCTTACATGCCAGCTAACCTTGATCCTAAAAGGCCCAGTTCACAGTCACCAACATCCTTGTAAGTTAGTATGATAGACGTTACCCTGGAGCTGTGCGGTACTTTGTGTGCTCGTGCATAAAAATCTCATTTGCTCCTCAGGCATTATGTGATGCAAATGTTTGTCAAAACTGTTTAACATTCTTTTTTAAAATTTCTTTGGTAATCCCTTTTTATATTTGATTTTTTTTTATGTGCATCGGTGTTTTCCTTGCTTATAAAGGTTGTGAGTTGCCATGTGGGTGCTGAGAATTAAACCAGGGTTCTCTGGAAGAGTAGCCAGTGTTCTTAACCTTTGAGCCAGCTCTCCAGCCCTTCAACATTCTTAATGTAAATATCTTTAACTTAAGGAGAGAATTGACAAGATTTGTTTCAACGTGTAGTAGTGTTAGATGAAAATAGTTCTATGAATTAAGTTTTGGTCTTGTTTCTGTTTTTTTGAGACAGGATTTCTCTGTGTAGCCATGGATGTCCTGGAACTTACTTTGTAGACCAGAGATTTGCCTACCTCTGCCTCCTGGGTGCTGGAATTAAAGGCCTGCACCACTATTGCCTGACTATTTATATAGATTTTAATTGAGATAAAAATGAACTTGTGTATGCGGTGATTTAGTTTTGAAAGGTAATGCTTTCCAAGGAAATACACTTACCATAATTTAATTATTGATATTATTTACTGATTAAAAGAGCCTCAACAAAGCAGAAAAATTGAGTTTTAATATACAGTTGCCATTTATTTACCTCTAAATAAATTATTTCATCTGGGTTGAAGTGTTCAGCCAGAAATCTTTTACTAAGTAAAAGTAATGATAAAGTTTTGTAAAGGTTTACCGTTTTAGTTTTAAGACTCTGTAGAGGAACGAGAGAGATGGCTCAGCATCTAAGACAGTGGTTCTCAACTTTCCTAATGCTGTGACCCTTTAATACAATTCATTGTGTTGTGGTGACTCCCCAACCATAAGACTGTTTTCATTGCTACTCTATAACTGTAATTTTGCTACTGTTAAGAATTGTAACGTAAATATCTGACATATAGGATATATGATATAGGACCCCGTAAAGGGTTGTTTGGCTTCCCCCTCCACAGGTTGAGAACCCCTGATTTAAGAGCATGTGCTGCTCTTCCAGAGGACCTAAGCAAATAGCCACAACCTCTTAACATCTGATAATGATCTCAGGAGATTTTCAGAGAAAATGAGGAGCACAGCTCAGAACAAAGACATGGCCTTGTAGTTGCAGTATCCACAAGGATGTGTGCTTCTGTCTGTGTTACAGGGCTGATGGCGTCATGAGGACAATGGTTCCTGAAAAGCTCCTGAAGAGCATGCCAATCCTGCAGGGCCAGATTGATGCGCTGCTGGAGTTCGATGTATGTTTCTCAGCTGAAATGTTTCTTGCATAATTTGTCTTTGCCTTTCCTTTGAAGGGACTACAGGTCAGTCAGGGTCGCCATGGGATTTGCAATAGAGCACCTCCATGTAGATGAATTACAGGACTATTTCATTCATGCTCTTAGGGCCCCAGATTTTTCCAGACTCTATAAACTGTTTTCTAAAGTCTTAAAGGATGAGTAGGGTATTCTCAGAGCCTTCTGTTCTGAGGAGAATGCAGCTTGTTGTGCTTAGAGGTGTACCTCAGGCAGCTAAGCAACTGTTTTCCTACCAGAAACCATCTGATGTGGACTGTTTAAGTGACATGTCCACCAGAGAGAGTGATTTTGGGTTATCATAGATCACAGATCTTTTCTGGCAAAGTCAAGAAATATTATTTGTTTGTTACAAACACACCTATTGGAGCTGGAGGAATGGCCCCGTGATTAAGAAAGTAGCTGTTCTTATAGAGAAGTGAGTTTGATTCACTGTACCCACATAGCAGCTCACAACCACTATAGCTCCAGTTCCAGGGATCAGATGCCCTTTTCTGACCTCCATGAGTACCAAGCTTACAAGTGTTATATAGTCATATACGCAGGCAAAATATATATATGTATATTAAAAATAAAAAAATAATTTTTAGAAAACATACCTGAATTTGGCCGTGGTGATAGATATATTAATGCATATGTGTGATAAGTTGTGGAGAACCAAATACAACCAAAGTGTATCATCCACATGAACCTAGGGAACTGAGAACGTAGTCAGTTGTGTCCTTCATATCCTGCCTGTGATGTGATTGACTACAGTTGTGAGCTCTTTACTATATTTGGGAGAAACTAGGTCAATGCCATATGGGATCCCCCTCTTTTACTTCTTACAACTGCATGTAAATGTATAATTAACTCAAAAATAGCAGTTAAGAGTACCTGACTCATGAGAATAAGATATTTTGACATGTAGGAGAGTTCTGAGCTCTCATTGTCAGCTCGTCTGTAATTTGATAGTTGTCTGAAACACTTTCCTCAGATACTTCTAGCTTAAAGTCTTTGTTAAGATTCCATGACTTAGGCTGTAATCGAGCCCTACTCATAACAACTGAGTCTTGTGAAATTTTAAGTAGAAATTGCAAACCATCACATTGATTTTTGACAGCTTTTACAGTAATATCTTCATTGGATAGTTAATCTTAATGTATTTTGTTTCTTTTAATCTATTTTTAACCTTCCTCTTCCTTACTAAGGGTTCTAGCTTAGATAATTGAAGCATATGAGACCAGTCCTTTGGTATTGCTAGGCTTATTAGAAATTATCCAACATTTTTAGAATGAGTGAATTTCTTAGTGATCATTCGTGACATTTTATTATGATTTGAGAAAAATACTAACGATGTACAGCTAAAGTTAAATGCTCATTTTTCTAGGTGCATCCAAATGAACTAACAAATGGTGTCATAAATGCTGCATTTATGCTTCTTTTCAAAGATCTTATCAAACTTTTCGCTTGCTACAATGATGGCGTCATTAACTTACTTGGTAAGTGACACTTACATTGGGCCTGATGGAGTTGTGATAAGGCTGGCAGATTCTGTGGGGATGAACCCATTGTTTCTCTTCACCTCAGCAGAAGCCATGTTGTGTGAGATGCTGTGATACTGAGTAACTCTCGATGGTGGTGCTGGTGGAGCCACATGGCTGAGAGGATAAATTCACAGCTAGGGTAGACATCTAGTACAAGGTAGGCAGGCTGATTATCTCCCTACTAAAAGGACCTGTCCCACTGAGGACCAGCAGTGAGGAGGGGCACACCAGCTATGCTCTTGGGCCTCTTCAGTCTCCATTCTGATGGCATTGCCTCTCCTACAGTGTTCTCTCATCCTCACTGTTAAAAGCTTGTTGGTAGTGGGCGCCCCTTGATTTGCATGTGGGAAGAATTGATTCGTGATCTTTATCTATGTTGAAAGGTCCGTTCACTCTCTTCACCAGGTCGATCCTGATCTCCTTGTCATCAGTATTCACTTAATTTTGCCAACTCCCTATCAGCCAACCCAATAGCCAGTTGCTCCCCCACGGTTTAGTAGTATTCCCTTAAGCCTTGCTACAAGAGGAAAGGTGGATAGTGTCCTATCAAAGGCTTGGCTATGAAAGTTTCATTCTCTTATCAAGGTCACCCCTTGGCAGAGATGTTATACACTATTACTTGCAGCTAGTACCAAACTGGAATTTTCTTCTTCCTCTGTTAGCTGGTCATGAGGAATTCCCCAGAGGCCACAGACAGGATTTAAGGATAAATGAGAGAAATAGCTATGCCCAAGAGAGACTTGGTGCTCTGGAAATGGGCCTTCTGTTTATTTGTGGCCATAATAAACTTGTCTGTTTATTATGAATCCCAGAATATCCTTGTGTTTGCCCAACTTTCCAGCTTGGTAGATTACACAGTACCCACTCTGTGTCTGAGGACCACTTGATTCCCTCTGGTCAAGATCTGGGTCTCTAGAAGTAAACCAACAATAGCTCCTCTTAAGGGCATTGCTGCTGTCTGAAGAAGGCACAGCTCCACTGTCATGCGTCTGGGACTGTGCTGGAGTGTGACAGAGGGATTTTACAGCATGTTAAGTCTGTCGCACACTATCGAGTACCCCTAGATTTTTCTGGAACTAAGGCTCATGTGGCTTAAGTCTGGGGCAGCTGTGGAACTTTCTGTTGCCTGAGCTATCTCTTTTCTGTTACTGTGCGGGATGCTCTCCTTACAGCAGCTCGCACAATGTTCGGTATGTTTCCTGCAAATCAATGCAGCTTAGCAGACTTTGGACTGTTTTTGTTGCAAGGAGCTCCAGCTGCAAAATGTACCCTTGACATCAAGAGTTCTCTAAATTACCCTTGTTAAGATGGCTTGTTAAGATGACTTGTCCTTCTGTCTCCCCCTTCAGCGTTTATGTCACTTATTGAAACATCTCTGATATCTGAAGCTCTTGTCCAGTAGGTATCACCATCCTGGTGTCATCAGAGCGATTCCCTATGAGATTGTGACAACCAAGACAGATTGATATCCTTAAAATGAGACACTGATTGTACACTTGCACTCTGCCTGCTGACAGCAGGCTTCTGATGGTCTCTGCTCATTGGGGTAGACATAAATGCATTTTCTACTTCAGTAGCCACCTCCTGGGTGCCAAGAATTGTTCAAATTCTCCTCTGGTGAAAGAGGACACATTTGAATCTCTGTGAGTAGGGGGCTCATTGCTTGATTAAGCTTACCATTGTTAACCTCTAAACCATTTTTTTTGCACAAACCAAATATGTAGATTACCCAGAGATAAAGTAGAATTATTATTCCTGTGTCTTCACAGGGATCAGTGACATGTGGCAAGTTTGCCAGTGTCAAAGTATGTCTCTTTTCAGGAAACAAAGGAAATACCTACAGGCCATTCTATACATTCCCTGGATCTAACTCCTGGTCATAAAGCTTCCATTCAAATTGGAAGAACGAATCACATCAGTCCCCGTGGGGCAGCAATATCTTAGCATCAGTGTTCCTTAAAAATCTGAGAGGAAAAGCCCACTCCTGTTTTCCAATTCATGTATAAAGAGCTGAGAAGTCACTATTATCCTAGCACATGAGCAGACTGGAAAACTAACCCTCTGGATTCACAAGGCAGTTGGGAGGCTGTTGGGTATACCTGGATAAATCCTTACTAACCAGGTAGAAACTCAAACGTGAAACTGCCATGGGAACTGGGGCAGAGGGATGAAAACATGACAGACACATTGCTGGAGACAGATTACAGACGGGTGTGAGGGTTGTGACCAGACCACACTTGTTCTGCTTCTAGGAGCTCAAACTGGTTCTCTGTGCCCCCTGATGGGATGGGGTAAGGCACAAGTGCCCTCCAGTTGATGATTGGCTTTCATCATGATAAACTCAAGTTAAATCTGACAAAATGAGGAAAAGTGTAAGCTAGTGAATAACATACTTCACCAAATTCATGTCTGGTACCAAAGCACCTATTCTAAAAGCTCAGAGAATAGCACCTGAATGTCCCCCCAAACTACAGGGTTTTGCGAACCCTGTAGTTTGCGAACTCAAGAAACTAAAAAATTGGGGAAGGGGGGAATATTGGAAGAATCAATGGGGAGGGGAAATCATCATATCTATAGAGAAGTAAAAATAAGAATTATCTGCATGATATTCTCAGAAAACAGACAGAGAAGAAAGGAATAAAGTAAAGTATGTAAAATGTTGAGAGGGAGTCAGGCGGTGGTGGTGCACGCCTTTAATCCCAGTACTCGGGAGGCAGAGGCAGGCGATCTCTGTGAGTTTGAGGCCAACCTGGTCTACAAGAGCTAGTTCCAGGACAGACTACAAAAGCTACAGAGAAACCCTGTCTCAAAAAACAAAAACCCAAACATCAAAAAAGAAAAAAAAACAAAAAAAAAAACCCAAATAATATGTTGAGAGGGAAATCCTACCACCCTAGAATCCTGTGTTCTTGGACATTATCCTTCATGGGACTGGTAAAATGGCTCAGTTAAGAAGCATTTGCTATTCTTGTAGAAGACTGAGGTTCGTTCCTAGGGTGCTTATCAGGCAGCTCGTAACCACCTGTAACTCCTCTAACACCCTCTTGCACACTGAAAGAGACCTCAAAGTCAACATAGGACACCCCAAGACCAAGTTCTCAGCACAGCTGAGATTATTTGCTCCAGAGGGACAATGGGCAGGGAATAAGAGACAAAGATAGGAGATAGAGGACAGAAGACCAGGGAGACGTGGGGAGGGATATTTGCCTTAGAAGGACAAAGGACTGCCTCTGGATAGAGAGGGACAGATGCCATCCATAGGCAAATGACAGTTTATAAAGGGAAAAAAGGAAACCTCATATTAGTATTGGTTTGCTTTGAGTGGGCATATTAATTGGTGTAGCCAAAAGGAGGCTTTTGATTGCTGGACTTATACACTTTGTTAGCTGGACCTTGGAAGTGGCCAAATAAGGGACTAAGCCTTGGTGGCTAGCTTTAGGAATACAATCCAATATTTTAGCAAGGAAGAGGGATTGGGGGAAGGACAAGGCCTGCTAGAGCCCCTTCACACACAAAAACATAAATAAAAATCAGTACCTTAGATAGGGAACCAATGACACCAAAGTCCAACCTGATGAACCAATGACTTTTATTGGGGATACTTACAAGAGAAGAAATGATTCAAAAACAGCTACATCGCCAACGCACATCCCACCATGGGGCTAACAGTTCATGGCAATCTGTAAACCCCAAGCACACTGTACAACCTGCAGGTAGCTCAACAGGTTGCAGAGTGTTTTTCAAGTAGCTTCATCTCTGCTCTTCCAGGCAACTCAGCTTGTTTGAGTGTCTCTCGGCAGTCCTTACTGTTTGTATATGCTGGAGGTGCGGGCTGTGAATATAGTCAGTTTTAGGGACTTCCTGAAACTTTTTAGTTGCTTACTTCCTGAGCTTAATAAGCTTTTACTGTAACACAATTTCTAAATGGTCTTAATAATAAAAATCTGGAGTCAGATACTAGGGGGTGAAAGCTGAAAGATCACAGAAGCAGAGCAGCCAGCCACTAGTTCTAGATCCTCTCTTCCCCTGCCTTAGATATTCCTCTCTCTGCCTCTCTCTGCCCAGTCATAGCCCTTCCTGTCTCCTTCTCGCTACTGTTGAGATTAAAACATGTGATTCCCAAGTACTGGGATTAAAGGTGTGAGCCACCACCACCTGGCTCTGTTTCTCTTTGAGGCTGTAGCCCAAGGTCACCTTAAACTCACAGAGATCCATTGGCCTCTGCCTCCCTAGTGCTGGGATTAAAGGTATGTGCCACCACTGTCTGACCTCTATGACTAACTAGTGGCTCGCTCCACACTCTGATCCTTAAGCAAGCTTAATTTGTTATAGCACAAACAAAAATATCTCCACAGCTTCAGTAGAATGGAGTGTTTAGAACATCCTGTGTCTTAAGGAGCTTCCCTCCAAGGTGGACAGTTTATGTTGAAAGAAAGTGCTACACAGTACCAGTCAGACAAAAATTGAGTCATGACACCTTACCAGCAAAGGCATATAAATTTGAAATGAGTATATGAAAAGGTACCACCTACTGTGACATCAAGTGATGAAAATCAAAACAACAAGCCAATCTAAAAACAATACATCACCCGTGATTCCAGTTGTATGTCATTCTGGAAATTAAAACTAAGGAAAAACTTAGGAAAGTTCAGCGGTCACTGCTGATTAGTGGGGAGTGGAATGAAAAAGCATAGGACAGGGGATTTAGGACAGTGTACCCTGTGTGACACCTGAACGGTGAATTTCTTGTCACCAGTAACACCAGCTGTGAACCTTGGGACATCGTAGGTTTGTCAACTGTAACTAATGCAAAATTCACACAGAAGTGGAGTATGGACCATTTACACCTGGTGGCAATCTCTACATTATCCATTCATTTTTGCAAAAAAAAAGTGCTTCAAAAATTGATTTATGGTTTTGTTTGTGTTAAGTACATATATATGTGTTTTAATGTCCAGGAATGCCCTCTTCCCAGCTGTGCTTAATCTGTAACTGTCACTGTACTGATGAGTAGGATAAAGTATGTTAGAGTTTAAGGACTTCGCTCAAGAATCTATGGAGTTCTCATTAGAACTTAGAGTTCCCAATTCCATAGGTTTGAGATGGGGCCTGAGAATCTGCATTCTCAGTAAGCTCCTGAGAGGTGCATTCCTGCTAGCTAGAGTAGTTCTCGGTAACTTCTGCATTAAGCTGCACCCAGATGCTCAGGCTTAAGTCCCTGGCCTTTGGCATGTTTACCCAAGTTGATAAATGGCTCATCATATTGCAAACCTAATTTACTGTTCCTTTTTTCCTGCCCAGCAGCTTTAGGAGTCCATTTCAATTTTCCAATTTGTTATCAATTAGGATTGATGGATTCATGGGTTGGGGTGTGGGGTGCAGTGGGGTACCCAGTTAGATTTATATTTCAGATCAACATACTTCCTAAAGTCTTATTTTATGTGTGTAGGTGTTTTGCCAGCATGTATGCTTTTGCACCATCAGCAGTGCCCAAAGGGTCAGAAGAGGGCATTGATCCCCTGCAACTGGAGTTCAGAGAGTTGTGAGCCACCATATGGGTGCTCAGGTCCTCTGGAAAAGCAGCATCTGTCTTCACCACTGAGCCATCTCTCCACAGATCCACTTTTAGAATTAATAAGTTATAAAATGTATTTTTGTGTAGCTATAGCTAAATTTTTTATCTTGTTTTTTATTTGGCAGATTCCAGTTCACAAAAATTTGTGAGATTTTGACCTTCTTTTGGCATGTATATTCTCCCTCCTGAGTCGGACTCTGTATGTGTCTGTCTCTTGGAAAACTCTAGAATGATCTTCCCCTTGCAGCCATAGGGTGGCAGAGCTGGAAGTCAGCCTGACTAGTCCTGTAAGTTATTTAACTCCAGCATAGGTGAGGAACTTCTGCATACAGCCTCACTGTCTTCTCTGGGAAGTCATGGCGTTTCTGCAACAAGACAGCTGGGAAGAGGGCTTGGTAGGTTCAAGCAAAATGACACCCCCTCCCACCAGCTGGAATATTTTCTTCCTGTCTGAACAGGCTGGTCTTAACCTTCCTTAGACCTTAGTGTCTTACCCTTAATCAACTAGAATCACTGGATTCTAAATCACATTTTGGGTCATAAAGCACCTGGCAAGGGAGAGAGGGCTATGGAAACAGAGGGACTGTATATGAGGAAAATCTTATTTTCCCAGGAAGCCTCGACTGACACAGAGCTGTCTTGGAGTACCACAGTTTGACTTGGCCTCAAGCCTAACACGCAGTCTTGTGTTTTCCTTCTCTTTCTTAAATTTCTTAATGGAAGTGAGAGCAGCCACTTTGTCGTCTTATTAGCCTTGCTCCCACTGTGATAGACTAGCCATGGCTTGATAAGCTTCATTCTAGAAGAGCACAGGAAGCTTAACACAGTCTATGAGGATCCCAGCCTTCTGTGGGCAGAGATGGTCATTCTAACCTGCTTGGAAACCTGATCCCAAACTGGCTATGTGACAGTTTAATAGGAGTCTACTTCTTGGAGTCTCTTCAGGTACCAAATACTGTGTCTTCAAAACAAAAGAAAAATAGAAGAAGAAAACAGACACTGCTTTACATTTTCTGTCTAGAGAGGAATTTATATAGGTTGGGAGCTTCTATAATTAATGGAAGCCTCCAGACATGGGCTCTGGGCTCTGTCTCCTGGAGAAACGGCTAGTATTAAGAGCCCATGTTTACAGATCTGCTTCTCTGCAGCCTCCTGTTCAGGTTACTTTACAAACAAGACAAGAAGCTGCTCCCCAGTCCCAAGCACCCCAAGCTTCTTCACAGCACTGGGAAACTGGGAAATGGACACTTAAAGCTGTAATCCAGGATTAAGGGTCACATGACAGTTGCTTTAATCATTACTCCTCTAAATCCAGGAAGCCGGGCAGTGGGCAGTGGGTAGCAGGATGCTGAGGGTGGGTAATCCAGCTGCCTGTCAGAAGCGGTAGACTGAAGAGCCGTAGAAAGGCAGGGTTGGTGTGCAGAGCTGAGTCTGGTGGGTGGGGCCGTCACATCAAGCACATTGCTCTGGGAGGATGGGGAGGTGTTTGCCTTCTTTGGGAACAGATTCTTGCCCTAAGTATAAAGTTCAAAACCAAACAAGCTTTCATTTCAGGTGAGAGATGTTATCATTAAGGCAGATTTACAGATTTTCCTATTAATTTCTTACAGGTCACTCTTGCCCACAGGTGTGAGCTTTTTCCTAGGGCTTATGAGCCACAAATGGATTCTGTCTGTTCTGACTGTTCCTGTGAATGTCAGTTGCAGTTCTTACTGTGTATAGCTTCGTAAACCCAGACGCTGGATCTTCCCTGACCCTGCACAGTCACTGAAACTGAACTCTTCAGCTCTTTGCTCCTAATTCTCTTTTCACTTCCAGCCATCCGTCTTTTCAACATGCAACCCCAGTTTCCTTTATTGTCATCTTCCTGGGCTCTGCAGCCTGTCAGGAATGACATATTATTGGTTCTTTCTCATCCTCCCTCACTTAGCCTTATTTTTACTTCTTCATCAAGAGCAATGAATGTGGTACCTGCAGTTCACTTTGCTGTCAGACAAGTTCAGCTGTGTAATTCCTCCCACTGTTGCCCTGACAGCTGCTGTTTTACTTTACTGTGTGTTGATTTCATACATATGGTATCAAGAAGGCAATTTTTGTTTAGATTAAAATAATAGCTTATTTGACTCATTTTAATTTTTAATTTGATAACACTAGTTTACTGGCTAAATTAGAAAGGAAAAAAGTTTCTGGACCCTTGAACTGTTTTGTATTAAGGACTTTGGGGAGTGTCCCAAGCATCCCCTTTGTTCTGCTCTGTGACCTTCATCAGCTCCTGTTCAAATAACAGTCTAACTAGCAGATAGGTACACAAAACAGGGATCCTGGTTGTTTTGAGGCAAGTATGTGTTTTGCTTATAAGAGTCAACCTTATGAAAATGTGTATTGGATGAAATCAAAGACTTCATGACCAAAGTTTGTGTGTAAATTGGAAACAGTTTGGATGTTCTCTTAGTCCAGGTTTCCAATGCCCTGATGAAACCCCATGACCAAAAGCAGGTTGGGGAGGAAAAGGTTTATTTCCCTTACAGTTCCGTATCACTGCTCATCCTTAAAGGCAGTCAGGGCAGGAACTCAAATAGGAGACAGAAGCTGATTGAGGCAGAAGCAATGGAGGAGCTGTGCTAACTGGTTTGATACACTGTGTCTTGCTCAGCCTTCCTTATGGACCCCAGAACCGCCCACCCACAGGTGGCACCACCCACAATGGGCTGAGCCCTCCCTCATCAATCACTAATTAAGAAAATGCCTTACAGGCTTGCCTGCAGCCTAATCATATACAGATTGATTTTATGGAGGCATTTTCTTAAGGATGACTGTGGTTAGTGTCATCTTGACATAAGAACTAGCTGGGACAGGTGCTAGAAAACTTGAAACTGATTATCACAGTGGAACTGTGACATCCAAGTGAGATGTCTTTCTTACTAAGGGCCTAGTTACAGTCTAAGTGGAACTCTATCCCAAAGTCGATGCTGAAACATTGTATCACAGTTTTGCAGTTTTCAACTTTGATCATCTCAGATATTGAAAAACATGTTATCTTTAGTGAGGAAGAAAAAATGTTCCTTCAAAAGAAACGGGATTTTCTCTGGACCCTTCCTGTGACTCCAGGGGATGGTGAAGCCTCAGATTTGCTCCAGCAGTAGAACACTCTGTGTGGCCTTTCTGTGTCATTACTAATACACTATTAGAGAAATGACTATGGATTATAGCCTGGAGAGAGAGTGATTGAAGGCCCTTTGTTATTGAATCCCTACTTGCCAAGAAAAAAAAAACAGAAAAATACAAGAGACAAAGAAAATTGCTTAACTGTTGATGTATTAATTCAAAGGGAAAATTGATATTTCTCAATTGGATTTCTTTTTTCATGGAGCTTCTGAAGATCAGATAGGAAGAAATAAGTTAGATGACAGTAAAGAGAAGTAATTTAAGAAATTTGAACAAAATGGTCTGGGGTAAAGGGAATACAGAAAAGTATAATTTTCAGAATAAATCCCAATTTTCCATTTTTTACAGTATAAAAGTTTTCTCCCATTGTAACAGCATAATGCTCTCAGAAGCAATAGAAAACATCCTAGGGTAGATAAGAAATGATGTTCAGATTTGACCTCTGAACATCTTTAATTTATTCTTGATGATTTCATAATACCCCCATGGATCCCTTCTTCCAATAGGTTTCATGTCTCTTTTTTATGATCTACTGGTTTAATAGGCTTGTTTACATGACAATGAGCATGGATGGGTAGGGACCATTGACAAGAAGAGTGTGGTCAGCTTGCCAGCTGGCCTTTCTAAAATAATAAATAAATAAAATAGGACTGATCTTGTCAATCATGGCATGAAGAAAGCAATCTTTGTTTCCTCGAGCCTTTTGCTTGACTTAGATGTACTACATTTTAGGTCTGTGTTAAAAGTAAAATTACTGAAGGCTACCACCAAAAGGTAATGAGTAGTTATCCCAGGTAATTAGTTCTTCACCTAATTATATTTTTCAAACTTTTCTTAAGAAAACTAAAAAATACTTTGGAGGTAGTCAAATTACAAGCTGAATGACATGAAGAATTCTCCTGTGAGCGAATAGAGAAGTAGCGTGACTTTAGCCATATACAGATTTAAAGTGACGCACTTGTAAAGCAACTGTCAGGCTATCTCACTCATATCTACTGTAGAAGGCTGCGTGCTGCATTGCCATTCGCGGTGTCCACTGGTGATTATGGACAGAACGAAATGGAGAATGGTTGGCAAAGACTCTGAGAAAGTTATGGTTTTCCTTTAAACGTATATGAAAAAGACATTACCATAATGTAATCAAAACAAAGAACCCTAATGACTGAGTTCTAGACTGGGGGTGGGTGATGCCAAAAGAGAATAACAAGGTGATTGCTGTCTGCCAGTAAAGTTGAGAAAAAGAGTAGGCTCGCAAAGCAGAAAGTCCTGAAAGGTTTGGTGAGCCAAATGACTTTGTAAGAGACTCCCACCTTATAATTCAAAAACACAGTGTGTTTTTATATATTATTATTATTTATTTATTATTCATTTGGCAGAAATAATGTCTGACCAGTCTAAGCATCAACTGACATGAGTAGAATTATAAAGAATTCTTCAGTTCTGGAAGATTTAATAAATTATTGATACATAATGTATTGATTATTGCTTTATGTGATTAAGTAATAAAATAATAACCCTAGGACTGGGATGTCAGCCAGTCTAGAACTCTTTCCTGGCATGGCTTCAGGCTCCAGCATCCAAGAGAAAAAGCAGGTAAGAAAGAGAGAAGAAAGGAGAGAAACAAAAGAATAAGGATGCTGTGGAATGCAGCCACAGCTTTGAGTTGGGGTTATCATTAGGAATGGTTTTAAAACAAATCCAGAAGCGTGGGGATTATGAGTTAGCCTGTTGTGCTGGTTCCTCTGTGCGCCCGACTCAGTTCCTTTGTTGAAATTGCTTTGTGGGAGACAGATGATGGCTATACGCCTTTCTTCAGCCACTCCCCTTCTCTCTTTCCGTCCAGTTTTAACGTGTTCTGCCTATGCTTTGACTCCGGCCTTAAGCTTTAAGGAATGAAAGCTTAGAGTAAAACAGGATACTCTTTTCAAATTGCTTATCACTTATCTCTTGTAGAAAAGTTTTTTGAGATGAAGAAAGGACAATGTAAAGATGCGCTAGAAATTTACAAGCGATTTCTAACTAGAATGACGCGAGTGTCCGAGTTTCTCAAGGTCGCAGAGGTAAGTGGTCCAGACTTTGTGCTAAGGTAATCGGAACTAGCGTGCAGCATAATGTCTGGGTGGATAAGACATTAGCATGTGTCCAGAATATATGAGGATGAGAGGTCAGCTTAGAGTCCCCTCCCCCACCTGTCAGTCAGAGCGCTATTTCACACTCCTGCCTCTCAGTCAGATGCAGTTAAATAAAATGTTCATGGGTTATGAGGTCATTGCTGGTCTACAGTTTGGTCCAGTCTCCCATTCCACCTAAAGACCATTTTGTTGTTGTTTTATTCTAAGAAAGTGCTGTATTTTGAACACTATGTTTGGCTTTAGAAAAAAATTATCCGTTGTTTTATAAAGTATAAATCATGAGTCCTGATCTCCCTTACCCTGTCAATGACTTAATCATAATGAAAATGCTAAAATATAAATTTTATGGAGATTGCATATTGTTTCTTAAGGATATGCATTACATTTAATCATAGCTGCAAAACACAGTGTTCCTGACATTATTTGTAAATTGGAGTTTTAGTTTGTTTGTTTGTTTTTTCTCTTGTGAAATTGAGTACTTACCTTGTGCTAATACTGGAAGTAATGAGGTTAACATAGCTCTCTGTGGGATGGCCAGTGAGTTTTATCTCACATGTTGACTGACTGATTCATAGAAAGAGCCTGGGATGCAGTGTGAGAGGCTCCAGGTTGGACAGAGAAGCCTGTAATGCTATGGACATGGGACATTAATGACATGCCTTACTTCTTCTTCTTCTTCTTCTTCTTATTATTATTATTATGTCATTATTATAAAACTGCCTGAGTTTTCTTGATACGCAGATTTTATTTGTTTATATTTTGTATGATTTTTCCGCTTGGTTTAGCCGCAATTATTAGTATAATCTAGTAAAAATTGCTCATTTTTTTCTGTGAAAGGATCATTTATGTCCAGGCACTCTGAGCAGAAGATTGCTTCATTTCCCACTTGTTGTTCTGGAGGAAGCAGGCACTGGACAGTGTGCTCTGTATGCTCATACTTCCCTAAAGGACACTAGACAGTGTGCAGTGTGTGCACATACTTCCCTAAAGGACACTGGACAGTGTGCAGTGTGTGC
>JAQHUG010000042.1:8678350-8717334 GCA_028555095.1 Dicrostonyx torquatus | reverse complement strand
CATACTTCCCTAAAGGACACTGGACAGTGTGCAGTGTGTGCGCATACTTCCCTAAAAAACACTGGACAGTGTGCAGTGTGTGCACATACTTCCCTAAAGGACACTGTTTCTTAACATTTGAATACACCGAAGATAGGATAGAATGATTTGGTTATTATCAGTCAATACAGAAATTTTTCAGTAGATATACAGACCTTAGGAGTGTCCCAAGCAGCACTCATACATCGTATGCACTCCTTCTTGGTGGCTAATCTGTAGTTAGAACCATTTTCCTGAGGAATCTAAGGAAGGCTTTCTTTCATGACATCATTTTAAGATGTAACTGCAGCTGAGAGTGTCCCTCAGTAATAGAGTGCAGTGTGGTTTGGGTGAGGCCCTGTGTTAGATTCCTGGTACCACAGATGCTAAGCAATAAACTAAGAATGCATGTTAGCTTCTCAGAAAGTATGACCGAGCTGTCCAGCATACATGAAAGTCCCCAGCCTTCTTAGAGGAATTGCCTTGAAGTACAGAAAACTCACCATGTCTTAGGCTCTTCAGCCTACTTAATTTATTTGAGCCTCAATTTTATTAATAAATTACAAAGTAAACTATAAATAAAATCAACTATAAAGTTATAGTCTAAGAATCAGAAGAAACTTTAATATTACTTAATAAATGATCTATTAAGTAAATTATAAGACAAGGAAGTTCTGAGCAGTGCTTTTGAAAAGTAGGACATTCTCTATGCTAACATGGACATACCCCTAAGCTTAATGAGCAATTAAGTTCAATACAAAATAGAAAAGTGCAGAGAAAATGAAATCATGAAATTGTAGGAAGGTGGGCAGACTTGGAAAATACAATATTAAGTGAGGTGACCTGAACTCAGAAAGAAAAGAGACTGTGTGGATCCAGCCTGTATTACATATATATCTATGAATACATAAATAGTTCGAAGTGTGGGTAATAGTGTAACATTTCGAGGAGTGACCAAGAGAAGGTGACAGAGAAGGACCGAGTGCAGGCAAGGGGACACACGAGTCCTTAAGGAAGATGTAAAGTCAGTCGTGTGTGTGTGTGTGTGTGTGTGTGTGTGTGTGTGTTGGATATGTGAATGAAAATACGATCGACAGTGAAAGTCTAAAATCCTAAGCTTAGCTCTGCGGCTTTGGAATGGCCATTCTAACTGTGTGCAAGTTCCCTGGGCTGTTTAGTCTGAGACTGGGAGAGGGTTAGGATGGCTTCCTAAAACCAACTATATGATATTTTGATTTGTGAGTTAATTTGGTTAAATTTGTTTTATTTTTTAAAAAAAGAAAAGAATATTAAGTCTAGTATACTTCATCTGCTGCTATTGGTGGAAGAAAATGAAATACTTATATTTCAAATTTCCTTGATTCTATATAAACTCTAGAACAGTGGTTTTCAACCTTCTTAATGCTGTGACCCTTTAATAAAATTCCTCATGTTGTTGTCACCCATAGCGATAAAGTTATTTCATAGCTACTTCATAACTGTAATTTTGAAACTGTTACTAATCATGTAAGAATATCTGATATGTGACCTCCCAGGGGGGTCACGACCCACAGGTTGAGAACTGCTGCCCTGGAAGACTGTCTAAGAAACTGGAAAAAGTGATTCTGTCTGTGAAAGAGACGGTAGAAGCTACTCCCTGAGCAAAAGATTAAAATAAAATAACCTAAAATGACCATTCCCCAAGGACTCCATGGACAGAATTATTTAAATTTTTTTGGTTTCATTATTTCTTGGCTTCTATTGAACATACAGGGCGCATTTAAAATTTACACTTCAGGAAGTTTTCATTTATTTTTGTATTCCAGTAAAATTTTATAAACTTGTTATAACTAAGAGTTAGTTTAATTATATTAATGAGTTTATTTACCTTAGTGAGAAACTATGCTTAAAGTAAGCTTGATACTCAGAGTAGTAATTGATTTACACCAAGAATAGGCTGTAGTTTTAACAAATCCAAGAGTGATTTTACATTAAATGCCAAAAAGTCATAAAAACCCAATTAGTAATTTTATTTGTTTTTTTCTAATTCACAGCAAGTTGGCATAGACAAAGGTGACATTCCCGATCTCACGCAGGTAAGTGTCTGGAGGGCCTACCAGGAGACAAGACATGATGATTCATAGGTTGCCACGAATGGGCATACTTTGTAAATATTTCATAGATTTTGAGTTTAAGCAAATGAGTTTTTTCAGAAATTATTCAACCTTACTAATTTTTTCTAATTATTGATTACTTCTGGAGAGAAAAGGAGGATTTCCCTGCCTGTCAGCTATTGCTTCTTTAAGGGCAACTGAACATTCTAGTTGGGCTCAGTGCTTCATGAACGTGAACCAATGAGAGCAGTGACTGTGTCTGTGACAGGGCTCGGGGTCTCAGAAGTGACTGGCGGTCATCAGAGCACGTGAGCATGCTGTCCTTGTTCTCTGCATGCACCTGGTCTGAGGGACAGCACAGAGGGAGAAACCCTGGTGTCCAGGTTTTGCATTTTCCCCTCACGCCCCTACGAAGAAGAGGACTTCCTGTATAAATGCTCTAAGTGGTGCTAATAGAGGCGTGAATTTTTTCTGGGCCCAGTTTTTAAATGGCAGTAAGGTCTGGGCCTCCTTACCAGCGTGTTAGCTGTCACATGTATAGCTCCCAGAGAGAAGAGATGCCAAGTTAAAACTTGGTCTTCAGTATGATTGACAGGAATAGGTGTGGTTCTAATACCCTGTGATGGTAAATTTCAGCCTCACATGTGCCTTTTACTAGAAGCAGTATTGTGGGGGTGCTGCAAAGTTGTTCGCTTACACACTTGTAATTGGTCTTTTTTGGGGGGAACCACCAGCCCCCAGATAATGACTCAGAGACCTCTGATTAATTATGAAAGCTTGGCCTTTAGCTTAGGCTTGTTACCAACTAGCTCTTATAACTCGAATTAACCTGTTTCTATTCATCTACATTCTGCCATGTGGCTTTTCATTTCTCCTTCATTCTGTATGTCCAACTTCCCTCATGTCTCACTGACAGCTCTCTCACGCACCTACATTCATCCTGAGTTCCTCTCTCTGCCCAGAAGTCTCGCCTAAACACTCCTGCCTAGCTATTGGCCATTCAGCTCTTTATTAAACCAATCAGATGCCTTAGGCAGGCAAGGTAAATCAGTGAGACATCTTTACACAGTTTGCTCAAATATCCTTCCATACATGCTTGTCATGAGTTACATGAATGTTATATCTCTTTAAGCTTAGTCATTATAGTAGAAAAGAATGAAATGAACCCCCCTCTTGGTTTGAAAGGTTGTTTTAATTATTTGTATGTATGTATGGAGCCTGCACATGTGCACCACATGCATGTAGGAGTCTACAGAGGCCAGAAGAGGGGGTCAGATGCCTTGAAATTGGAGCTAGAGTGAACTGTGAGTCACCATGCGAGTGCTAGGAACTGAACCAGGGTCTTCTACAAGATCTCTTTTTATATTACTAAAGTTTAAAATATCAATAATTCTTACAAGTAAAGCTCATTGAATAATTCAGAACACAATGGCAATATATTCTTTAGTTTAGGGGAGACAGAACCTATGCATAGATGAAATATTTTTAAAAATTTCTACTCCTTTTAGTGTTACCTGCTGAAGTGTTTACCTGAATAAGGTGCTGATATTTTTGAGCATGGGTAAATATTAAATATGCACAAAATATTATTTTAAAAATCATTTTGTTGAAGTAGATTTACTTTTAACATCATATGAAAATTGATTCGTTTTTTCACCTATAGCAAAAAAAAATAAAATTCAATTTTTTCTAGCTATTCCAGATAAATAATACATGTTATAAAAGATGGACATTACATATTTAGCTCAATGAATAGTTTTTAGAAATAGCAAGTTTTCTTTTACATACATAACCCTCACTGTGGGATAAATGCAAAGTAGCTATTTAGTTCAGGGGAGCCTGACAGGTAAGAACAGGCCCTCACTGTCTCCTTTTAGGCGGTCTAGACACTATGAGAGAGCCAAGGGACTATATAAATACCTCTGTTGGTTTTCAGTTTTGAAAATGATAGCAGATCATTGAAAGAAGGGGCACATTCTTGGGTTTTATTTTTAATGATACCATAGTATTCATTGCAACTTATGTAATTGCTCAAGAAGTCTGTAGACACATTTAAAGTTGTATAGTATATGTGTCAGAACTTGGAAAGCCAACTTGACTCCTCTCCTGAGCCTAAGGTAGTCTGTAATAGAGTCATTAGGATCCAGAATGTTCTGTCCTGTTTTCCTTGTGTGCTAAAAGCAGTATAAATGCCAGTATAAACTACCATCCCATTAAAAACTCCTCTAGCTGAGTTCTCTGCACATTTAAATTCAAATAGGAGAGTGTAGCATGCTTCTGGAATTTCTTAATTAGTAGTTTGATTGTGTTTTCCTGGTGATTGTGAGCTACACACACATCTCCATAAATTATCTTTTAGAGCCCCTTCTGCAGGCTAAAGGGAATCTCACACTGAGCTACAGATTTAGGACCTCCAAGTACCCCAACAGTACAGTCAGGTTCAAGCTGAAATATGAGACTTTTGGAAGTAAAAACCTGTAGAAAGTTAAATCAGGATCAATCTAGAGATGAATCTGTAGTACAAGGTGGTGTGACTCCATTAGCTCCTTTTAAATGAAGGTTGGATCACTGTCAGGCTCCTTCATAGCTTCTAGAGCTACTCCATGTAGCCACAGAGTGAACAAAAATGTCTTTCTGGAAAGAATTACATAGGGGCTGAAGAGGTGACCTGGGTTAAGAATGCTTGCCACTCTTGCAAAGGACCCAGGTTGTTTCCCAGACCCCAGTCAAGTGGCTCACAGGGCCTGAAACTCCAACCCCAAGGGATCCAGCACCCTCTTCTGACCTCTGTGTGTGCTGCACTCATGAATAAACTCACCTGACATGAATTATTTTCTCTTCTTTTTTTAAAATTGAAAATAATTTTTCCATACAATATTTCTTATCGCTTTCCCCTCCCCTAACTCCTAGATATGTTCGCCCTCCTCACCCACCCAAATTTATACCTTCTTTCTCTCGGTATTGCAGAAAAACCAATTTTTCCTTTGCAAAATAAATAGGAATTAAGTTGAAGAAATGATGGTAAGCTGACTTCCTATTGAACTTAGAATAAAAGGGAATTAAAACTTCTCAGAAAAAGGGAGCAAAGGGACATAACACATACTCTCCACTTTAGTGGTGAACAGTAAACACCAGTGTGCATGTAGTGTCAACAATTTAGATGACTCGTGATGATCAATGACATTTCCTAAAGACACTTAAGGTAGTGTTTTGAGGGAGAAGATAGTATGATCTTCCAACTGAAATATTTCTCCGTGGCACTTAGAGTGGTTTCTGAGGTCTAATCCAGATTTGAATTACCTTTGTGTATTTTTAAACTTGGTTTCCATGTTTTATGACCTAAAGTATATAATTGGCAGATGGATGATTTTTTTAAACTCTGGGCATCATGGCAGATGCCCAGATGAATCTATTTATGATTCATATTATGTTGAATGAATTTATTTCAACCAAATAATTCTCACAATAGTATTTTCTCTTTGGAGTGTGTGCCCAAATTTTAACCTCCATGTATGAAGGAACTCTTAGGGTTTGGTGCCCGGAGTTTTGGTTGACCTGAAACTGCTGGCAAAGAGAAGTCTCATTTTAAAGCATATGACATCGGTGATGCTGTGACACATTTGCTGTTAACTGTCAGCTGTCACAAGCCAATTCCTGTTCGTTGGCCATTTTTCTGAAATGAGAAAGTAAAGATGCTACTGACTCTCGGTGTTCTTAAGTTTCTGTCGCTGTGGCAGAGGCATTCTGAAGGTTTGCCTAATTTGAGGTTTAGGACGCCACCCGCCCTCCCAGAGGAGGCCAGATTTATGCGGTGCCTACTGTGTAAGAAGTTGGTCTCCACCAGCAGTGAAAAGGACATGCATCATGTGCTCCTGGACATTCCTATCAAAGGACTTTTTTTTTTCAAAGAAGAACTTCTCTTGGATCACATGTCCTTATGAGAAATATAAACGTTAAGGCACTTTGAAAATCCCTAGGATAAAAGGCTCAAACTTAATTATATGTAGAGTAACTCCCTGAGGCAAGTTGGCTTGGGCATCATCCTGACATGTCTCCTTTACAGATGTTGTGATCTCTACTTCAGCATTCAGTTTTTTCAGTTATCAAAAAATTTCCCACCAGACCTGGTGGCACATACCAGCAGTCCAAGTACTCAAGAGGCAGAAGAAGGGAAGTTTCTCAAGTTCAGGGCCAGCCAGGGTTCCGTAGTAAGATCCTATCTCCAAAAAGAGGGGATGAGGAACAGGAATTTCCCAGGGATAATGAAGTTATAAGCTCTCTGATGTTTTAATCTCAGTACTAACAAGGTGGAGACTGTGGGTCCTATGGAATCTTTGCTATCCGTGTTTTGTTCTGCATTTTAAATTAAATAGTGTTTGCTTTTCTTATATAAAATTCTTAATTTGCAATTGGCAAAAGAATCATACTGTGTTTACATTTCATTTCACATGCAGAGGACACGGGTCTTATGATAGGGATTCTGTGACTTGATACTTGTTTCCCACCATAATTTATATGGAAATAAGAAAAAAATGGAATTTGTTCTTAGGCCACTTTGGTCCATCTTCATTATCATCATAAACATCAATAGTGAAAAGAATGTGAAGTTCCCAGATAGAAATTTATCTAAGAAGGTTTAACTTAGTTATATTTCTGCTTAAAGTTCCAATGCATATTTATTTAATGAGCATTTCCTTATAATATAAAATCTAATGTATAAAAAGAATTTCCATTAACCATGTTAAAAATCCTTTTTTGAAACATAAATTTATTCTCAGCGTATTTTGCTGGACTTTGTTGAATAAATCTGTCTTCACCTGAACTGTATCTGAAATTCCATCTTGTATCATTTTATAAACTTCTTAGATTCCTTGACAGCGTTTAACTCTGAAGTCTAAGTTTGTTTGACAATGCTGACATGGGTATCCATTTCTGTCCCACTTCTGTAATTTGAATCAAGTCAATATGCTTATTTACATATTAACTTTTATATATAGTTACGATTTCATTTAATTTGCATTTACAATCATATAATTACATATAATAATCACATAAATGTTGAAAATTTAAGTTTATTATAAAAATGAA
Organism: Dicrostonyx torquatus; assembly: GCA_028555095.1. Lineage (NCBI taxonomy): Eukaryota > Metazoa > Chordata > Mammalia > Rodentia > Cricetidae > Dicrostonyx > Dicrostonyx torquatus. The sequence goes on along the minus strand of JAQHUG010000042.1, from coordinate 8,710,135 downwards.
ATTAATATTAAATATCTAAATCTTAAAAATTAAAAAAATTTATTAAGAATTTGATTTAGTTATTAAGTATATTAGAATATAGAATTATGTGAATTCCTTGCCAACTTTTTTGTACTTTAGTAGTTAGCATGGTTAGTGCAAATTCCTTCAAATTTAATTTCCCATTGAAAAACAAACATCAGGTTGTACCAATAATTGTAGGCAGGTGTTTTATTATTAACTGCTTTTTTTCTGAATGTCTATACTGTTGATGTCTAGTTTTCCCTAAAAGAAAAAGCATAATCATTTTCTAATGCTTGAAGACTAGATTGGGCAAATATTTGTAGAAATTATAATCTCACCCTTTGAATGTGCAATGAAACACCATTTTTATTGGTTGAAATTTGACTTATAGAAACGCGAAAAATTTTTAAGGATTGAAATATATCAAATCTGTTGATATACACTATTCTATTTGCTGGTTACTTATATATATATATATGTTAAATACCTAAATAACTAGAAAATCTTAATTGCCAGTCTGTATTAAGGTTATGATCTTTTGCTACTTATCCCTCTTTTAAAAAATGTGGTAATCATATTTCCTAATATTTCAACCAAGCATGCATAAATAAATTTTTGATGTATTTTCAAATTTCAATAAATTTATATTTGGGCACGTATGTTTTGGATTTGTGTGCAAGTAAGTGCCTTTTCACTATGGTTCTTTGTGAAGTGGTAGTGAACTCGATCTTAGTCCACCTAAGCAGTGACAGTAAACACCCATCCAGTACAGTAAACACCCTTCACTGAAAACCTGTCGTAATGTCATTGAGTATGCAGTGGAGGTAAGTCTATTTAAGGTGGAGCTATCTGAGATACACAGAATTTACATACCTAAATATCATAGGACCTGGGATGAAATCATCTCACACAGACGTGAGGATGCTTACATAGACCTCCACCATACAGGGTTACAGTGATGTAAAAGTGTGCTTGCTTTGAAAGAGAACAACACAGACTTTTATTTTTATTTCTTATTGTAGGCTCCCAGCAGTCTTATGGAGACCCTTGAACAGCATCTAAATACCTTAGAAGGAAAGAAACCTGGAAACAAGTACGCATTGCTTGTATATCGTAAATAAGATGAAAAACACCAAGTGGTTCTTTATGAGAACGAGAGTTCTCAGGGGGACACCTCCTCCAGTGCAGCTTCAGGGTTCCCTCGGGCACCCTACCCGCCCTCTTCTGCCTGTCTGCAGCTGATGGAGCCCAGGTCACAGCAGGTTCACTGGACCTGCCCTTAGAAGTCACCCTTTAAAACTTAAGGCTGTTGTGGGTGGCTGTGACTAAAACAAGCAGAATTTCCCAAGAGTCCTTGAGTACCGAGACATTCTCAACTGCAGTATGAGAAAAGAGGTTTTCAGGGCCACGCTTCCTTGAGCGTCAGGCACACCTGCTGCTGATGCTTTACTCCAGAATCATCGTTCGGTAGCGGGACCAGCAGGCAGATGCCGTTTTCCTGGTTCTGAGGACTTCCTGCTTGGGTACTTGGTTTTTTGCTGTTTTCTTCATTGTGTACAAGATAATGCCCGGGTTTCTTTCTTCCCCACCTCTGTAAACGGACATCAGACTTGTCTGTGCTCAAGACCTGCTCCTTTCTGGCCTTCATCTCTTGTTCCCACTGTATTTCTTCAGCCTTGGACCTGCCTGTCTCCCACTGGTGTAGATCCTGTGCCTCCCAGAAAGACCCTCTGCAACCCCACCTATTTATGAAGCCTTCCTTCCTTAGTCATGAGCTTCCCTGTATTGTGGCTTTTTGTCCACATGGGTAATTCCAAGAGAATTTTGATTCTAGATGCGAGGGACTGTTTTGCACTTCATTATGTGAGCAATGAAAGCAGGCCCTGCTCCACAGTCAGCCTGCAGTCTGTCATTAGTGGTCCTAGCTTCAGGTGGAGTTCACTTAGCTCATCTGATAGCTCAGGAATTAGTTGTTGCAGGGCTAACGGCTGGCCATAGATTTGGGGTTGTCTGTGTGTTTTTATTTTTACCAGTGACAGAGCTGTGAAAATTTAATTCTTCTGTGATCCCTCCCTGGGCATCCTCTCAGAGCTTAGGCTTATGTCTTGATGTCATGTTTTTTGTCAATTATTTCATCAGCTTTGTTTATTTCCCCAAAATTAGTTTAGTATGGTTTTATAAATAGTGCTTGGTATAGTTTTTAACTTTTCAGTAGGGAAGTATTTGGGGGCATATTTGTCCACACAGCCTCAGCGATGGATGGCAAGACCTCTCTGGTTGTTTTTAGGCCAGGCTGTGGTCCAGTGTAGCTGTGGTTGACCAGATGTTGGTGTGAGACCACCACATTACAATACACTGGGCCACTCTCTGTTGGGATAGTTGGGAAGCCAGATGAGTTGACTGGGATTTAGACAAATGAGCACAGAGAATTGAGAACTGTCCCTGCTCCAGTGGCTGAAGGACCTTGCCTATGCACGTTGCCTCCGTCGGTCTGTCCCTGTTGAGTGCCTTAGTGTACTGCAAGCTGCTTCTCAAGCCTTTGCTCTCTCAGGCAGGCACTGCCAATCTCACCATGTTTCCTATTGAAACGCCAGTGCAGCCTTCACCAGAGCCCTTTTTCCCCAGCTACAGCCTCTTAAGCCAGGCTTTGACTCTGAACTTGTATGGCCAATTTGAGGAAAAATTACCCATAGGCATTTTTAGGAATAAGAACTAAACTCCATATGTAGTCCATAGCCAAATTCATTCAATTTAGAATAACTTTTCTTGCTTCTTTAAAATCACTTAATGCTTGCCAGATTCCTTTCAGTAATTGGCTGAAAACACATTTTAATCAGTCTTTCCTTGATCTGGTTTTAAGAAAGAACAAGGTGTAATAGTTAACTCATTTCTCCTTTGTGTATTTGTGCTTCCATGGGAACTTAAGTGAAGGGTGAGTACTGTGCTAAGTGACTTTGCATTTGGTAACTCCAAAAAATGCAAACAAAAACCACTTACTATTCTATATTTGGTATCTGAAAATTTGAAAATTGATTAGTGTCCATCTTCTGCATCTATGTTTCTATTATGTATTTTTTTTCTCCCAAAATGACTGGCAAGAATGGTTTTGTTTCTTTTGGGTCTTGTTGGATCATAATTAACAGTATCTCTTAGGAGTTTAAGTAACTGTCTTTTATAAAAGATATTTCATTATTTCATTTAATAAATAAGTGAAAGGTTGCCTTTCAGTACACTGTGGAAGGCCAAGGCAATTTTTCAAGGAGCATAGATTGCTTGTTTGAGTTTAATTTTTTGCCATCCCATAGTGATACAAAACCCTTCTAACCCTTGTGTATGTATATGCCATCGCAAATGTCGGCTGTGATAAGCCTAAGCCAGGTGTGGTGGCAGACACCATTAGTCCCAGCACTCGGGAAGCAGAGGCAAGCATATCTCTGAGTTCAAGAGCAAGTTCCACAAAGAAAACTACAAAGAAACCCTGTCTTCAAAACAAAGCAAGACAAAAAGACTGCTAGATTAGACATGAATGCCATTTACTTTTAGTACCATGTCCACTGACAGGCATTAAATAATGTGGAATACTGTATGACATTCCTTGTGTATTCTCGCTTGTCTGTTTAGTATGGGATAGCCACAGGCACTAGTAAGAGTGTTCCTGTAGGGTTTCGTGAAGGGTGATCCCACCAGTTCGGATGGTCTTTCACACAGCTGGAGGTTGAGTTCTTCAACAGCAGAGGGCAGTGTTCTGCCAGGTTTTTTACATGGGCTCATTGTGGAGTAGAAGCTGGTCCCACTGTCTGTGTATTGGCTGGCAAATATTTCAGAAATTCTTGCTTATTATACCGATTCATCATATCAGTACCAGGAAGAATTGGCTTGTGAAACTTGACTGAGAGAAAATGTCACTTCTTCTCAGAAAGTGACCGTGCCAAAGAGTGTTTGTGGTTTCTTTCTTTGCTTTGTTTTGCCAAGTAAACATTATTTTTATTAAGTTTTCATTTTCATTTTTTTGTTTAATGTTTTTCATGATATACCTAATTTCCTTCCTTTTGCAAATGTATGAAGGAAAATGATGTAAGTGGGAAAAAAGTTTAGCCAAAACTTCATGATATTTTCAACCTTAATGGAGTACTAGATTCGTAAGTTTCTGAATCCATTTTTCTGTAGATGCAAAAACACTGAATGCCTTCCCTCCAGTGGAGCCTTTCAAATTGGAAGTTACAGGCATGCATAAGATAGTAGTAGCTGGCACAGAATGTCTGCAAATAGGTGGAATTTGCATAGGATTGGACAAAATCCCAGTTACTAACTTTGGTATTTGCTCCTGAACGAAAGCCATCCTTACAGCTGACCCTGACTGCAGCTTCTTATTAAAGTTTGCTTCATTCTTTCCTTTTTAGTCATTTCATGCCACCCCAGGTTAGGAAGTGTGAGCTGTTCAGGCAGATGTTTCTAAAGCGTGACTGTCTGTCGTGTGTGCTAGAGTCGGTGTTCGCTTTAAAGACTGTCCCGTTCTTCATATTCCCTCAGAAATAATGATCCAGGTTGCTCTTCTCTGTCACACTCCCACTAGTTATGACAAACATAGGGAAATATTTTTCCTAAAGGGTTTTCATTACAGGCATGAAAATAACACATATAAGCTACAGGCATGTAGTCATGCATGTTGAGTCTGGCTCACTCACGCAGCTCACAGAGATCTTGTCTTTTTTCTCTAAGGCTCCTTCTTTTATGCATAAGAGTTGAAGTTAAATGAATTGCAATGTATGATTTTCTTCCTAACTTTTCAAATAAGAAATAGGTATTCTTTTTTAAAGTTTATCTAATGTACCTTTTCACAAGGCTTGAGGAACTTTTAGAATTTGGAATTCTAGCAGTGTTTTTTGGTGGACATAAACAACAATGAATCGAGAAAAAATCATTTTGATTTTAAGAATATCCATTGCTAGATATTAAGTCAATGAAAACATTGAGAAAAGGACTTCACTGAGCAAAAGACAAGTGGTATGGGCTCCTCTGTGGCTATGAGAGCACCATGAAAACAGCCCTAGCGCCGAACAGCATGTCACCAAACTTGATACTTCTGCAGACATCCTCAGGCACGTTCACATTTCATTTTCTTGTATTTCTTTTAGATCTGGTGCTCCCTCTCCATTAAGTAAGGTAAGTTGGGTTGTTTCTCGGGTGTCTTCTTTTTACGTGCTGCTCCGTTCAGTGTAAAGCTCAAAGCACGAGTGTGTTCATTCTGCAACACAGCAAACATACCACCCTCTCAGACCTTTCTCATTTTCTAAAAATCAAAGTTCAGAGGCATGAAACAGTAATGCCCCATGCCTCCTAACCTCAGTCCCTGGAAACTACCATTCTTTCTACGTTTGCAAATATACCTCATCTGAGTGGATCTAGGCAGTCTGGCCTTTTGTAATTCATTTATTTTACTTAATGTGTTTTTAGGCCTCAGCCTAGCCTCATACACCAAGATTGTCTTTTTGAGGTTGAATAACATTCTTTTGCACGCGCGCGCACACACACACACGAACACCCACACACACATTTTGTTCACTTTTCCTCCAGTAGGTATTTGAGTTACATCCAGATTTTCAGTATGACAGATGACAAACATTATGAACTATTCTGTGGAATGTCTAGTTGAAGGGCCGGAGAGATGGCATAGTAGTTATGAGCAATCACTGCTCTTGCAGAGGAGTCAGGCTCAGTTCCCAACACCCACACTGAGTGGCTCACAACCTCCAGTGATTCCAGGTGCAGGGGAATCTGACGCCCCGTTCTGGCCTCTGTAGGAACTGCATGCACATATCTGTACTCACAATACACATAAGGAAAAATAAATTTTAAAAACTCTTAAGAAATATGTATAAAAAGAAATATCTGTTTGGGATTCTGCCTTCAGTTTATTCTGGGTGTGCAGCTGGGAGTAACTGATGGATCACTTGATTCGTATTTTTTGAAAAAAGATTAGGTTATATTTACAAGTGATTCCGCTTTCTCTTAGAACCTGAGTTCTTAAATAGGTGAGTTTTTCTTGTACTTCTGTGACAGCCAAAACCATATGTATCTGTATAATGTTTTGCTAATTGGAAATTCTTTTCACACATCATAAATCTCTAAATAGATCAGGAACAGGGCATATGTGTACTTTAATGATACAGAAAAAAATGTTAGTCGGTGCCTTTGCCCCAAGCATGGCTGTTAGAGTAATCATAACAGTTCCTTCAGCCACCCACCCCCGCCATCTGAGCCGTCGAAGGACAATGGCAGGGTTTTCCCTGACAAGAGCCTGTAGTTCCCGTCTGCCACTGGGTGTTTTGGGCAGAGGTGTAATAGATGTGCTTTTTTTTTTTTTAACACATCTCCATTATGTAATTGCTGCCATTACATACATTCAGGGACGTCATTAGGACTGTGCCAGAGACTCCCAAATGGCATATGCTCTGCCTGTGCCTGACTGGCGATTTAAATTCTCACAGGGCCTGAAAAAGAATTTAAACAGAAATCTTTTCAGTTTTTCTGAGACAGAAACAACCCCATGAAAACCATGCTGCCTGTGTAAAAATGTCCAGCTTATGACTCCTTAATGTGGCCAAATCAGGGCTTGCTTTAGGATGGTCTTTTTTGACATTCTAGCCAAATACAAATTTACTGATTTTTGTTTTGCATAATGATGATGTTCATTGGTGTTGTTTTCTGAGCTCCATGTTACATTAGAGGTTCCTGTCACACGGCCTTTGCAGGCCTTTGCCCACCTTCGTTCTGTATCCGCACTTGTAGTATATGTGGTGTCTTTACCTGCCCCCTGCTACTTTACAGACCATCACTTTTTCTAAGTTTACTTACAAGTATTAGTTAAAGATTGATGTATTATTTTTCCTTTTTTTAAGAGCAGTTAGTATGCAGCATGGATAATATGCCATTAGCTGTGTAGCTAGTGTTTTCTGATTCCATTAATGAACTTTTGTGTTCCATTTGGAAGCCTTGGAGATCAAGGGGATACAAATTGGAAAGGAAGAAGTCAGACTTTCACTATTTGGAGATGATATGACATTATACATAAGTGCCCCCCCCCAGAATCCTAGTAGGGAACTCCTACAGCTGATAAATACCTTCAGTAATGTGGCAGGATACAAGATACAACTCAAAAAAATCAGTAGCTGTCCTATATACAAATGATAAATAGGCCAAGAAAGAAACATCACCCTTCACAAATATAAATGTGAAAGATCTGTATGACAAGAACTTTAAGTCTTTGAAGAAAAAAACTGAAGAAGACACCAGAAAATGGAAAGATCTCCCATAACGTCACCTGTCTCTGACCTCTGACCTCTGCGGGGTTACACACACATACTACATACAGCACCTGGGTTTTTGTATAGGTGCTGGGGGACAGAACTCAGATCCCCGTGTTTGCACAGCAAGTCCGTTACCAACTGAGCCATCTTTTCAGCCCAAAGGTTTAGATTTTATTTCACAATATGATGAGGTACAGGCAATATCCTCACATTGCCAGTGACTTGAATCCTAAATGTGAATTATTCCCTGCCAGCTATGAAGTATTTATGTTACATGTCCAGATGTTGAAGTTATCTGAGATGTCACATGAAGTATATTTAGATTGAGAGACAGAAATACTGGCTTTATAGCTGCTGTCACCATTGGCCATCTCTGACAGCTAGTTTCCTAGTAAGTTTAAGTTCAGTAAATACATTTATATTGATCTTTAAATATACAACTAGAAGTTGGGCCAACTGTCTTATCAAAAATTTTATGTAAGTTACATGTGACTGTTCTAACTCGAGGTGTATTTGGCCCGTAGTGATTATGCTGGGAATGGCGTGGGTTTATGGGCCAAGCCCTATTGCTCGGTGAGATTCCAATGCCCCTCTGTTGACCTGTGCTCTCCACTTGCAGTCTTCTCCAGTCACAACTGTTACATCTCCTAACTCTACACCAGCTAAAACCATCGACACCTCCCCACCGGTTGACTTATTCGCAACAGCTTCTGCGGCTGTCCCGGTCAGGTCAGTTCGTGAGCATGTAGACAACAGGTCCTTAATATTTTGATTTGGTTTTTGTTGTATTTTTATGTACTATATTGATGCCACATAAACTGAAGGAAACTTCTGTAAGACTCATATAGTGCAGGTCCTTCAGAGGTTGGATGCTATGCAGAGTACCTAATAAAAATCAACTCTTCCTGTGAGAAACTTAAAAGGTGTTTCAGAGTGCTTCAGAACCATTAACAGGACTGGATTTCACCTGATGGTAGAAGCGTGCTGTCCTAATACTCAGAAAACCGAGGCAGTTAGATCATGAGTTCAAAGCCAGACTGGACTACATAGCCAGTTAGGGGCCACACTGGGCTTTGTGATGAGACCCTGTCAGGTTAATAAACCTCACAGTTACCGGCTGATTGCTTGGTCATGGAAGGAAGAGACCAGGTACACGTGACTGCCATGTGATGGGGAATACAGGGATGACTGAGTCTCAGAACTGCCTGAACTAAGTCACCAACACATACGAGATTCCACAGATAACAATTTTGGGTCGGCTCCTTCTTTCGCTGTGAGAGGATTCTAGCCTCACTTTAGAGTGGGTGTGACTCTCTTATGAATGCATGCCAGTTAGAGACTTCAATTTTTTTTTTTTTTGAGAGAGACCTCAGTTTTAAGCAGCAATGAATCTACTTACTGCTTCTGTGTTTACTGCGTGCTACAGTTGCTTACTTCTTCTGCCTTTTACATGCTTGGCAAAGCCAAGTGCTATAATCTTATTTGTGTGTTGCTGGGGACAAACCGTGGACTGCACACCTGCCTCCTGATTAAACTTTTACTAATAAACACATTTCCCATTTTTGTTATTTAGTCTAGTTGTGTTTAAGTGTGTTACTGAAGCAAATTTGGGAATTAAGTAATGCCTTCAGGGGTTTAAATGTGGTGGATTCCTCTCTTCAGTGAATATTGGTCAGGCATCTACCATGTAAAAGGGTGTAAAGATGAAGCCAGGGGAGCATGGGGCCCTGAGGGCTTCTAGCCTGTAGTCAGTGCGCCTCAGATCTAACGTAGCCGGGTATCATAGGAGAGTCGTGTTAAAATAAAGGTTCTGATGAAGTAACAACAGCATTAGCCTGGAAGTTCGCATTTTGAATAAGATTCCAGGACTCTAGGGAGTTTGAGCCCATGAGTTAATCAACAAAACTTAGAATTCTATTTGGAATTTTCACAAATGGATAAATTTTGAAAAGCTTACTCAAAGTAACGTGAGCTCACTAAGAGGTGAACTTGGTGAATTATTATCTAATTTAGGGAAAAATAAACTGTTATTTTAATAGCATGTAGTTTATGAATTCTTAAGACAATTTTTTCTACATTAAAAAAATAGAAAAAAGATAATCTGAAAGTTTTGAGTTCCAATACCGTGGTATTTTACCCTGCTTATTATCTATTTTTACAAATAAAATTTTATTGAGATGGAGCATAGTGATTGGTTCTTCTTCCGTATTCTGTCTTACTTTTGCTATAATGGCAGAGTTGAGGAGTGACAGGGACCGCCTGTCCCTCAAAGCCCTTTACAAAAATCTGTGTTGCTCATCTATTCCTTTGACAGAGGTGATTGTTGAAGCCTTTGTGCGGCCCACACACGTCTTTGATATTGTCTGCATCGGTCTTTGTTGTAAGACACTTTGCATTACAATGTTTCAGTGTCTGATTGTGAAGTCCTGCTTCCCTTCCAGTGCTGCTAAGCCATCCAGCGACCTCCTTGATCTTCAGCCAGACTTCTCTGGAGCAGCTGGGGGCGCAGCAGCGCCTGTACCAGCAGCAGCTGCTGGGGGAGCCACTGCGTGGGGAGGTGAGTGAGTCATACAGGCCTGGGGATCTTGGGGACATTTTCTGTGGTGGTTTTAATCTGGGCTGTCACTGTTACGTGTGCATTCTGATTATCAACAGTTGTGTTAGAACTATGGTTGGAAACGCTCAGAATGGCTTCAGCTGATCGGATTACACTTTGAAAGACACAGAAATTCCCCCACGGTGCAGTTTAAAAGTTCAAATAGCCATATACTATACTATCTAAAATTGAATTTTAGATAGTATTTTTGTGTTTCTAAAATTTTGTTCATAAGTTATTGTTTTCTAGAAATGGATATATTAGAAGTGTATAGTGCTTGGGTTGGTGTTGTTATTCCCATTGTGTCTGGCTCTGTGGAGTTAAAATCTACCATGCCTCTGTCTGTGTCAGAAAAGGTCTAGCCTACACTGCTTGGCTGAGAGGAAGCTCAGCTAGGCATTTCAATTCCAGTGGATTCACCAGTCTCAGAAAAAAAAAAAAAGCTTTTCATAAACATTTGATTAAAATCATTTAAGATAAGGTAAAATTAAAGTAACTCTAAGTGCTATGCTCTACAACAGCAAACTAGCAATAAAATTTTCAAAAAGTTTAAGATATGACACAACTGTGAAGGCAACATAGTGAAAACTTAGTAACTCAAAAAGAGAAAAACTGATAGCTGATAAAGCTAGTTTGGAGTATTTGAGGAACTGGATATGGATAGGCATTTGTATAATGTCTTAGCCAGGGTTCCTGTTGCTGTGAAGATACACCATGGCAACTCTAGAGAGAAAGGAAGCCATTTCACTGGTGCCAGCGTAGAGTTTTAGAGGTTTAGACCATTATCATCCTGGCGGTCAGTATGGTGGAGTACGGGCAGACATGGTTCTAGAGAAGGAGCCAAGAGTTCTGCATCTGGATATTCAGGCAGCAGATGGAGAGACTGTGTGCCATACTGGGAATAACTTGAGCATATAAAATGTCAGAATCAGTGTCCTTAATTAACAGTAAGTAACAAAGTCAAATGAAGTTTCATTGCCCTAGATAATTAAATGTTGCTGTGTGGGCCTATTAAAAGTGTTTCAGTATCACACCAGAAGTACATTCTGGCTGGGAGCTTTCTCTAGGAATGTGGAGGCTGCCTGGCACATTAGCTATGTTGTTGCAAAGCCGGTGGCCAAACATCCTAACCATATTGATTGCACTGTGGAGAAGCCCAGGGGAGGATTCTGTGTGGATCAGATGGCAGAAATCAGAACATCCAGGCAGGAGGGGCCTCCTGGCTCCTCCACTGGAACTTGTTGCCCCTTCTCCCTGAGTCTCCCCATCCTCAGGTCTGTGTAATCTCTTCATCTTATTACCCACAGTTTGGTAACAAAATTAAAGAACAATAAGCAGCTCAGAACGCAAGTCGACAGCAATAAATGTGAACATTTTAAATATTAAAACATTCTCCTGTACTGAATAGTCAGCTGTTAAGGCTATAGCTTTTAAATGTTTAAATTTGCTCCTTAAACTTCATCTAACTTTACGGCTGCCTTTCAACTGAGGAAGCAACTGTGGCTGAGAAGCCTGCATGTGTCTTTCTTCCTGAAAACATTCATTTGTTCTGAGCTTTAGCTTTTAAATGTGTTCTTTTGATTTGCTGATGATTTCATTCATACAACGTACTGTTTTCCTGTTTGATAACTTTTCAGATCCACATCCTCAAGTCAGATTTTTCTCAGCCATGAAATTCATACTTAATAAAACATTTATAACAAAAAATGGTTTTAGTTATAAATTTGTTGTGTTATATAAGACTTTTGAATATTACATTAATGTGTTATTTTTAATTCTGTCATATCTAAGTCAGTATGTGTTCATACTTTCATTCTGTTCTTTGACAGTTTCATATACATAATCTGATTACCACCCCGACTCCACTCTTACCTCCTTCCCATCTCTCTTAGTTCACTTTTTATTGCTGTGACAACTTGAGGAGGCACGTTTACTTCCGCTTATGCCTTACCTTACAGTCCAATATAAAGGCAAGTCAAGGCAGGAATCTGGAAGCAGGCAGCCATGGAAGAGCACTGCTTGCTGGCTTGATCAGCCTGCCTTCTTATACCACCCATGACTGTTTGCCCAGGGGTGTCACCACCTACAGTAGGCCCTCCCACACATGAAAATGATTATGTGCTTGCCTATAAGCCATTCCGATGAAGGCATTTTCTCATTTAAGACTCCCTTTTTTTTTTTTTTTTGGTTTTTCGAGACAGGGTTTCTCTGTGGCTTTGGAGTCTGCACTGGAACTAGCTCTTGTAGACCAGGCTGGTCTCGAACTCACAAAGATCCACCTGACTCTGCCTCCCGAGTGCTGGGATTAAAGGCGTGCGCCACCACTGCCTGGCTTAAGATTCCCTTTTCTATGATAACCCTTGTGTCAAGTTGTCCCGTCAGTGACTTCCCCATCCCAACCAGTCCTTCCCAGGTTCATGGCTTTGGTTTTGATTTGTGACTCATTTAGTTAAACTGGCTCCATCTGTATAAGTATTAGATTGGAACTATGCATTAGAATCACCTAAGGTCACCAGAGGGTACACAACTGAAGGCAATGAGTCCCCCTCTCCCTAATCTATAGTAGCAAATAGTGTAGCATTGAGGAATAAGGCCCCTGAGCCCTTCCTCCAGTGCTGCACTGTTGAGGGTTATACTACTATACAGGTGCTGGCATTCGCAGCTGCTCTACAGTGGCTTAGTATTGCCTCGTGACGGCATTTCAAAGCCTGCTGTCCTCTCACCCTCTTTCCCAGTGTCCCCTTAGCCTTAAAGAGGACACATGAATACCTCATTCAGGGCTAAGTACTCATCTGTTGTTTATTCTCAGTACCTATATAGCCATGGATCTGTGCATTGACCACCACTCACCTGAGAGACTTCTCTCATTAAGGCTGAGAGTAGCATTTGCCTGTGCTATAAACATAACTATTTATAAGGCAGTTTGATTCTGTAGCAACTCAACTAAACAGTGGTATTCCATTTCCCCCGAGGCCCATGTTCTCCTCTGCGTTGTGTTTTGATAAGCTTTGCAGTACCAGGCATAGAGTCCCTTCTGGGGGGGTGAGCCTTAAGTCCTATCAGAGGGCAGCTGGTTACCCGCATAACAGTAGGGCCACCAATGCACATTTAGGTGCACCTTTCCTGGCACATTGCCTGGGTAAGTCTCTTGATGGCTTTTCTCCTCCAGCTGCTAATCTAGAACCTTCCAGAACTATGGAATCTAGCCAGGAGGGAGGACTCTTACAACTCAGTTCCAGCCTGATTTCTTTATATCATGCAACCAAGGTAGATAGTATCCTCAGCAATGGGGTCTTATTGACTAATCCTGATAGGAAACCAAGAGGAATTGCCAGAGGCTGTGTGGCATGGAGAGCCTCTGTGGTCTCCTTGACTGACAGCCTGTCAGGAGATGTTCCACCCAGTGCCAGCTTTTTCCAGCTGTGCAGCTCATTTCCCTTCAAACTCTTCTTTAGAAAGTAAATTATATTTTAAAAATTTAGTTACGAGATAATAGGTTTCCATATGGCTTCTCATACCCCTTATTTTCCAGGTTAACCCTCCACCTAGTCCTCTCCTCTCCCCTTCCCACCACCCTCTCCCTACTCAGAGCTTACTGATCCCCAGGACTCCCCCTTCCCCCATTTCCTGCCTCACACTGTATTCACAATGGCCTCCTTCTAGCTTCCTGGTTTCTACAGGGTCTCAATATTGTGTTCACACATTTTAAGGCTAGAACTATTTGGTGACCTTCACCATTGCCCTTGAAGTGATTTCTTTTTCTAACCTTTCCCACTAGAGGGAGCGCGCGTCTCATAATCAATGCCAAGACCTTAGTAGGCAGGCCTTGGAGTCGGCCTGCCTGCCTGCCTGCCTGCCTGCCTGCTTACACAGCATCTGTGTCTCAGACAGCCAGATCTGTAGCGTTCATTAGCAACAGAAAAGCTGAGGGGGAGATTAATTGATAAGTAATTCTCAAGTTCTAATAGAAATTGTGAAACTTAAGAGGCTTACAAAATGGAGTAGGAAAGAGATGTCTGCTGGAGCTGAGGGTGAGGCTTCCTTGTCGATGTGTTTGCCTCGTACTTAGTCGTGTGTAAAGTATAAAATCAATTTCCCAGTCTTATTTCCTAACATTAAGCCACAACTGCTTTGAATATTTTAGGATTTTAATTTTATATAATTAGACAATAAAAGGTGAACTCTGAAGCTTTTTTGAGCATTGTTATCTGACCTGGCACATTAGAAAGGATTTTAATATGCAAAGATGAAGACCACTCCAGAGGTCCATGAATTCTTCATAGGATGATAGCTACTGACACATTTCCATTTCTGGAGACACATTTTAATGATAATAATTTTCATATTACTATAAGACAACAAAAGTTCAGCAAAATCATATTTTAATAAATCTAGTTTAAAATTACACATACATTTAGTTTTTAATTAGACTGATAAGAAGCCCGTTGACAGAAATAAAACACAGATATGTTTTGAAATCCCCCTTTGCCTGCATAATAGAGCATTCGCCTTTAGTCATAATAAATCTGTGTTTCAGAAGCAAAAATAAATGAGGGACTGTGAGTCTGTGTATCTAACTAGAAAAAGTTTCCTCTCATCAGTACTTAAAGTTTCTGCTTTTTGAGAAATAATAAGATTGTGGCTAGGGTTTTATTAATATTGAAATTAATAACCAGCATGCATTTGAAAAATAATAGTATGAGATAATAGAACTAATATTTTCCATGTGGATTATTTGCTATAATCAAGTGGTTTTGTGGTTCACTGCCTACCACGGTAAGAAAATCTAGGGTTTACGTCTGTAGGCTGTGCTGAATGCACACACCTGACGTGAGACGGTTTACAGGCGCTTTGAAGTTTATACTCCTAGCTTTCTTTACGGAACATTTGATGTGTTCCAGGGATGGATAAGCCTTCTAAGCGAATTAGCACATTTAGTCTTCATAGCTCACTGAAGGATGTCTCTTTGTTACGAGATTTAGCTTCTATTTCTTACAGTGAACATTTTCTAGCCATTTTTAATGATGCAAAAAAGACCTTGGATTTTGTATCTCTTATAAATGAATTGAATTCTCCTACTTTAATTTGTGTCTATGATTTTGATCCTTTACAAATAGTGGTCTCAAGACTATCTAATCGCTGACTGTTACTAAGAAAGAGCTGCCATGATGGCTTGTTCTGTCATCTTGGCAAAAACTTGGTATCGTGCCACGTCTGTGGGGCACTTTTTTGATTAATTGATGTGGGAGAGCCACGATGGCCAATGCCACCCCTAGACAGTTGGTTCTGAGTTGTATAAGAAAGCACCCCAGGATACATAGGGAACCCAATCTCAAAGCTGGAGAGAGAGGGTAAATGGGAAAGAAAAAAGAACAGGCAACAGAATTCTGCTGATTATAGATTAGCATCAGTCACAGCAGGTGACGGGGATATGCAGGGGATAATAAAGGTGAAACTTTGTCTTTTGGAATACAGATTGGGTTCTTCAAAGTTATTTAAGACTCTTAAGTAGTCTCTTGACCTCCCTCGCCCTCTGCTTTTCCATCTGTAACCTGGGTAGGCTGGTCTGGGGATTGCCTAGGGAGTCCCTTCCTGTTTGAGAGTTGGTAATGTGTTTGTTCTCTAACGAAAACTGGCCTGGGGAGGCGCAGAAAGCTCAGATGAGCCTGAGCCTGAGCCTCGCCTTGCTCATTGGCACGGTCAGATGTTTCAGCTGGACTCTTGTTTCTTCCTATGCTGCCTCTCCGTGGACATCGGTAGACCTTTTGGGAGAGGGTGAGTAAAGCCTTGTCTCCTAGCTCCTCCTGTGGGCGCCACCCGCAGCTGTCTCCCTGTGGCCTTTAGAAGTCTGGTCTATCTGGTCTGTCTTTTCCTCCTCTCTCCTCTGCTCTTTCTCTGGTGAAATACAGATTCCTTGGCTGCCCTTTCCTCTGCTCCTTCTGAAGCACCGATTTCAGACCCGTTTGCACCAGAACCTTCCCCTCCTACTGCAGCCACTGAAACAGCTACAGCTTCAGCTTCTGCCTCAGCCACCACAACCGTGACGGCTGTCACTACCGAAGTGGATCTCTTTGGAGGTTAGTCAGTCACACCACCGCTCCTTCAACTCCTTTCAAGATGGCTGACATACCTGAGATTTAAGGCATTTGAATTGCCTTGCACTATGTTAAAACCATGGCAGGATATAAGTACTTTTCCAGTCTGTGCTAAAGTCATCAGCTTCTCTCCCTGTAGTTTTGGCACCTTTAGAGCAGAAGCTGCGGCCCTTTGAACACACGGATCTTACATCAGGGTCTGACTGCTGCCAGACTCTGGGCCACACATACCCTCCCAGCAGGGCCTCAGTGAGTGATCCCAGGCTTCTGACACATTTAGGTGTGGTGTTGAGGCCAGATTAGAACCAGAACATATGAAGACCATGAGAGAGCAATCCTAGCCTAAATAATTTCTGAACATTTAGACCCCCCCCCAAAAAAATTATCTGAATTAAAATTTGGATGGCTTGTCAAAGAGTTGGCTGGTACCTACTCTTGATTGTTGTGTCCAAATAAGGTGCAGGGACATCTTGACTTTGGAACTTTGAAGGCCATCTGAAGTGGCACTTGGCATACTGATTAAAACCAAGTACAGGTCAGTCTCAGAAAGGATTGTATAGAAATATACTTTTCATGTAGATGCCAATTCTGACCCAGTGAAATTCCCCGCAATATGACCAGACACGATGAGCATCAGAAGCCAGTTCATCTACATACTTGAATCTGAGGAAAACCACTATGCAAACTCAGAAAAGTATGTGTACCACATAAACACATCCAAGGGGTGGTAGGCTCGTTATAGTTTTGTGTTTCTTCATTACCATATAGCATATTTCCCAGGGCCTTTTGAAAATATTGTAAAGAAATTGAAGGAAGCAAGTGATGGTGAAGCCAGCAGAGGTTTGGCGGGTGATGGCAGAATCAGTGCATTCCCTTGGGCATGAGCACTTACACAGACACACACCACTCTGCTGTGCAGTGCCCTCGACGCTGAAACTGTCCAAGGCAGGTGGTAGTAGCTAGACACAGCATTTCTGTCAGTCTCGCCGAAGAAGTCACCTTGTTGAGTGTTCATGCCAACAGACAGAATTAGGTGTTTCTTAGAAAGCAGAGAAGCACAGATCCTTGAGCTAGCAGGAACCACTCAAAACAGTGCTCTTTGTCAGTGTTACAATCTTTTAAAATTATTTTCTGTTATTGTTTTAGCTTAAATTTTTAAGATTGATTCCTTCACCCTTGCTCTCCCCAGCGCCACTGCTGGCATTGAGTCTGAGTGGTCTCTCATGCAAGGTCAATGGAAAATATGATCAGGTGGACAGCAGCTTTGTCCTGCAGCATTTCTATACCCGTAGCTATTTAGAGATTTTTTTTTTTAGTCTACATGAAAGTAGTTTTTTGGTTGCTTCTCAGACATCAAGCAAGTCTGCCTTGGTTTCTTTTCTTTTTTTTTTTTTTCAGCTTTCCAGAGTAATAAAGCCCAAGATCTTTCTTTGAAATACTGTTTGAGCCATTATGCTATTTGTGATTGGTGTCTGTCAGGCAGAAAAATCTGTATATTTGTAAATACTATCATGGTGGCATTATTTTTACCTTTAAATACAAGTCTTGATAAGGTATTACAGAGTCACATAATGAAATACCAAGAACCAGCAGGGACATGAGTGAGGATGAGCCCTCTGCAGGTTTCATCATTTAGTTTATTTCTCCACTTCACTCTGTGAACTGTCTCCTGGATGCAGACATCTGGAAAAGCTCTGTCTGCCACTGTTGGGTCTCTGAGTACACCAGTGCATCATTTATCGCCTTCAGTAATTTCCCCCGTTCTTTCTTGGTTTATAACAAATCATTTAGAGATTTGACTTAAGTAAATCCTAAACTTAATCTCTGTGGGCATTTCATTGCCCAGCTTAAAATATTTGGGATCTCTAAGATGGGTACCAGCCATATTTTGTTTGAATAACTTTAAAATGTATCCTCATGTCAGATGTGGTAGGCACACTGGGGAGGCTGTTGGAGAGGATAGCAAACTCGAGGCCAACCAGAGTTATGCAGTAATTTCTGGGCCAGCCTGAGCTACATTGGGAGCCCTCTATCTCAGAGATATAAAACATACTCTTATGAGTTTCTATGTCATGTCTCTAGCAATATATATTTCTCTAGAAATAAGCATAGTGAGTTTTAAGGAAATATAGCTATGACATTTCATAAATATAACTTTTTAAACATTAAAGTTTAAAACATTAATCATCATGAACATTAAGAATCTGTGCCTCTTAGTACATTTGAAATGGGAGCTTTGGAGAAATATTCAAATTTATAACTATATAATGTCTTATTATTCTATGTTAGTTCATTTAAGTTTTATATTGTCTTTTCTGATATTAAATTTACTAAATCTTTCATTTTAAGGCAAATTTTTAAGAAATAGAACCTGCTTTCTTTTGTCTTACAGAACAGAATTATAAGATACATTGTGCTTTAAGTTTTTATACAAGCCACAGATAACTGATAAATGACAGCATTGCTCTTTTAAAATATCCTAATTGAGGACTGGTGAGATGACCAATGGTAAAGGTGCCTCAGCTAAACCTGATGACCCGAGTCTCATTCCTAGCACCCACATGATAGAAACAGAGGAGAGACTGAAAAAAATTCCTTTTTTACATTCTTGTCTTTAGGAAAGGTTTCGGTGAGAATTTGAGAGAAGCTTATAACATGGGTGGCAGCAGGGGCTCCTCTCTTTCAGAGAAGCGTTGATGGGAGTCAAAAGTTACGTTACTGATGTTTAGTCTTAACGAAGAAGAGCAGTGTTGAAGAGATGTGTGGCTGATGGGGAGAAGGAAGCCTCTCCTAGAAGGTAGCTGTTAGTGTAGGCTTTGCTTGTGCATAGGTAGTGACCGGAAGTGCCCAGCCTGTAAGCATCTCCTAGAGCCTGTTACTAATACATTTGTCCTGGAAGCCATGAGTAGTACAGTGGACGGGGTGTGGTTTGTGACTGTCAGTGTAGCGGCCAAACACACAAAGCTCCAGCCAGCAGAAATGGGCCAGATTCTGACCCGACCACTTGCTGGCTGCATGGCCTTGATCAAATTACCCAAGTTATTTTTTCAGCTGAAAAACGTAAGTTCCACAGATTTTCGTGTGCAGCAAGAGGCTCTGAGGTATGTATATATTTCAGAATGGCTAGATCAAGTTACATATTACTTCACATCATTTTTTTGTGGGTAAAACACTTAAAATCTCTGAACGTTGGTTCTCTTCTTAAAGAATAGAGATAATAGACCATGTGGAAAACCATTTTAAATAGTTACAGAAGTTAAATTTAGTCATTGTTCTTGTGGTTACTGTGATTCTCGGTGCCATTGGCCCCAGCTGTGGATGTATAGGCATGAAAAGAAAGGTTCCAGAACCGGCATATGATATTGGAGCACTTCCTCCCTCCTACCCTCTGCCTCTCTACCTCCCTTAGGGTTTTCATGCTGCCTGCAGCCCACTAGTGTCTGGGAAGTGGGTCTGTACTGAATCTCCAGTTTGTTTGCATGGTTCCTACCCCTGGCAGCACAGCCGACTTTCCCTCGGGATAGCTGAGAGAAGTGGTTAGATCAAATGGACGTGTGCTCTGTTGGTGTTTTTTGTTGTTGTTGTTTTGTGTTTTGTTGTTGTTGTTGTTTATCAAGACAGGGTTTCTTTGTGTAACAGCTCTAGCTGTCCAGGAGCTAGCTCTTGTAGACCAGGCTGACATGAGCTCACAGAGATCCACCTGCCTCTGCCTCCCAGGTGCTAGGATGAAAGGCGTGCGCCACCACTACCTGGCCATGTCACCGTGCTTTGCTAAAGGAACTTTTAATGCAAATGAGTCTCTTGTAATGTCATTTTTTATTCCACAAAACATAAGGACTCAAGATGTTGCTTAAAAGTTTTATACCTAGGCATATGTGTTACTTGCTGCATTCAACTGAGAGGACCTTGACCACAGTACTTTTTCAAGCTTTCCATACTGAATGAATCTCTGAGAGAGCTATACTGTGAGATGTTTCCCAAACACAGTTGTCCAGTTCCTCTTAAGGAGTGGGGATCAGTTGCTAGAGCACATCAGTAGGTACTATAGGAAATCAGGTTTGGGATGACAAGTGGCAGTTACAAGTGGGTTGATCCCATTCTCTGAAGACTTCATCTTTGTTCATGCAACTGAAGACTTTCTGCATTAACTCCATAATGAATATGGTACACTCGTGGGCACAAACTGGGAATGATTTGCATCTCTCAGCCATTAGTGTATATTTAGGACTGGGAATGTAGTATGCAAGGCTCTGGGTCCCACCTCTAGCATTGAAAACAAGAAAAAGAAAACATAAGTTGGACCTATCTGTATGTTAATGGGGTTCCTTCTGTAAATAATGCATTTGTAGTCTTAAAACATGAAATTATATTTTTAATCTGTTGGAAATGAATCACTTTCCAAATAACTAGAAAATATAATAATATTTGAAAACAATAAATGTGAGTAGAAATAAAGACATTAAGCATCATGCCCTAATTTGGTTAGCTGATTGTTTCTTTCAGAGGAGTTCCTCTTGTATCTGACAATTCTTTCCAGGTTTAGTGAAAACTATAGTGAATCCCTTCTGAAGCTTTCATGTTAATAGTATGTTTTTTTTCTCTGCACTAGGCTAGTTTTAACTTTGGAATATTAGTTTACAGAGCCATTAACTATTTAATATTATTTGTATAAAGAAAAGACATTGGAATTTTCTAGAAGTCAGAGGTATAAAAAAATTCAACAAAGAGGTATTATCTGGACATGAAAGTTTAATGTCTTAAATTACATAGTAAAGTTATTTTGTGTTTTGATTTTTGCATCCATTAATTTCTAATGAAACATAAAACATGCTTTTTAGAACCCTTATACAATGAGAATCTTGTTGGATCCTGATGGCCTTCAGTGGTATCCACATGCCTCCATTCCAGTGTTAACTAACAGGGAGACACATAAAGAATAATGTTCTGTGATTATCAACAGTGCATGGAAACACTCGTGTTGTATAAGGGAGCTTTCTTCACAACCTAACTAAGTTCTTTTACAATATTTTCTTCTCTTTTTATTCCTTTAATTTCTGTTACGTTAAAAACTGCACCCAAGATGCCTTTGCAGCTTCTCCTGGGGAGGCCCCTGCAGCATCCGAAGGGGCCGCCGCACCAGCTACCCCAACCCCAGTTGCTGCAGCTCTTGATGCATGCTCAGGAAATGGTGGGTTTACACATGAGCCAGTCTGTTGTTTTTCTGTCCTAATGTGAAACCTGCATAGTTAGATGTGGCCATATCTTTTTCTTCTGATTTTATTTTCTTATTAGTGTAAACTGTCATTCATCACAACTGAACAAATAATGCCAACACTTAAAACATTAAGACGATGACGTGCATACTTATCAGAATTGGCAATTCCTCAGGATTGACAATTTTTCTCAGTGCAAGTATGCTCTCTTAATGTTTTCCCCCTCTAATGCATTCTTTTATGATATTGAGTTCAAATATATTGGCATGTTTTAATGAACCTCCAGAACTACTAAATTAGGTGAGGACACAAAAGATCATGATCCCTGAGCCAAAACTATAGGCTAATCTCACAGCACCCTACAAAGTATTTCAGATTCAATTTGTGGTACCAACTGTATTTTCTTTTTTCTTTAAAAGCATCCTAATTGCTGACTTCTGCTAATAAGATGTTGACCCTATGTAGCCGAGGCCTAGCTAGTGTGTAAATGTGTGTGAAGTGTCGTTTTACCTGTAGTTACGATTCTGCCTCTTGCTTTTTCCTGACTGATGCTGTGTGTGTCTCCACTTTCCTCTCCAAAAGACCCTTTTGCCCCATCTGAAGGCAGTGCAGAGGCTGCGCCTGAGCTGGACCTCTTTGCAATGAAGCCACCTGAGACCAGCGCTCCTGTAGTTACCCCTACAGCTAGCACAGCCCCTCCAGTTCCCGCAACTGCTCCTTCTCCTGCTCCCACCGCTGTGGCAACCACTGCTGCCACCACCACCGCCACTGCAGCTACCACCACTGCCACCACCTCTGCTGCCACCACCGCCACCACCACCGCCGCCGCTCCTCCTGCTCTAGATATCTTTGGTGGTAATTTGTTGTTACTGAATTTCTCCTGTCTGGTGGCTTGAACCTGGTCCTGTAATGCACTCATGACTCTTATGCATGAAAACTATAGTTAAATGGTTCTGTAGAAACCATTTGCTACTTAACCCAACGTTCCCCTAAATGCTTGTTGAGAAAACTGGCGATTGATGCTGATATAGGCTTGATTTTTCAGACTGAGTGAAGGCCTGTGTGTTCTTGGTCTTAGATTTGTTTGATTCTGCTCCTGAAGTGGCTGCAGCACCTAAGCCAGACGCAGCTCCTAGCATAGATCTGTTTGGTACAGGTAAAACCAAAGCAACCATTTCTTCAACTCTGTTTCTGTAGATGTGTCCTTGGTCAAGTCCTTTGTAGTTGCTGTGATAATGCATTTGTTAGATGTGTAACTTTGGTTTCAGCTTTCTGCTACTTACCTCTACTTGGTTTTGGTTTCTTTCACTTTTGGAAGATGCTTTCTCCTCTCCACCACGAGGGGCCTCTCCAGTGCCTGAGAGTACTCTCACTGCTGACCTCTTATCTGGTGAGTGCTTTGCCAAGGTCAAGCCTTCAGAGCTCTCTCAGGAGGGGCATGGGATGGGGGTGGGGGAGCTCATGTGGGGAATGATGATCCAATACCCTATAGGTTTATCTTATGTGTTTTAAAACTAAGAATTTACTTAAGGGAAGATTTCCATTCTGCAGACCATTGTCAGCTGGTGAGGGTTGTTGATAATTTCAAATATAAGATTGGCAAAGAAAAAATTCTGTTTCCCACTGAAACTTCAAAACAGAAGGGTCAGTTTTCATTTGCTTTCCTAAACGGTTAAGATTTTCCCACTGTGAAATCCTGAGGCCACTGTCGGGGTTCTGGGTTTCATTGTGCTGAGGGTGACTTGCATGTTCCCGTGTTCTTCACTGCAGTGGACACATTTGCAGCGCCGTCTCCTGCAACCACTGCCTCTCCAGCAAAGGTGGAGTCCTCGGGTGTGCTAGACCTTTTCGGGGGTGCGTATCTCTCCTCCTTCAGCACTTAAGCCATCTGGAGTGATTTCTGTTCTGAGTAGATTCTCCTCTTTCATTCTATTTCTTTTGCTTCTTCTGACTCTGAAGTTGTTTTTATCTCTTATGTGTAAACTTTAAGTTGTCCAGAGCTTTTTCATTTCTTTGCCATCAACCCTTTCATCTTCATTGGTTTGTCACAGCTTTCATTGTGTGGCCTAACAAAACCAAAACATTTTTCATGTGAAGTCTTTCTGTTTTCAGCCTTTTTGTTCATCCTAATTTTTAATCACTTAATTGGAGTTCCTCTCTACTGTTTTCTCAAAGAACCTGATATGTTGATTACATAAACATTCTTAAAAGCAATTTAGACATGAAGTGGGTAATTCAGATTGAAAACAAGCCAGTCATATGTCATCATACTCAACACCATGGATTTTATTTGCATTGAATTTAGTGTTTTTAAATCTTTCCAGAGAACTCGGAGATGTTTTTCAAGTTTAAATGTATCTTTTCTTCCTTTGCATAGTATTTGAAAGCAAAAATATACATGGACTGTATTAACTGTATTTGTGTGCATGAAAAATCTAAAGTTCTTTGTTAGCCATAAACTTGTAGAAAGGAGACAGGGTACCCATAAAAGTGAGTGTCTTTGGGCTAAAACATCATCTTTGCAAATTGTAGCCACACGGATTATCTGTTGTTGCTGGAGCATCATGGTATATGTCTTGCTGGATATATGAGGGTACGAGGAAGATACTCCTGAAGGTGTTCAGACACATAGGTACAAGGAGATCTGCTGCAGCTGCCGCTGAACTGGGCATAGTAAATGTTTAGAAGCTTAAACAGGAAATGAGAAAATTACATTTTACCTTTGTTTAAAAAATTTAAAATCTCAATAAATGATGAAAATCACTTTGAGACATTCATTTGAATAGTATCTCTTAACCTTACATCAAGGCACTAATTTTTAAATACTCTAGAACTCTTTTGAGAGGCTACACTCTTTAGAGCAGATCCTGGTGGCATACCCCTGCAATTCGTGCTCTTGGTTGGGGGAGGGTTCCAAAACCCTGCAAAATAAGACCCCGTCCGAAGATATAAAATAAAACAAACTGCTTAGATCATGGTTTGGTTCACCCAGTCATTTCATGTAGACTGAGGAGGCAGATTCACCATACAGAGTATCATGTCTGTGCATGTCTCTACGTATATCACACTTGAATTACCTAGTTACTTACTGTTTGACCCTCTTACTTTCTTGCTGCATGATGGATAATGGATAGATGCATTTGGAACTAGTGCTTCTGAAACCCAGCCAGCACCGCAGGCTGTTTCTAGTTCATCAGCATCGGCAGATCTACTAGCTGGTAACTGATTCGATTAAAATAGCATTTTATAAAAGTTAAGTATAGCTTTATAAGTAATAGATGCTACATAATTTGCAAGGTATATTTTTAAATTTTTCTTTCAAGGCATGAAATTGAAGGATATGGCATTATATATAATAGAGGATTTATTATTTCTTAGAATTTATTAAATTAGTCTTAAACTAATTTATAAACTACCCCTGTTAAATTCTCTCAATTTTATTTTCAATTAGCTTGTTTGTTCTTATTTGACAAAAAGGTAATGTGCTTTGTAAACAATTCTGTCATATAATTGCTGCTCACACTTTTTGGAAGGAATCTGTGGTAAACTATGCTGTAATATTTTGACATTTGGTTTTGTAATATGTGAATCACCACAGGAGAAACCATTAGAGATTTCTCCTGTGGAAATGTTGTGACAGACGTCATGAACTTTTTGACTAGCTGCTCTTTTTTCTGTCTGACAACACTGGGTGATCCAAGCTTTCTCAGAAGTAGATGGGCACAGTTTGCTAAGGTAGAACGGACTCAAGGGCTCAAACACACTTCAGACCAAGCTTGAGTCTTCCTTGGGGTCAAGACAAAGTGTACTTAATGAGCATCACACTTAGAAAGTGGCCAAATGGAAGGCCCCATCTTTAGGCTTTGACCCAGCTTAGCAGAGAAATTCACAGCATGCTAACCTCTAATTTTGCATGAGGGGAGCACAGAACTAGTCTAGCAGAGGCCTCTTGACACTCAAGGACAGCTTTCAGTGTACCCTGAGTCACTTCAAGGGATGCATTTTGATCCTCAGGGAAGCAAGGAGTTAATGAATGTGGGTAGCCTAAGCACAAGGAAGTCCCCAATCTAGAATCCCTCAGTTTAAATACCCTGGCAGGCTTGTGGCCCTTGAAGAGTAATCAGTTTTGACTCAGGGTAGCCATAGCTCACAACCTAGAAGCAATTGCACAGGATCTCAGCACCAGTTGCATTAGGCCAGGGAGCATGCTAGCATTCTCAGACTTGTGATGAATAAGGATAGAGCTAGTGGATCCTCCCCAACCTTCAGTGCTGTAGCAAATTTCCCTTGGGGTCACATCTCTCCTCCAGGAATTGGAGAAAGTAGAGGCAGCCCCACTGGTCACCTTCCTTCCCTCAGTAATTCTGTCTGGTGGCTTCGGGCTCTCCAGCAGGGGTGGCTCTTTTGTTTCTTTCATAGCCCCTTTGGCCCCTTGACCAGTCTGATGCTCCCATTTGCCAGATCTCGTCACAGTGACTGCTTTGAAGAACCAGGCCCCCACTTTGAAATCTCTTAGCTGTCTGGAAGCTAAAGTGTAACATAAGACTGTGCCCTTCATATCCCCCAGCACTGCTGACTTGAGACAAGACCTGCCAGCCTGCCTGGCTTTCCTCTCAGCCTGGATGCATTTCAGCAGCTTCAACTTGGCCAGACACTTTCCACCTCTTATTAACCAATACATTCAATTCCGATTTCTCGAGATCCAACAGTAAGTTTTTAATAGGCCACTGAAATAGCACTTTCAAAGCTCCTTGGTGGAAGTGATACTGCTGCTTTTTAAATGAGATAATTGATTATAAATCTTTGGCTCTAAAGTTGTGGTTAAAATCAACTGTTCTGGCTATCTGAAAAAGTCGTTCTTGAATGTCTGCTGCTCTGCCATAGACGAGATTTGTCACTGGGGCTGTTCAAACCCACTAAACAGGAGGCTGGCCACAAGACCACACTGTCTGTTCCACTGTCCTTAGTCCACTGCCTCACTGAGCCCTTCAGGGCCAAAGCCTGAGATACTGTTTCCAGAGGAGCTTAGAACACTAGGGCCTAAAGCCTACAACCTGGAACAGAGGCCAAGGATCTAGGGAAAAGGCAAACATTCCCACGGCATGCCAAGTCAGAGGCTGGTAACAGAGCCAGGAGGTTTGATCCTAGGGGATTGCCACAAGATCTAAAGCACCCCGGGGAGGCAAGGATCGCAGCCGCAGAGGGATTTTTTTTTCCCAAAAGACCCACTTTGGATCATGTTACACACACACACACACACACACACACACACACACACACGGAAAGAAAAATAACCTTAAATTGTTCAATACACCTGTCCATTCTAAAATCTTACTAAAGTGAGCTAGAAAGATTAGTGACAAACCTTCCAATGTCTGTGCACTTTTAACTGTGTTGTTGACTCTGCTTTCCTGTTCCTTCCACTGCCTTTTCTTCGGACTCTTTGATAGGAAAAAATATTGCATACACATTCATGTTTCTCTGGGCTTCCTACGTAAATAAATTAATGTTTAATGCAAGCATGTTTATTTTGGGTATTATAGTCTACTTTGCATCAGAACATTTCCTGTAAGTTGCTTTGGTCATGGGAGATCTGATTTTCTTAGCATGGACAGCACTTTCACCTAATACCCTGATAAAAGAAATTTTAAATTATGGTTTTAGTTTTTCTAAAGTTTAATTTGAGAAGCCAGTTTCTCCCTGTTTTACTTACCAAAAAAAGCATTTCTTATTTTTGCTTAAATATGACAGCATCAGGAAGTCACATTCTTGGTTTTAAAAACATTATGTAATATCAGCATAATTGTATCTTGTGATTGTTTCCAGTCCTCTCCACAAGTCAACATCATATCTGCAATTCAGCTCACAATGGTGCCTGACATTATATTACCCAAATATCTTTGTTTAATGTGTATAAAATAGAACAAATAGTTGGGACATGGCATTATGGTTATTTGTAGAATTAGCACTTTGTTTTGTATAGAGACATAGTAATCAGGCCCACAACCTATATAAATAAAGAACTTTTAAAATAAATAAATGGGTATGGTGGAGTATGTCAGTGATTTCAGCATTTAGAAGACAGAAACACAAGCAAGGTTCCCAACTAGTTTGAGGCCAGCCTTGTCCATGTAGAGGGCACTCAAGGCTGCATAGTTAAGGACTGTCTGAAACACAAGAGCTTTAAATTTACATCACTTTTGATTTATACAGATAACATGACTTGAATATTATTGCCCATGCTAAAAAGATGACCAAAGTTTACTTTAGAAAAGATAGGTTTTGTAAATTGCAGTGTTAATACATGCATATTTTTGTAATCTATTTGTGAAGAAGAGATGATGGAACTAAATTTGAAAAGAAGCATATAGAACAAATTTGGTTGCAAGAAAGACTTCTAGGCATGGTGGCACATGCCTTTAATCCTAGCACTCAGGAGGCAGAAGCAGGGAAATCTCTGTGAGTTGATCAGTCCAGCCTATATGTTGTGTTCCAGGCTTATCTGGGCTATATAGTGAGACTGTGTTAAAAAAGAAAAGAAAAGAAAAGAAAAACAGACAGACTTCTGCTAAAAATAAAGCCTTTTATAATAGAAAGTTACTGAATATCTTACCAAACAATTATCACCTCCTTGCAGGTTTCATATTTTTACACAAAAGCAATAGTCCTCTTAGGCTTCCGTTTCTGTTGCTTGAGAGACATCATCTGCTTCCAGAATTCAAAGAACAAATATTTAATTTGAGTTCTGATTAATTTTTATAAGTCCTTATTATTCACTCAGTAACCATTAACTTACTAGAAAAGACAGGAGGAAAAGGCACACAGTTCCTGAACGTAGCAAGCTGTCTCTGGAGTTGCTTGGGAATACAGGCATGGAGACATGACGGGAGTGGCATGGAGCTCTGCTCCCCCCTGCTGAGGACAGTGATGTATACTGTGGAGTGCAGCCAGCAGCAGTCGGTAGCAGCACGTCATGGAACTCCTTTCTAGGGGCCTGTGGCATTAGGAGCTGTGAGATTGGCAACAGTCTGGTTTGCAGGAGCAATCAGAGTCAGAGCAGAAGGCTGTTATACATTGGAATCTAAAGGAATGGGACATCAGGGAAAGCACTCCAAGAATTAACTGTCAGGGTTGTCTGCTCAAAGGGACTGCCTGGCTGAGCTGCAAAGAGAAGACTAGAGTGGATGCACACGTCAGTGGCTTTCCTGAAAGCAGTGCTGAGAACCTGCCTACCCTCTGTGGTACCATGGAGCTAAAATGTGGAAACTGAGGATTTGATGCCCGTTTTCTTATTTATATTTCATCACTGGCTGCTGTGTGCAGCTAAACATGTAATTGCCTGTTTCTGTCATTGTAAAGTTTCAGTGCGATGATAACTTATCTGAAGTCTAACCCTTCTTTGCTCTGTGTATGTCATCCTAGCAGAGTCTGATAGCACAGGTTCTAGTGAGGTTCACTAATGTGTGTATATCCTACTTGGATGCCTGTTTCCAAAGCTACCTCGTTTCTGGTTCCATTGGATCTGTCATACGTACATGATAGGTCAACGTGCTTGGAGAAGCTCTGGGCCAAACAAGCATCCTGGTTTCACTAGTTGCTAATCATGCAGTCATTCTTCTTCAACTCCTGTAGCTTTTTCTGACTCTGTTTTTTAATGGTCTTTTCCCTATCTTCAGCTGACATTTTTGTGGGACTTTTTTTTCATCAGGATTTGGGGGTTCTTTCATGGCCCCTTCTACAACACCGGTGACTCCCGCTCAGAATAACTTGCTGCAACCCAATTTCGAGGCAGCTTTTGGAGCAACGCCTTCAACTTCAAGTGGCAGCTCCTTTGATCCATCGGGTGAGTCACTGGTGGTTCCGATGCTCTTCCTTATTTCTGATAATAGAGCCTCGACCTCCCCAGGTTAGTGTGATGGTAGGAAACATGCAGGTGGATATTGTTAGCCTGGTTGGTGGCTCTCAGTCTATAACTCCTTAAATTTCCCAGGACACGTTTGGTAGCTCTAAGAATAACCTCCTGTCCTTTCTTTTTCTGTTTTTGGATTTTAGCAGAAATCTTACCACACCCACCATCTATTTTGCACGAGCTCACACGCACATGATTTAGCGGTGGTAAGGGGAGGACAGACACTCTGTAGTGACTCTCTGAACAGAGTCTGAGTGTGTGGACACCCCGACACACACCCCGCTCCTGCTGTTGCTCACACCCTCTGGAGCTTGCATGGCCCTCGTTTTATGAAGTTGAGACAGGACTAGTACCTTTGCTTCGAACCTTTCATCACTGCTGTCATTTTGTTTGTATTCTCTTCCATTCTCCTCCTCTCATGCTGGGTCCTTACTACAAATTTTCAATTGGTGAGTTTTTGGCAATTAAATGTGTTTCAGAAACACCCTAACTATATTATCCCCTGCCTGACAATCTGGATGCTTCTATTGCCAGTGCTGACTTGAATGCTGTCTTTCCCACCTTAGAATGACTGTGTAGTGGTGTTTATGGTAGATGTACATAGATTTTTAGAATGTAACAAGCCCAACATTTTTATATAGATAAGGTATTAGCAATGTTGTATGGATATTCCAAGCCTGTATTTTGGATAGTCTTTCTGCATTCTAGGAACTGAACATGTGGTACTTGTCATCTCGGGATCAGGAACACCAGTGGTGGCTCTTGACGTCCATCCTCAAAATCCTGCTTATTTTAAATAAGTCCATAAAGTATAATGCAAACATTGCGACAAAAGAAAGGGGAAAATCAAAATTAAATGCCTCTAAAATGTGACCAAGTGGCTTTCTGATAAATATTCCTAGATGCTGACAGAACACCATTTATTTTATGCTAATTTCATTTGACACTAGAGAATTATATATTTTTCCAATTACAAATTTCTTTAAGACTGAGCATCTTAGGTTAGCTAGGGTAAATCATTTGTAGTTCACAACACATCACTACCATTTAGAATAAAAAGTGATTAGTGGTTTTCTTCGTTAGACTAACAATGACTACCACTTATTGGAGTGCATGTACAGAGGCACCATTGTAATAGACATGTGGGAAAATGTTTCCTCATTGACCCTTCCAACAAAGGCCTATGTTAGTACCATCCCTATTTACAGGTGAGAAAGTGGAAGTGTCCTCTCCTGATGCTCAGAGCCTAAGGAGTTTGGCTGAGTGTCAGCCTGGCACTGGGCTCTCTCTAGTACATTATAGCACACAGCCTTCCTGCCCGTCTTTCTCCATGCTCATTAATGTTTCCATGTACTTTGAGTACACATAAGCAAAAATGTTCTTTTTGGTGTTCATAGTCACAAACTACATGAATTATGTTGTCCCTTTTATAAGAATGTGGTTTTTTTTGTGTTACCATGGTTTCATTAAAGACTGTCTTTTGCATATTATCTCTCTCTTGTCTCTTTTTTTCCAATTTTTCTGAACCTGGTCTGTTTGATTTCCAGTGTTTGATGGTTTAGGTGATCTTCTGATGCCAACCATGGCACCATCTGGGCAGCCTGCACCTGTCTCGATGGTCCCACCCAGTCCTGCAATGGCAGCCAGTAAAGGCCTTGGAAGTGACCTTGACTCATCTCTGGCCAGCTTAGTGGGCAGTGAGTAATCTAGTCTTATTTACTTGAAGCATGTGTGAATTGTATTCTTTTTCCCTGGTTTTGCTTATGGGTAAGTGTCTTAAGGAGTGGAATACCCAGAGCCTTTCTTTAGAAGGTAATCACTTGCTATTCATTGTCTTGCAAAGAATACCCAATTCACTTTTAATCTAAATTTTAAAAAAATACTAAAAAGCCCACACTGGCTTGCACAGGTAATATTTAAAGGCATTCTATATAAGTATATAATCGTCTGAAAATAGAATTATATTAAGTACAATATATTTATGGTATCTGAGTTTCATTTTTTAACAAGTATTTATTGATTAGGAGGTATTTTTCCAGTCCTTAGAGATGATTCAGTGAAAAAAAAAAACAGATAAAGTTTCTATTCTTATGGCCCTTACAAAGGGCTGAGACAGAATAGTGAATATATATATATATAATTTTATATATATAAAAAATTTTATATATATATATAAAATTTTATTTTTTAAAAGAAAACAAACTATCTTTTTTTTTCATTTTACACACCAATCCCAGTTCCCACTCCCTTCCCTCCTACCATTCCTTCTACTTATTCCTCACCCCAACCCCCATCCACTCCTTAGAGAGGGTAAGGCACATTGCTTTGGGGAAGGTTCAAGGCCCTCCATACTGTATCTAGACTGAGCAAGGTTTCCATACAAAGAGAATGGGCTCCCAAAAAGCCAGTACAAGCAGTAGGGATAAATCCTGGTGCCACTGCCAATGGCCCCACAGTCTGCCCCAGCCATACAACTGCCACCCACGTTCAGAGGATCTCGTTTGAACCTATGCTGGTTCCTTCCCTATCTGGCTGGAGTTAGTGAGCTCCCATTAGCTCAGGTCAGCTGTTTCAGTGGGTGAACCCATCATGGTCTTGACCTCTTTGCTCATATTCTCACTTCTTCCACTCTTCAGCTGGACTTTGGGAGCTCAGTCCAGTG
>JAQHUG010000042.1:8663285-8674696 GCA_028555095.1 Dicrostonyx torquatus | reverse complement strand
TTACAGGGCTGGAGGGATGACTCAGCAGTCAGGAGCACAGACTGCTCTAACAGAGGTCCTGAGTTCTGTTCCTAGCACAAATGACAGATGGGTCACAACTCCTTGTCACCCCAACACCAGAGAATCTAACACCTCTGGCCTCCTAGATACCTGCACACATGTGTGCATACCCACACACAGAAATATACACATGCACATAATTAAAAATGACAGAATTAAATTCAACAAGATATGTGTTCCGATTGATGGCATACTGTTTAAAGTTTTTATTATGAATGAGGAACTCAATTGAATTTTTTGGCATCTTTTTCTGTTGTAAGTGACATGATGTTCCTGTTGCCACTGAATTCAAATCACACATTTTTTTTCAAATTTTAAAGACTGTGCTGTCTTAGATACAATACGGTAAAATTCTTCTGTAAATTTTAATCTATACTCAAATCACCACCAGGTTCCAACAGACTACTTCTAAACCCAAGTGAAAGCATCCGGGAACCCACATGCCATTTTTCCCTCTGAACTTTGTGTTCTGTTTGTTTTACACACTTGCCCTTTAGGGGTGATCTCCAGTGGAATGCTGGGGAGAAGAAGCTGACTGGTGGAGCCAACTGGCAACCGAAAGTTACCCCAGCCACATGGTCAGCAGGCGTCCCAGCGGTACGTAAGTGAGGCCAGGGGTGTGGGCAGTTTACCATAAGTCTACAGGACAAGTATGTCCTACTTAACGTGACTATTAACATTGTATGCCTAGTTCACATTGAAAGGAATAAGCAAGATGCAGAATTCAATGAAATGCAAATCTATGGACTTTGCATGTAATGATGATTACAGCCTACGCTTAAATACCTTGTGGTTGAGGTAGCTTTAATAGTAGTATTTATGTTTCTGGTTTATCTGTAAAATTATAGAAATGATTTTCCAGCACATTCCCTATCATGAATTGTGATACTATTTTATCATATTTTCTGCCAAAATCTCCTGGTAGTCGAAATAAGAAATGAACACATTTTTTTTTTCCTGTCAGAGAGGATGAAGTATGCTGACTAGTTTTATGTCAGCCTGACACAAACTAATGTCTTTTTTTTTTTTAAAGAAAATCTCAATTGACAAAATGTCCTCACCAGACTGGCTTGTGGTGTGTTTTCTTGGTTGGTGATTGCTATGGGAAGGGCCCAGCTTACTGTGGGCAGGGCCACTTCTGGGCTAGCGGTCCTGTATGGTATGAGAAAGCAGGCTGAGCAAGCCACGAGGAGCAAGCCAGTGAGCAGTACCCCTCCATGGCCTCTGCCTCAGTTGCTGCTTCCAGGCTCCTCCTGCCCTGACTTCACTTCAGCACGGGCTCTAAGCTGTGGGCTGCAATAAACCCTTTCTCTCCAAGTTGCTTTTTGTCATGTGTTTAATCCTAGCCGTAGAAATCTAAGACAAGTTGTTTTCTATTGTGTGATATTTTATTTTGAGATCATATTTTTTCACCACACCAATTTTACACTTGAAACTAGACCATCATCCTTTCCATAAGGTTTAAAAGATTTTCATTTCTATATTTCAAATTACTGTATCTTCAATTTTTTTTTAGCAAAACTAGGAAAGGCACTTTTCCCAAGCCCACCTATAATTTTTCTCCCTTGGGCACACCCCTGCCTGTCTAAGTCTGTCTGTCGCTCTAGTGTCTAACCCTCTGCTGCATGTTAGAGGATAGAATGGAGGGAGGAGCTGGCTCACTGGAGTCCAATTTTTTCACAGTGAGAGCGGGCTAGGCAAAGGGAGGTTTGAGCAACTACAAGCCCCTGAATCCAAACAGCACCTCAGAAGTGAACTTCAAACCATTGCTATGGTGCTGGTCATCTTTTAAAATCTAGATGTGAAGCTTGAGAGTGCTTTGTTATATCCACATACACAAGCTTGAAATGCACACATTTTAAAATTCTAGCCTATCAGATTAAAACCATGTTATTGTTTCTTTCTTAATTTGTTCTGTGGGCACGCGTGTGCAGCAGGGCACGGTTCCTCCAACCAGCTCAGTTCCTCCGGGTGCCGGGGCCCCAGCTGTTGGGCAACCTGGAGCAGGATTCGGAATGGTGAGTGATGTACCTGTGTCAAAACCTGTCGTTGACATTCCTGACATCCTTCCACATGCTCAAACAAACAGGAACTCCTACAGGAAATACAGTGAAGAAACCTACAGCTTACATCATCTGCTTTGGGCCTCAACCAGCCTGGCCAGGGAGTGGGGAAGCAGTTACAGTGTGTATGAATATATTGTCATAAAATTACAGTGTACTGCTATATCATTTTGGAGATGACATTTACTACATATTTTAGCCAGTCATCAAACACAACCCTTTCTCTACTGGATCTTTTCACTTTGCACTTCCATCTCCAGCACTTTTGGGACATCCTGCGTAAGAAAGTTAGCTCTTGTCCTCTCAAGAACTACTCCAGCAGGAGGTGAATACACAGCTTCTGATAGGAATGAGGATGCTGCATGGCCAGCCAGACTTGTACGCACAGCTCAGGGACCTTTCCCCATCTGACAGCCTCAACACCTGGAGTTCAGGGTCACATAATAAACCACAGTTCCTACCTGTGTGGTTTTCTCAGCAATTTTCCAAAGCATGTAAAAGGTGTGTTTGTCTGGTTTTGCACTCATGGGTGCCAGACCTGCTCTGAGTCTTCATTCCTTTGCAGCCTCCTGCAGGGACAGGCATGACCATGATGCCTCAGCAGCCGGTCATGTTCGCACAGCCCATGATGAGACCACCGTTTGGAGCCGCAGCTGTGCCGGGCACACAGGTCAGTCCCCAGCACCATCCATTTAGCCTTGCTGTTAGTGGTGTGACAAAGAGGCAAGAGGCACAGCCCACTCTCCACCCTCAGCAGCCTGACTGGGTTTGAAAAAAAAAAATAGTCTTTCAAGACTAGCTAGTGTGAAGCAGAATTGGTGGTTAATAAAGATTGGACAGGAAAGTTAAAGAAAATTGCTCAGAAAGAAAGGCACAGCTCAGAGAGTGGTTGTAGACTTCTCTAAGAGACTGACACATTTCATTGTCAGGTATTTGGTTTGGGTGGGTTTGAAGACACTGTCTTGAAAGAGTGGTAAGGGCCTTAAGAGAGATCACTGGGTGGTTCTTATGTGGCATGCGAATGGTGGATAATTTAGAGTCTAGATCATGGGGATGCCAGAAGTAGGGTGTCTTACTGTAAACAGTGTTAACATTTCTGTTGGAGATTCCCCAGGGTAATTCTTGGAAAACCCTACCCAAGGTTCTTAGACATGGCCCATTGTTATTTTAACATAAAATATCTCTCTATATAGGGAATGTTATTTCTAGGTTAGCCTTCACAGCAAATGTTTGTTGGGCTGGAATTCTTGCTTCAATCAGACTCCAGGGTGAGGGGCTCCTTTCCTGCCTCGTGGTCCTATTATAGTCTCTGTCTCTCTATCCTGCCTCCCTCGGTGTGGCTGTTAAAAGGTATTCTTACCTAATGGCTCTCATAGCTGTTGCTTCAGGAGTAAAGGGGCATGGAAGCAGTGTGGGGTGTGGAGACAGTGACTAAGAACTAACCATCCTGGTTAATCAGAATGGCTCCTTTGGGTTGGGTTTTTTCTTTTCTTGTTTTTTGTTTGTTTTAGATGATTTCATGCAGCCCAGGCTGATCTCAAATTCACTATGTAGCCAAGACTGGCCTTACTGTCTGTCTCTGTCCACGTCCCAGCTGCTGGGATTACAGATGCTTACCACCACATCTAACAGAGTGTGGAGTCACAGTTGTCTGAGCTGCAGGGTCAACCCTGAATTCTGATAACAGCAGCACTGAGTTCCCAAGCTGCAGAGTCACCATAAAGATCACTTCTCTTTTAACTCCGGCTACACGTTTGGGAGTCCCCAGGGCCACCCTCGCTTCAGATGGGCTGTATATAAAACTAAGGTTCTCTATGACCTCACTCTGCTTAGATTTACCATAGTGACTCACAGAACTGAGAAAAGTACAAGATTTATGGTTGTAGTTCTGTTGACGTGAAAGGATACAAATTAGATGCAGCTAGAGGAGAAGAGATGATAGGAACATCTGGGCGAGATCCAAGCCTGGGACTGCTTCTAGCATCAGTGTGTGACAGGATTGACAGTTGCGGGACATAACTCTGGCTTCAGTACCACATTATTGAGGCTTTGCTACACAGTAACGATTGGTTGAATTATTACCTATGATCTGAACTCAATCTCCAATCCCTCCCCATCCTGCAGGCCATGGTTGCTATTATGTGGCCCAAAGAATCACCAACATAATAACTGATTAGCCTTTCTGGTATGGCCAGCCTCCCTCTACCCTGAGTCATCTCCGCATACATTCTGGAAGGGCCTATGAGTCACGTTTGTATAAACTCTCAGGGTTGTTCTAGTTTGCTTTCTATTGCTATGAGAAACACCATGACCAAAAGCAAATTGTGGGGGAAGCTTTGATTTCAGTTTACAGTTTATGGTCCATTGTAAAGAGTTAGGGCAGGAGTTCAGGGCAGTTGCCTAGAGACAAGACAAAGCCCATGGTGGAGTGCTGCTTCTACATGGCTTGTACCCTCCAGGGCCACCTGTCTAGGGATGGCACCACCCACAGTGGCCTAGGCCTTCCCATATCAGTCATTAAAGAAAATGCCCCACAAGCTTGTCCACCAGTCTGATGGAGGCATTTTCTCAGGTGAGGTTCCCTCTTCTCAGAGGACTCCAACTTGTGTCAAGTTGGTGAAAAGATTAACATAGAGGGGGCTTCCAGGAGCAACTCTGAATAACAAAGTCACGCCTGTCACTTAGGATATCACTGGGGTGTAGAGTTTATCAGGTAGGTTCCCCAGTGAAGGGAAAACTGATTTTAGTGAGGCCAAACTCCCTACTCTACCGTCCACTTACAGAAATGCAGAAGGCATTATGTCATTTAAGGGCTTTGCTGCTCATGTTAGCCATGTTGGAAGTCGTT
This sequence comes from Dicrostonyx torquatus, assembly GCA_028555095.1. Classification (NCBI taxonomy): domain Eukaryota; kingdom Metazoa; phylum Chordata; class Mammalia; order Rodentia; family Cricetidae; genus Dicrostonyx; species Dicrostonyx torquatus. The sequence continues at coordinate 8,669,725 of JAQHUG010000042.1, read as the reverse complement.
CTCTCTTGATTCTTCTTCTCACTTGTTTGTAATATAAAGAGACAAGCGTGGAACAGTGGACTTTTTCACCCTGAGCAGCTGGCCTGGACAGAGTGGAAACCCAAAATTATAACTTTAGTAGCAACTTGCTGAGCAAACTAAACCAAATGGCTCCAGTTGAATGTAATGACGTCAGTGAACAGCTTCACTCCTGTGGCATTTTAAATGTAACAAATGGATGTTTACATTGTCTTTTCTATAGGACACTTACTTAGAACTTTTAAACATTGTTTTCAGTATGTTAAAGCCTTAGAAATGAGATAATGTAAATATAATTTTGTCACATAAGGAAATTATTTTTCTTATATATTACCATCAGTTATTACTTGATTTGAAGAATGAAAATGAAAAACATGTAGCATGAAATAATTTAATAATTGATGTTATAGTAAGTCATGGAATAGCATGCAATATCTATGTAATATTTATTTATTTAAGCTCTTTCTTTTTTTAGTCCTCACTCAATAGCCCTGCTGGCCTAGGTGTTAACTGTATAGAGCAGACTGCCCTGCAGAGGTCCATCTGCCTCTGCCTCCCAAGTGCTAGGATTAAAGGTGTGCACCACCATACCTGGCCTAATATTTAAATTCTATTTCCTTTATCAAAATAAAGCATAGATGGCCAATAGAATAATCCAGCCTGCATTTATAACTTTCCTATAGAAAACTGCTTTTATTACCAATGCCCAGGCCAGCTATTATTTTATTTAGCTGTCATAATACCTCACATGTTGTGAATTAAGCCTTCAATTTCTGCCAAGCAGTTTCAAGCTTTAACACTGATTTTCCCTGACATTCTGTGAAATGCGACATCAATTTTAAAGATGAGATTGGCGGATACTACAGTCAGTAGATTAGACACAGGGACAGATTCAGCATCCCGACTTCTGGGGCTGCCCTTCCCAAACCACACACACAGATACCACACCCCACAGTCCCAGATTTCAGGACTTTGTCACCTTGAGATGAATTGTCTTCAAAACAGAGATGTCGACCATTGTTCCAGACAGGCTGCCTGCAAACGTTTTAAGGCGTTCCCCTGCCAGTCCTAAAAGTAGGGCCCCCAGAAGTTTCTTCTGCAGTTGGTAATTACAGTATTGGATATACACACAAGATAAGATCTGTGGTCCTTTGCTGCAAGCTTAGATGGGCTGGATTAGGCTAGGAAATGACTTGTTTATCTGATACACACACTGCCCCACAGCTGTGTTTCATTTAAAATAATTTCTATGAAGCACTGACATAGTTAATAAAGTAATTTCTTACCATGCTGTCTGCAAACTTACGTCTCAGTTCCCCGCAACTCGCTCTTCCTGTAAGAAAGACTGTGTAACCCTTTTCTTAATAGTTGATGTCACTAACAACTCAAGGTAAGAATGCTTTTTGCATAGAAAAATTACTGCATTCTCTTTCTCTCGTGTGTGTGTGTTTTACTGTATATTCTCATATCTTCCTAACTTGTTCTCCCATAGTCCCCATATTTCACCTTGGCTGAATCTGATGTCAAAGAATTTCAGAAAAATCCAAAAACCATTCCCAGTGCATTTTTCCACTCCAAAGTTAAGCACAGCCCAGACAAAGTAGAATGAAGCAACTGTATTAACTCTTAGCCATCTGTTCTTCTGTGTGTGTGTTTTCTCTGGTATATGTTCTGCCTAATGCTTACCTGTCTCTCTTGTGCTTTCTATTTCTGCTCTTCGGGGCTGGCCTCTTCCCCATTAGCTTTCTCCAAGCCCTACACCTGCCACTCAGAGTCCCAAGAAACCTCCAGCAAAGGACCCATTAGCGGATCTTAACATCAAGGATTTCTTGTAAACAATTTAAGGTATCTGATATTGAGCTTTTCCTGCGAGCTTGTTATAATGAGCCTGTGTAGTGCTTACCTGTTCTAGGTATGAGGTTGTAGATGATGGGTGGATGGATGGATGAGTGGGTGGGTAGATATATTTGAATGTTTAGAGCTTTAAAGTTGACATCAAAACCTGTTCTTATCAGTGAACTTTTAAAATCATAATTTGTTAAACTATGGAGGAGAAAAACTTACCTTGAAAAGCACAAAAATTATACTGATAAGGCAGAAGTCTCCCAGTTGCCAGGTATGGGAGATACCACTGTATCTATCCCATAATAACTAGACTTCATAGGGTTCCAGCATGTATAATACTGAATTTAGAAGTCATTTAAAAATATATTTGGCTATATAACCACATCTTTTCTTCATTATTTTTCATGTTAAGGTAAAGCGTGGGTTCTTACCCTTTGCATTTATTCAAGCTGAATTTTAAAATGTGGCAATTTTGTCTTCTGTTTCATAGATTTAATTTACCAAATAGTTCACAGTGAACATGAGGGAGGAACTGGATGGAAGGGAATGCTTACTTTCAGCCCCAGCACCTAACACAGTCAGTAGCTACTTACAGATGTGCTCAATATTACCTTACATATTTACTCAATATTTTCCACATCAGATCTTTGCTGTTTTATAACTGAAAGAACTATCCTTGAGCATGAAATGGTTTTTTAAGGTCTAGCCAGAAGAGCAGTAAGAATGTGGGAGCTTTGAACCACAGTGCAGTGTGGTTTCTATCATATATTCACTGCCCACATTTATTAACTCCTGACATTTTTTGTATGTGTGAGTTAACAATAGCCAGGCGCACTGACCCAAGCCTATGACTCTAACACACTGGAGGCTAAGGCGGGAGGATTGAGAATTTGAGGCCAGCCTAGGCCACATAATAAGAATCTGTTTTAAGTTAAATTGTTGATATACCATTTTAATGCCTTGACATCTCAGTCAGATCTTTTTTCTTGTGGCCATCCTGTCTGTTCCTCTTGGATCACCAAGGTAGACACATAGGACACCACTTCTCCCGGCAGCTTGTTTCTGGGATGGCAAGGAGACTGCTTAGAGAAGTCTCTCATTTAGGAGCTCTTGCTGTCAACGCAGAGCAGAAGCCTTGATAAGTGACAGACACAAAGGGAATCTTGAGAGAGTCTCATCCCCAAATACACAAAAAGCAGACAAGCCCCTAGAGAGGATTTCCCAAAGAAAGAGCAAGTGGATGGAGTAAGCAGAGGTGGCAGAGAAGGCACAGGCCCCTGAGGCTTGCCTTCCCTTTCCAGTCCACACTGGTCCAACTCTTAAGTGGCTCACTGATGAACATAAAAAATACCGGGAGTCATCGCCTTTCCACCTTTTCTGTCACCACCCGTATTTACAGAGTAGCACTTAGTAGTTGAGACTTAGTGTCTTATGACCAGGATCACTTGTGTCAAAGTTTTAGTTTATTGATAAAATGTTTCTCTAAATGGGAACTGTACATAGAATTAAGTTTCCTGAGTGAATTTTTAAGCTTATCTTGAAGACTTTGGAAAACCGTAAATGTGAGTTTGTTAATCCTGAACCCTTTTGTGTACAGTTGTTTTGCACTATGAAGGGAAATTGTCAGGGAGGTCATATGTTTGAGGGGTGCGTGCAGTGTGTTTTCTAATTCAAGGTTTTTTTTTTCTTTACAGCTGCAATTTTTGTGACTGAATAGGAAAAATAACTTGAGTTTGGAAACTTCAAATAAGATTGATGCTTGGAGTTCCACAGTGAGCCACCAGTACCAAACCGAGTGCTGACTGTAACTTCTCTTCCAGACACACAGCACAGCTGTGACCGTGAACATTAGGAATGTGACTACCTTAGCTGTTATCCCTACTCTCAAACTCGTAGCGTATTTGGGTTATTTGTGTGTTGTACGATGTAAAAAATGAATGGATGTTTCCAATGCCTTTAGTGCTTTTCTGGACGTTGCCCATGGGCGGATGATACAGCTGTTGTGTGGTGAGCCATTTGGAAAGATGTGTCTGTGTTTTTGAAGGTTTCAGTGTATATATCTATAACTTTTGGACAAACCCTCAAGTCCTCCCACGAACTCTCTTCTCTTCTGTACCTCTGTTACAAACGTCATGTGATACTATCAGCTAGTGAGGAAAACGCTCTAATATGCGAAACCTTTTTTGGTGTGGAGTACATTTTTCCAATCACAGAAACTTCAACTGTTGTGAGAAATGTTTATTTTTGTGCACTGTATATGTTAAGAAATTTTATTTTAAAAAAAAAATAGGAAGTTTAATGTCCATAATGAAACTTCTCCTTGATGAAGCTATCTTATTGAGAATGAGAAAAAAAAATCCTATGAGAAGAAGTCCATATTTATCACTGCTATATTAAGATATATATTTTAATTATATTTGCAGGTTTTGCATCTAAATTGGCCTATTTATTCATTTTTGATCAAAGGCACTGACAAGTGGAGTCTCTCTATTGTGTCTGTGGAAATGCAGTTAGATTTGTGCTGTTTATTCACTATGAATGTGCCCCAAGAGACACCTGTAATTTAAAGATAACTGCAGATATTTTTCCTTCACTGTGGGTTTACGTGCATCTGTTCAGTTAGTGTTTCTTTGTGTATTCTATAGACTAGTGTTTATCCATCCTTTGAGCTCAAAGTGACTTCTGTTGTACCTCTGTGATAGGATTGACACCAATTCAGCGAATTGTATCTTTTAATATACATACTGTATCCTTTGGTTTTTAGTTTGTTGTCACACTGTCTGTGTTGGTAGCTTGGCTGAAGATTTTGATGTGTGCACAAGGTCACTGTTGATCAGTGTTGTTTAGTGGCTTGGCAGCTCTTTGTAAAAGCATATTGGGTTGGAAAGGCATTTGCCTATTTTTCAAATTACTTAATAGCTGTATGGTACCCTTTAAAGTGGTTGTATCTGAATTTACTGTGGGGATAACATACACTGTAATGGGGGAAAATTACCTAAAACCAATTTCAAAATGGCTTTTCTTTGTATTTTGGTTTAAAACCCAGTGCATGTCTGCCCTCTGAGATGCAATAAACACCTTGAACAAAGAAAATACAAACACAATCTTTCAATCTTTGGTTACTTTTTAATGACATGTAGCACACGCAAATATTGGGAGGCTCAGAGGCTAAGAGTGTGCAGAGGACCAGGGTTTTGTACCCAGAACCCATATTAGGTGGCCTATAACCACTTGTAACTCTAGTTCCAGGGAGATCCAATGCCTCTGGGGTTTGTGGGCACATCCACTCATGTGCACATACACCCATATACACAATTAAAACGTTTTATTAATTTAAATGTTTGAGGTAAGAAAATTTATTCATGGCAATATAGTTTCATTTTACAGTAAAATTAAGCAAAGTAATTTTAATGAACTATCATTAAACTGGAAACTGGGGACTCCATCATGCCTGACAAATAATTTAAATTCTAGATTACAAAATATGTGTTTACTTCGAGGTGAACTTTCTTTTAAAACATCCAAATGAAGTTTTTTTAACGTGTGAGAATACCACAGAACTTGAAGAATAAAATAACTTGAGTTCTCGTTTGTGCATATACCCTTGAATATGTAAACTGTTAGTCACGCAAAACCTATCCTGGCCTGTTATAATAAAACTGGGTGACTGTGCCTACAGCTAGGATGCTATAGCATCCCCAAAATGTAGTCTAGAATTGGGACCATAGTGTAGCTTGATGTGGAAGGTGATGGATGCTGTGAATATGTTTTATTGCCATTGGTTAATAAAGAAGCTGCTTTTGGCCAATGACTTAACAGAGTAGACCCAGGCTGAAAGAGATATAGAGAGAGAGTAGGCGGAGTCAGAGAGAAGCCATGTAGCCACCACCAGAGACAGATGCCTTTGCTGTAGCCTTCTGAAACTTTGCCGGTAGGCCACGACCTTGTGGTGATGCACAGATTAATGGAGATGGGTTAATTTAAGATGTAAGAGTTAGCCAGAAATACACTTAAGCTATTGGACAAACAGTATTGCAAATAATATAGTTTGTGTGTTTATTGTGGGACTGAGTGGGACAGAAACCTCTGCCAACAGCTTAATAATAAAACACTCAATATGGCCAAAGCCCTGGGTTTGATCTCAGCATCACACACAGAAACACCCAATCTCAGGTAGGAAACTATTGTAAAACTAGTTTCCTTTCATTACCTCAGATTTATCTTAAGAACATACTCCCAGAAGTTAGAATCAGATCATGTCAGTGACTTTTTAAAAAAAATACATGTTATTTATTGATGGATATGATATGTATGTATGTATAAATACACCATGTGCATGCCTGGTGCCATGGAGACAAGAAGAGGGCATTAGATCTCTTGGAACTGGAATCATCGATGGTCCCACGGTTGTAAGCCACCATGTGAATGCTGAAAACTGAACTTGGGTCCTCTTCAGGAGCAGCAAGTACTCTTTTTTTTTTTTTTTTTTTTTGGTTTTTAGACAGGGTTTCTCTGTGGCTTTGGAGCCTGCGCTGGAACTAGCTCTTGTAGACCAGGCTGGTCTCGAATTCACAAAG
>JAQHUG010000042.1:8631692-8650379 GCA_028555095.1 Dicrostonyx torquatus | reverse complement strand
CACTTCTAAATCATACCTGGTAACATACACGGCCAGGAGCTCATAGGCTTGTGTTTCCCAGTGAGTGGATGCTTGGGTAAACATCCTCCCGATTAGTCACTAATGGTTCTTTGCATCACATCAGACAGTGTTCCCTGGGCCAGTGCAGTGGTACCTGGGAGTTTGTTAACAAGCATGAATACTGAACTTCCTTTGTGGGAGGAGAGCATCGATTTAGAAGTAACTCTGGGGCTATCTTTAGCTATTAAGAAGATTCTCTTCAAGATTTTCAACAAGGAAGACTGAAGACACAGCTCAGCCGTTAGACACTCATACTGCACTTGAGGACCCAAGTTCAGTTCCCAGCACTTACAGCTTACAACCACCGGCCACTCCAGCTCCAGAGGAATCTGACACTATTGGCCTCCATGAGCATATATCTCACCAACCCCCACATAATTAAAAATAAATATTTTTTGAAAAAATATTTTCGCTGTCTCTCTTCAGAAGAGGTAACTACTGCCTCTCCCCCATCTCTCTCCCTCTCTCTCTTCTTCCCCCTTCCCCTTCTGCCTTCCTTTTCTCCCCACAACCCACTAAATAAACTATACCCAAACTCTCTGCATGGCCTATCTGTCTCTCACCCTCCGCGTCTCTCACCCACCCAAGGGGACCCACCAAGGTCTCTGGTGGCCTTTCCCCTCATCTCTCCCTCTCCCTCTCTCACTCTGCCTCTCTCTCTTCTCCCCCCTTTTCCCTTACCCCTTCCCTTTCCCCTCCATAACCCATTAAATTAACTATACCCAAACTCTCAAAAAAAAATCTTTTCAACAAGAGATGTGAAAACTGAACAGGAGGGAAAGAAATGAGAAAGCAAGTTTTTGTTGGCAGTCATCTATGAGAATCCGCAAAGAAAGAAACCTGTTGTGGTGTTCCCATCTGCTCTCTTTATGGTGACTGTGGGCATTTCCAAAAAGAGTTCTTGTCTGCTCTGTCATTTTAACCTTTCAAACGTGTTCCATGGCCTTAAGCTAAGCACACCCCCAAAATGTGTTTTCCATCTCTCCTTCTTGAACTGTTATTGTTGTACTTTTGTCCCGGGTCCCGGGAAGCTTGCTGCTGGGTCAAGACCACGCAGCGGGTCCCAATGGTCCCCAGCCATGTGGCGACGGCGGGCAGTGGCGGGGGGGGGGAGACCATGCAGAGTAAAGTTGAACATTTATTAGGATTATGGAGGGGAAAGGGGGAAGGGGAGAAGAAGAGGAGAGACAGAGAGGAGGAGTGGGGGGGAAAAGAAGAAGCCAGTTGCCTCTCTGGAGAGAAGGAACAGAAAGAGAAGGCAAGCGGACAGTCACTACAGTTATCTTAAACTACTTGGTAATGTGTTTGCCCTTGAAGTGCTCTCTGACATGAATATTTACAGGTCCCTAAATGACCGTGTTCCTTTTGTTTGAGGAGTGCTTTGTTTTAGAATCAAATCCCATGATCTTGCTAACTGTGGCTAATAAAGTCTTTCTCCACTCCTTACGAAATAAAAAATAAAAACTGCACAAACTAATTTTCAGAGCCCAGCACACACGTACTGTTAGAATGTCTCCTGGGGGGCACTGGAGAGATGGTTCAATACTTAAGAGCAAGTGTCGCTCTTGCAGAGGACCCAGGTTGAGTTCCCAGCACCCACATGGTGGATCCCAACAATCTGTAATTCCAGCTCCGGGGGATCTGATGCCCTCTTCTGACTTCCACGGCTACCAGACATACCTGTGGTACATACAGGCCAAACACTCATATGCATGCAACAAATCTGAAAAGAATTACAAGCTTCCTTGGAAGAGCTGTGGGGCTTCTCAGATAACTATGTTTTAACCGGAGTTCTGGATGCTTTGAGATTCAGTGAAGTCTGGTGACACTGAAGCCATCAGGGACCTGACATCAGAGACTCTTTCCAGGTATGATTGCTCAACTGTGCTCCAGATAGCTTCGACTTCATCTATGTGTAAAAAAATAAACTTAATTCTGACTCTACTCTTTTACTGTCTTAGCAACTATTGCCAAATGCTTACAGTTCATTAAGAAGAAACACAATTTATTTATGCTTATATCATATACGTCGGAATCATTTAACTCAGTAGTAGGCTTGTGTGAATGTCTCCTGTATCCCACACCATGAATCATGGGATGGTATCATTTTTCCAGCTCTGTTGGGAGCATCTCTGCAGTACACCCACTGGAATAAAAGCCATGCCTGTGTCTATCTTTGGCCATGCACAAGGGCAGAGCCTTGCAATATGACCTCCAAATCACGGTAATAAGAGGGCCTTTGCTTTAGTTAGCCCATCTAATTTGGGCTGTAATTTAAAGTTGGACGGATGTCTAAGAACACTTCCTTTTGGAAAATCTAAGCTTATTTGGATTGGGGCTTCAAATCCCAGGTTTGGATAATAAAACTGAAATGCAATTATTGCCCTCCACTGTGAGTCAGCATACTAACATAGTCGATCGTGGGATGGATTCTAGGGGCAGCAGAAAGGACATAGGTAAGAATCTAACCCCTGTGGATATACCTGCTTCTCTCATAGAGATGGTTACACGTCATTGCAAGGGATGACTTACTACTACCACCATTTATTATCTGTTGTTCTTAGAAGTGGGCCTTGATGGTAGTGCTTAGGATACGTGTGTATCTATACCAACATTAATAATGGGCATAAGTTCAGGTCAAGAATTGCCCATCTTTTCTTTTCTCCTATGAGGTGTATAAACTTAGGTAGTTTATTAACTCTCCTCTTGTGCACAGTGGGGACCATAGTAAGTTCTGTTTTATAATGCTGTGTTAGAACTAAATGAGGTGATATGTGCAAAGAATTAGCACTCTTTTCAGAGCACGGTAAGCGGCCATACATGAGTTATTTTAAAAAATATTATTCTACTCTAAAATCAATTATTAAGAATATGTATTTTCAGCCGGGTGGTGGTAGCGCTCGCTTTTAATCCCAGCACTTGGGAGGCAGAGGCAGATGTGAGTTTGAGAACAGCCTGGTCTACAAGAGCTAGTTCCAGGACAGGCTCCAAAGCTACAGAGAAACCCTGGGGTGGGGGCAGATACACAGTTTCTTTCTTTTTTTAAAAATGTTTATTTATTATGTATACAATATTCTGTCTGTGTGTATGTCTGCAGGCCAGAAGAGGGCACCAGACCTCATTGGTTGTGAGCCACCATGTGGTTGCTGGGAATTGAACTCAGGACCTTTGGAAGAGCAGCCTGTGCTCTTAACCACTGAGCCATCTCTCCAGCCCCACAGTTTCTTTCTTTTGAGACATAGTCTCGTGTAGCCCAGACTGGCTTCAAAACTGAGAGAGGATGACCTCGAACTTCTGGTCCTCTGTCCATCTTCTGAGAGGTGCTATCATAGATCTACATCACCATACTGGGTTTATTGGGCTTCATGTGTGCTAGGTGAGTGTTCTACCAACTGCTCCTCAGCTCCCAAAACACATTGTTTCAGAAGAGTCCGCATTTTTTTTGGAGGGGGGGGAGGTTTCAAGACAGGGTTTCTCTGTAGCTTTGGAGCCTATCCTGGAACTAGCTCTTGTAGACAAGGCTGGTCTCGAACTCACAGAGATCCTCTGCCTGCCTCTGCTTCCCAAGTGCTGGGATTAAAGGCATGCACCGCCACTGCCTGGCTCCTTTTTTAAATCATTAATGACCCCTGTACTTTTCAACACCACTGCCTGCTTTTATACACACAGGTAAGTGTGAAGACATACCCTCATTTCCTCTTTCACTTGTGCAGTAAGGATTGCCTTACCGGGAGCCACTGTGGCCCAGCCTAAGCACTCTGAATAACTACAGACAGAAGTGACACTTAAGCCCAGGGTCCCAGGGGAAGCAGAGGAACCTTACTGGTGGTCATAAACTATGAAGAAGCATCAAGGCAATGGGGTGTGTTTTGGAGAATATCTGTGCAAACTTGCATGGCCATTGTGAATTTGGCGACATGCGGAGAAGAATAATGGCTGCTGTATGAAATTTTGTTAGAGGCCACTACAGTCACTTACAGACGTCCCTGACTGACAAGAGCCCCAAGTGATGCAATATTTACAAATATATAATTTCACAGTGGTGGAAAAGAAACAGTGTCAATGGCATAACAAAGATGAACAGCAGAGACTGGGTGTTTTTAATGACCATAGGGACAGGGGACTTTAAAATCGAATTAACTTGTGCTTGCCCTTGCTTAGCAGGATGCTTTTCTTAAGGGTACCTGGTCTTTGTATTTTCCATATAGTTTTTGAGAGAGAAAAACCAGTGTATGTGTGTGCGCATGCGCACCCACAGTGCGCACTCAGCAAACGGCAGCAGTTAGCATTATTGCCCAACATCAGAGGTCAAAAGTTGAAGGAGCTGGGCCTGGCAGCTCACAGCTGTAATTTCAGCCCTTGGGAGGCAGAGACAAGAGGATTATCAGTTCTAGGCTAGCTTGGACTCCGTAGTGACTGAGACTCTTGTCTTGGCAGAGTAGGGGGCAATAGAAAGCTGATGTGGTTTCTGCATGTGGTCTCAGCTACTAGGGAGGCTACAGTAGGAGTTCCAGACCAGGCTGGACCACACAGACACCGTATCTTCTATGGAAGCAAAAGGGAAACTTCAGTAGGTATTTGTAAGGTGTTTCCTATACTTCTCACTACAGTGTGTCCCCTGTGGTGTGCAAGCGCTGGTCTCGTGACTCAGCTAGTCCTGAGGACCTGCAGCTGTACTCCTCACGTGATAATGCATGTATGATTAAACCAAAGGTTCTCAGATGAGGAGATTAACCTGAGTGTCAGACAAATCCACTGCGACCACAGGGCATTAGAAAGAGGAGGCAGGATAGAGCTCTGGAGATGGAAGCAGAGGTTGAAGTGAGATGAGGTCTGGACCCTATGGATGAGAGTGGTCTCTAGAAGATGCTATGGGTAAGCGAGCAAAGGACTTAACAAGAACACAGTCCTGCTGACCAACTTCTGAGCTCCAGGCATGGAAGGTTAATAATTCTGTGTGATTTTAACGGTGTAAGGTTTGGTAATTTACTAGAACAAAAATGGGAAGTCAGAGGGCTTGGGAGATAGCTCTCATTAAAGTGCTTGCCATGCAAGCATGAGTGTCTGTTTGGTCCCTAGCACCTGCTGAAGAAAGCTGAGTGTGGGCACATGCGTGTGTGATCTGAGTGTGGGCACATGCGTNTGTGATCTGAGTGTGGGCAATGTGTGTGTGATCTGAGTGCTAGGGGAGGTGGAGACGTGGGGTTGCTGGAACTCATTGACTGCTCTGCTCACCTTGTCCTGATCCTAGTGAGAGATCCCACTCAAAACACGAGGTAGACAGTTTCTAGGCTGCGCATGGTGGCACCCACCTTCAACCTCAGCACTTGAGAGTTCCAGCCCAGCCAGAGCTACTGAGTGAGACCCAGTTTCATTAGAGAGAGAGAGAGAGAGAGAGAGAGAGAGAGAGAGAGAGAGAGAGAAGGAAGGGAAGGGAAAAGGAAAAGAAAAAGGGAAAAATCAACAAAAAAAATCACTTGGTGTTGGAATGATGGCCCAGTGGTTAAGAATGTTTGCTGCTCTTGCAAAAGACCTGGGTTTGGTCTGACAGCTCACACTGCCAGCTCCAAAGTATCTGACATCCTCTTCTGTCCTCTGCATGCACCTGACAGTGGATGTCACACACAACACACATGCACACACACACACATAAATAAATAAACATAAATTAGATGACAGCTTCTGAGGAGTAATGCCCAAGACTGACCTCTGCTCGCCACACACATACATGGACACTTGCACTAGAAAACACGTGTGCACCAGCACACATAAGTACATTCCTACCATACTGAAAAAGAAAAAGAACTTACTACATGTATAAAGAAGAGAATAAAATTTTTGAAATTGTCTTCCCTGGATGTTTAAGTGGAAAATAGTGGGAAGCAGTATGAAGTTGGGGGATTCATTTCACGGGCCCTAAACATTAATTATAAAAATTATGAAAAAACAGGCATTCAATTTTAGAGATGAAAACAGAATATCACAAAAGTTGTATAGTAATAACTAGTATTGATAGAGACAAAATCTGAACAGTACAAATACTTTTCTATTTAATCGTAATATTTCTGAAAGTTTTCTTGGCTATTGAGTGGTCTCTTAGTTCCTAAGATCTAGACTTTCTCACAAGTAGATTGTGATCAAGTGTACACCGTGGTTGACTCATCAATGATCCTCAGAAGACTCCATCCCTAGTCTTGGGGAGCAGGACCTTGCTGTCAATCTCTCTTGTCACCACTAGATGGCGAAGCAAGCCCGCCAAGAGCAAATCTGGGGTTGCATCCGCACTTGCTTCACTCAGCTGTGAATCAGACTTGGCCTTTAAGCATGAGAGATGGAGGAGGCATCACTGGTTCACAATACACTAAATACTTGTCACATATGGAATTTATCACACCTAGAAACCCCCCCTCCAGGTTCTAGAGCCCATTCTGATGAGCTGAGGTCGGATCACGCTGTCCACAGCCAGACAAATTTCTGGCAGGTGTTTTTCCAAAAACAGCAATAGTGCCAGCACACTCCCACCATGGCCTACAGCATTGCTGAACCGTCCACCAAATGTGCTGTGATTTATTTCAACACGAAAGAAAGTCATAAACCTGCCAAATATTTCCATATGTTTATCAAATACTTTATAATCCATTACTAAGGCTAAGCTCTCCACCAATTCTACACTGAGAATAAACGGTTAGAGAGTTCATTGACAATGTGCCAATTGCTATTCAAAATATCGCATACCATAGCCCTGTTTTCAAGCTCAGCTTCGGGAATGGAGACAAGAGCAATGTCTGCTTTAAAAGTTTGGCAGTCCTTGAGGGACAGGAGGATGGTAAAGTTACACAGTTGATTATTTTACAGTAACCCACAACTTCTGCTTCTCATCACAATAAAACCAAAGCCTCCCTTTTTTCTGCTATTTTTCCAGGATATGTACATCTCAATTTATAAAATGGCTTGCTGTGTGTAAATTAAATTTGAGGAGAATGGCATTAAGGTAGCCCCAAGGGAGCAGCTCTCTGCTAGCTCCTTCGTTTGCTGGTGTCTAAAGTGCTCTGTGCATGGCTTTTGATGTCTATGTTTTTAAGCTGCACTTTCAGCAAAGAATAGTTAATAAATGCATTATATTTGATAGTCACAGAGTATTTTGCTAATTACTCTTAGCTGAAGGAAATTTTATTTTTTTATTTTAAAATCATGAAGTCATGATTTGTGAACTGTTAACTTGATGCTGGTCTTTCCTAATGTCTCCACTTCAGATTTCCCATCTGTACCATCAAAGGTGACGTACCTTTGGCCTCTGAATTCCTGCATCTGGTCCCACTGTTAAAAAGCAATGTATTTGTTGCATGTTGGAGTATTGGGCCCAGAAAGAAAAGCAATCTATTAGCTAGAGCAAGTTAACCCACACTGGCGACTTTGCGTGGAATGAGCCAAGCACATACTGAGCAGTGTCATTTTCAAATGTGTGCAAGAGAAATGTGGAGGAAACCTACACGGATCCTTCTCACAAGGAAGAGTCATCTCTAAAATGAAATTCCACGCATGGTTTGATTGGCACTTTCTGGCCTAGCTCTCTTTCTTGGCTGGGGTTTTAACATTCTCTCTTCTAAATCATAAACCAGATCTTAAACACAGTTCTCCAGTCAGCAAGTCATGACTTTTATAATCCTCTGTAGACACAAATGAACTTGGGCATAAGCAGGGGGAGGGAGGGGGTATTTCAGAAGCCAGAAAAGTTAATAAAGTGGGGGGGAAGGGACTTGCTGTATCATCACTAGAAGCATGCATGGGATCTCCTGTCTTCTCCTCCCATCTCCTGCGGGCACTGGAGTTAGAGATATGTACTACCCCCTCTGGCTTTATGTGGGTTCTGGGGATCTGAATTCAGATCCTCATGCTTGTGAGGCAAGCCCTTTACACGTTGAACCATCTCCCCAGCCCCAACTACTACTTTCCAATGAGAGTGTGAGGGTCAGATCAACCAGGCTGGGGAGTTACTGCAGCTTTCCCAGAACTCTATCATAGAAAGTCTCAAGATCACACAGACACAGACACACACACACACGTCACAGAGACAAAAGAAAACTTTAGTTTGCATGTGCCCATCACTCAGCTTTGGTATGTCTCACTACTTGGCTCTTTTTTAAATCCACTCGTCCAACAGGAGGGCCTGGAACTCTAAAGCAAGCCCCAGATCTCCACTTCCTCTCACCCCCTTGTCCCACTGTCCATTTTGCTGCGGGAAGAGGAGAGAGGGAGATAGAGGAAGAGTGGGACAGACAGGCAGAGAGAGGCACTAGCTTTGACGGAACTTTGCAAAGAGACAAATTTCTTTCCAGGAAAGGTTTTTACACCTTTTCCAATGACATCTGTTAATAATCACAAAAATAAAGAGGGTCCCCCTCTGGTACTGCTTAAGCGGAAAGCATTCCGTTTGTGGTCCAATGCAAACATCACTTCTCTGATATTAACCTTGTAGTGGCCAGCACTCACTCAGAAAGGAGGGGTGGTTGATCCCAAGAAGACAGCCTAAGCATGATCCCTTCTTCATTGCCTATGCTCCTCTTGTGGGTCCCGCCTTGTTCGAGAGTGGTACAGGCTCTAGAGTGTCCTCCTTTCCCTGGAGTTCATCCTTACCTGTGAAGCTTATTGTCTTCTGTCCCAGAGCACTGCCCGGCAAGGATCGGGTGGATGCAGACGCTGGTGAAGGAATGTGCCAGGAGCCTAGTGAGCAGCAGAGTGCAGGGTCGGCTCAGCTCAGCGGAGCTCTCACGAGGCCGGGACAGGCAAGAGTGGTGCTGCTGTGTTGGGTGGCTGGAGATGGGAGGGGAAGGGGCGATGACGCCGGCTTGAAGGGGAGGGGTGGGCGGATCCTGCATACTCACCCCTGCATCCCTGCAGCGCACTGATGTTTAACTAGAAAAACCTCTAAATGAGTTCACAAAAGATGTAGGCACCCGGGGGCACATTTTAACTAATGTTTAAAAAACAAAGCAACAAAATCCCCAGGAGGAGGAGCCGCCAGCGTGGTCGTGCAGGCCTGTAAACCTAGCACATGGGAAACAGGGATTAGCAGCAGTTCAAGGCTAGTCTTAGCTTCACAGAGTTTGAGGCTAGTCTAGTTACACAAGACCTTATCCTAAAAAGCGAATTATCGTCATCTAAAGAAGATACTAGGATACATGGAAGAGAGGTGCAAACTACCTTTGTCTTCCCATTGGTATTCAGTTTTTGTCTATCCCTAGCCAATCCCTACCAGGACTTTGCTTTCCTGAATGAATGCCTCAACCAACTCAGTACAGTGCCAAGGGAGCAAAGGTTGCCTCCAACCCAAGAGTCTGTGCCTGAGCCCAAAGGCAGAGGTGAGGAGCCTAGGCTGAGATCCTGGGAGGTCCAGAGAGCAACCTGTGCAGCCTCCCAGAGTTCCCTTCTGTAGCTTCTACTTAGGCCAGGTTCCCACCATCACCACCAACCACTACCCTATTCCCCATCCTCCACCCCTTACCCCTCACCCCCCAACTCCCGTCTCAACAGAATTCAGCATTTTCTTTCTGTCTGCTCTTCTTTTATTCTCTCCTCAGGGTAGGTGATGCGGAGTCCCCTCTTATGCTGTGAACACCATTGTTTAATAAAGAAATTGCTTTGAGTCTATAGCAGAGCAGGGCAGAACAGAGCCAGGCAAGGAAAACTAAACTGAATGCTGGGAGAAAGAAGGCAGAGTCAAGGAGAAGCCATGGAGATGCTGCCAGAGATAGACATGCTGAAACTTTGCCAATAAGCCACAGCCACATGGTGATACACAGATTAATGGGTTAGTTTAAGATGTAAGAGTTAGTCAATAAGAAGCTTAAGCTATTGGCCAAACAGTATTGCGAATAGTATGGCTTCTGTGTGATTATTTGGGAAATGAACTAGCAGCCTCCTACTACAGCTAGGCACTCTTGGGTGCAGATTGTTTGAGGAACAGAGCTTCATTTTTCAGCTTTTACCAGGAAGCAGGTCTGAGGCAAGAGTTGGTTGTATGGGGCATTTGTGTATGAATGCCTAAGACTCAAGGTTTCATCCTCAGGGTGCGTTCACCCTGACTCCACCCTACACACACACACACACACACACACACACACACACACACACACACACACAAAGAAAAAAAGAAAGAAAAAGGGAAAAAATCTACTTTGGTCTATTCTGACCCTCATAGCAGCCAGAAACCAAATAAGCTCACAGACTAGCCTATAGGGTGACAATTGGTTCTTGGTACTATATTTACTTGTTTATTTATTGTACAAGGGGCACATTTTTGCCATGGCACATGGATGGAGACCAAATGACAACTTGTGTGTGTGGGGGGGTCATCTGTCTCATTCCACTATGTGGGTCTGGGAGATAAAATTCAGGTCATCAGGCTTGGTGAGAAATGCTTTCTATCTGTTGGGTGACATCATAGATCATGGCAGCCCCATAACACTTGGCTCTTTCATTCTATTTATTCACTTATTCAGTGTGTGTGTGTGCACGTGCGTGCGTGCGTGTGTGTGTGACATCACTGCAAGGGCGTAAGGATGAAGGTCAGAGGAGAGTTTGTAGGAGTTGTGTTGGTCCTAGAGATGGAACGGTTCTCAGGCTTGGTGGCAAGTGCTTTTACCTTTTGAGCCACGTCATAGTCCGGTAAAACTTGAATCTTTTTAAATGGAAATGGATCTCTAAATTTCTCAGATTTCCAGGTACCTTTTAAACAGAATGAGATCATGACAATCTGCTGTTTCCTTTTTCTTACTTAGCACTGTCTTACAGGCTTTGACCCACATAGTCCACTGGCAATTTCTTATCTGGATCCATACATTAGTTCGGAAGCGCTCAGCAATTAGATCATAAAATGGTATGACACTTTAAATCATCACTGTTTTCTGTGGAGCTCGGCATGGGGGCTGGTTGTTTGTTAAACTGAACATCTTTCCTAGTTAAAGGTAGTGTAGGCAAGTCATGGAGGAAGCCCCGAAAAGAGAGCAGGAATCCTGTCTGAGACTAAAGGGCTGTGCTCATTGGGCCCCTGACCTCCTCACCTTCAAACTAAGAAGGTTGAGCTGTATTTATCAGCTCTCAAGCATCTGGGGCAGGAGTGTGTTCTCTCTCAATCCATTAATCCACAGGGTCTGTCTCTTTCCTTCACTGAGCGTCCCCACCACCATCACACAACGGCAGACTTCAAGGGCTCTCACATGCTCTGGTCCCTTCCTGAGCTTTACCCCAACCCTGTGTACCCACCCACGTGTGAGGTTTGGTATTTACTTCAGGGTTGTAGCTTCTCACACTTTGCTGGCCTACGCTAGTCTATCAAGTTTCCCTCCAACCTAGTGTGGGCAGCTCATATGCCTGTATCTAACAGTATCCCTCAGGTTTCTTCACAACCCACCAGGCTTCCTGATCTGGTCATTACAATGTTTCTATAATTTTCCTGGGCTCCCCAACCTGATGTCCATATGCACATGTGAACAAGTGGTTTTTATAACAGCATTCATACTATTTTAGGAAATAATTTGTCATAGGAAATTCTGCAATCATTTTTAAAGAAAAGAAAAATCTCATACAAGTTTCTTACCTCCTTCCCCCAATGTTCCTAGTCCTCGATATTGTGAGTATCTTTGAATATTGTGACTATTGAGACCTTTACCAAATTACTTTCTCCCGAAGAACTGAAGCTGAGGCCAGGCACACAGTTTTACTGCATTACATTAGCACAGCCCAGGCCTTCTGTCCGTGAATCAACAGAACACATAACTACCCAGTCTTTGAAAGCTCCAGCTTAACAGTGATGTCTGTCTAGACCTCCAGATGCAATTCTGAGAATCCCTGAAGACATCTCTTGTCACAGTTTAGTTCCTTAGAGGCATGGTGGTTGCAACATAAAAGTGATCATTGTGCCTGGCTATGATTAAGCTGAGCTTCCTACTCTCTGAACCCCAGACTTGATCTCCCAAGACAATCAGAGCTAGACTATTTTCCTCTCAAAGGCTAAACTCCATCACAATGGAAATATACTTAGAAGGTTTGGAAAGTATTAGCTATGGAAAGACAGGACAAGGAGGGTAAGACCGACTCATGGGCAAGGTCTATGTAATGACTCAACCTTAGAGAAGTCACAGAACTTCCTGCAGAATCTTCCCTCTGAACTTTCAATTCCAAGGTTTTATCAGAACCTTTTATTATTATGTAATATATCTTTAAGACTTTGCGGTCCTTTGATTAAAGCAAACTTAGAAGATTAATACATTATATTTAAAGAGGGAGAAAGAGAGGCAAAGTGGCATTTGTCCTAAGATCAGTTATTCTGATAGTCTTCTGTAGTCAGCTAATCGGAGGCACAGTAGCTGGCTCTCCACAATCCTGCAGAACTGTTGCTTTCTCTCTGATGGTCTAGATAGGAGCAATAATGCGTTCCCAAAAGAAATCTGAAAGTTGAGTTCGTTGGTGCAGCCCTCCTCCACTGGGATCCATCCTCTCTGATGGCCAACACTAATGTCTCCTCTGTGAGAGGACTGGGCTTGGGTACTTATCACACTGTTTTGGAACTGTCCCCATGTCTGCCTAGAACTGTGCATGCCCCAAGGGCAGCATATCCTTTGTATATTTAACACTGAGAGCAACATCTGTAAATGAGGTGCTGATAACTGTAAACTGGAAGATGGAAAGGGTTTTTGAAATGGACCAGCAGAGAGTCTCCATCACTCTCGTTTGTAGTTTAGATTATCAGATGAGATTGGACTTCTAATAAAAGACATCTCAGCTGGGCTGAGATGGCTCAGTTGGCTAAGGGCTTGTCATGCAAGAATGGGGACCTCAGTTGGAACCTCTAGTTCCCACACCAAAAACCCAGGAGGAGTGATGTATTTGATCCTGGGGCTTGCTGGACAGCCAGTCTTGTAGTATCAGTGAGCTTCCAGTTCCGTGGGAGAAGTCAGAAAACTGAATTCCACATCTAGCTTCCACCCTAAACACATGTGTATGCATACACAGACACACAAACATACACGCGCACACATGCACACGCATGCCCTCACGTGTGCGCTCGCGCACACACACACACACACACACACTGTGACTAAGCCTAGGCCATAATAAGTAGGCGTGAATGAACCAGCTAATGAATGAGAATGAGATCCAGGGAATGTAGTCAGAACTAAAGCAGAGGACCTCAGCTAGACAGTCTGTGGGAGGCAGGATTTCATAGGCCATTGCTGGAGGACAGAGACTCTTGTAAAGCTGAACTCATAGGAATGTAAATTGGGGCTAATGGAGCTGAATCGTTTATACTTCAAACTTCATAATGGCTTTTGGTTTTATTTTTTGTTGTTACTATATATTTGGGGGTTCTGGAAATGGTGATAAACAGCCAGAGTACACAATCTGACTTTCAATAAAGATCTTTATCAGGGCCACAATGCTCTTGAGCAAGGCATATTTTCAATTCTGTATCCAATCAGGGAGAACAAGGCCAGTCCATGTGTGCGCACATTGTGTGCATGTATGCGTGTGATGAGAATTGTTTCTTTGTGTGTCCCAGACAGGCATTCTACTGAGCTATGCTCCATTTCCCCAAGCCCTGTTCCTCTTCCTGTATGGTCCCTGAATACAAGACGGAGCCCATCTTGGGCAATAAGAAAGCATTCAGTGGCATGTATCACAGGTTAGGAAACCGAGGCTTGGAGTTGCATGTGCTTGGGAACAAGTTCCTTAACCTCTCCAAGCCCCTGCTCCTTCATCTGGAAAACTGGCCGAAATTAGCCTGGGCAGGTGGTTGTGGGGATGACGGTGACAGCAGACAGGACAGCTTATGGCTGTGGCCCACCATGTAGTAGACACTCAACCATAGAGTCACATCAACCACAAACCCAGAGAAACATCAGACGGCAATACTTTACATTCGACAGGCCACTGCATCACTCCTAATCAGAGGCCTGTTCTGTGCCTCCGTGTCTTTCGGAGTAGAGGCCACAAACCCAGGTGCCTCTGCCACCAGGCACTTACCACTTCTCTCTGCTTTCTCCTTCTACTCGTATACTCCAAGATTCCAAGCAGACTGGGACAAATGTCAGTAACTTTAGTAGTCCTGCACGTAAGTCTACGCCTGTGTCCTCAGGCACGTGGGGCCACGGCAGGAAGAATCCAAGTTTGAAGCTAGCCTACGCAATGTAGAAGGATCCTGCCTCAAAGATGAAACAGCAGAAGTCAAGAAACCTTTGTAATACTGGAATATCACTTAAAAGCTTCACAAATAGGGAAGAGTTGCTCACAAAGGGATAGATGGCAGCGTATGAGAAAGCAGAAAGCTTCTGGTAGCTTCTGGGCATTCCAGGCTGTTTAATGTGGCTATAATGAAGGCCATGAGGAGATGGACACTGAGAGATGAGAATCACATTTGGAATGGATCACATTTGATCCTGCAGGACAAACATCTCAGATAGTAAAGTTTGTTTGTTTGTTTTTTTAATGACATCAACGAACTGGAATTTTTCAATAAAAGCCCATACAACTGATTTCAGGGTTGATGTGTGTGTGTGTGTGTGTGTGTGTGTGTGTGTGTGTGTGTGTGTGAAAAATTACTTCAGCTAAGTCTGGTCCACATTCCTTCATGGCAGTGGTCACATAAAACTAAGCAGAAGCCAGCAGTGCAGATGGAGTTGGCTCCCCGGGCCTGGAGCTTGTCCCCAGTCCTGTCAAATCCACATCCATCTGATGTCCTGAGTTCTCACCTCATACAATTTCCCTTATTCTTAGCTATATGCATTATGCAGAATCCTAAAGAGTGCCCCAAAAAATATGACTAGCTATAATCAGAAAGCTACTACTAGGGACTGGAGAGATGGGTCAGTGGTTAGGAGGACCCAGGTTCTATTACCAGCACATGGTGGCTCACAGCTGCTGTAACTCCAGTTCCAGAGGATCTGACACTCTCTTCTAGCCTCCTTGTTCATACGACACACACCTAGCACACAGATATGCATGCAGGCAAAACACCCATACACCTCAAAACAAAAATTTTAAAAAGAGAAAGACAGCTAATGTAGAGGCAGAATCAATCTTTGTTGGAAGAAAGGGAGAGGACAGAGAAAGGGGAGCAGAGGGCTTAAGGCTGAGGTTGAGCAGGCAGCTCAGAGGGTATGGCAGTCTTATCTAGAAGCTGTGAAGTTTCAAGCTAGGTGGTAGCTCCAGAAGGCAGAGCCCAGAGAGACAGCAGGATATTGAGTTCAGTTGCTGCCTGACTATAAGGAATAAATGTAGGGAAAGGAGGAACTCAGAGCTCAAAATAAACCCAAGCCAAGGATATGTATCATTGTATATTTTGTATAATATGAAAAAGAAAACAGAACCAACAGTCCTCCAAAGGGAATGGTTTAACTAACATACCGTGGTATACCCACACCTAGCGCAATTTCCTGCTATTACCAGGGATGCCAGGCCTAGACTGTGCTGGAGAGATTTCCTGAGAGAGTAAAGGAAATGTATAAAGGAACAAATATAAGATCATCATACAGCAATAAAAAAATGTCACATGGTCAACAAGATGGCTCAGTTGGTAAAAGGCGATTGCTGCCAAGATCAACCTGAGTTTGATCCCTGGTACCTATATGGTAGAGGAAGAGACCTGTCTCCCACATACTTACCATGATACACGCATGTGTGCACACATACACACACACGTAATAATAAAACACTATAAAATTTACATACACACAAAGATATACATATATACACACACATACACTTATTTTACTACTGAGTAAAGAGAAATATGAGAAAATGTGGACATTAATAGAAGAAGGAAAGAAAGGGAAGCAAAAAACATCTGTACTGTATTTTAGAAAGACTGGATTTTTAAAGAACTCCTTAGACTGTATTTGTTAAATCACCCACGTGTGTATAACCATGAAAAGATGCAGGAGATTGTCACGTAGTGTTTTCAGGATTCCAGTCATTTTAATTGTCACGCATTGCAGATTTCTTTAAATGACATTAGTGTAAAACTCCTACAAGATGTGAAATAGAGGTACATGAAAACAAAGTGCATTGAATGAGGGATGAAGCTGGGTGGCATCAAAACGCAAACAACTCCCCAACAGTGTGGAGCCAGAGAGGAGGGCTGGGAGAACTGGGGAGGAGTGGGGGGGGACTGGAGAAGGGCTGAGTGAGGCCAGCATTCCTCTCGTATTAGGTCCTGTCCTGTTCTAGTTATTTATCAGATGCTGGATTTAGCTATTCATTTCTTGGTTTGACTTTCCTTACTTAAAAAACGGAATAAAGCCAGGCATGGTGGTGCATGCCTTTGATCCCAGCACTCAGAAGGCTGAGGTGGGTGGATTTCTGTTGTGTTTGAGGCCAGCCTAGTCTATGTGGTCGGACCGTGTCTCAAAAAAAGGGGGAGGAGGAATGTGGGGATGATCATTTCAGGCCTCGAGGGCTGGTATTAGGTTCAAATAAAAGAATTTTCTCATGATACCAGCTCCGCCACGGGCTCCTCACAAATGGCAGGTGTATTTAATGCCCCCTGAGTCCCTGCCCTGCTCATAATGGTGATCTGGGACAACTTTTAACTTTTGTTTTTTTCTGCTTCTTGTTTTTTGTTTTGTTTTGGTTGGTTGGTTTTTTTTTTTTGTTGTTTTTTTTTTTTTTTTTGAGACAGCATTTCTCTGTGTAACCCTGGCTTTCATGGAACTCGCTCTGTAGACCAGGCTAGCCTTGAATTCAGAAAGTCACCCGCCTCTGGCTTCCAAGTGCAGGGATTAAAGGTGTGCAGCACCACCGCCCAGCCCTTCTACCTAACTTTTCTTTCCTTCCAAGGTCCATGGTGCTTCTGCTCCTTCGATGCTGATCACCTGCTTGAAGCCAGGAAAGAGACTCTGATGTCCAGTCCACTGAGGTAATTCCAGGTCCACCCCTCCCTCTTCTTCTTTGCGCACCTCTTCCTTTCAAACCTGCCTTCCAAATTAGTGTCTTCAGATGCCTTGGTCACATTTAGTTTGATCCTTAGAAGCCATTCTTACATAAGGCTTTGTAAATTTCCTTCTCAGAATTTGCCCATATATGAAGAAATGGGTCAAACAACTGTGGGGCCCAGGTGTGATAAGCCTGCCAAGTGCCACATTAGGTCATGTATCCATGGAGCCACATTCCCTCCAAGTCCCACCAAATTCAACAGAAATGATTTATACTTCTGGCACAAATATGGCCCAATCTCTTTGAAGGACCTAAATATCCTTAATGTGTGTTGCATCCATTAGCATCTGTGCCGCTGGAGCAAGGAGAGACACTAACTCACCTCAGAGAAGTCTGGCCTGCGGGCACCCAAGCTGATTGTGGTGTCTTTGTTTTATTTTTAAACAAGAAATCCCACCTAAGACTAAATAAAACTCAACCACTCAGTTGGCTTACTCTTCTAGTTCTAAAATGTGTCAGGGAAATACAGAAAAACAACTATCAATATAAATATTGAAGTTCTCCCTCCAAAGCTGGGTTGTAGAGTATGGTACATTAGGACTAAATTCTGCCAGGCGTGGTGATGCACGTCTTTGATCCCAGCACTCAGGAGGCAGAGGCAGGTGGATCTCTGTGGATCTGAGACAAATTTGGTCTACACGGTAAGTTCTAACTCAGTCAGACCAACAAGGTGAGACCCTGTCTCAAACAACAAACCTCGATTTTGTCCACCTCCAAGCTTTGCTGAGTAGTAAGCAGGCCAACTTTAGTTATTATTTTTTATTTATTCGTGTTTAGGCTTTGTAAGAACTTCTAAATAGAGATTCTTCCCCTTTTCATCTCCCGATTACACTTTAGTCTTTGTCAAACAGTAAAGCGTTTTATAGATTTCACAGCACAAAGCCTTCAGATGTTGAGACTTAAAAGAAAAATTCCGTTCCGTCTGCTTCTCCTGATTAACATACAGACAGAAGTAACTTTTACTGTGAGCTTAAGTGCCTCAGGCGCTGGCAGGGTGAGCTAGTTCTTCCAGGGGAGTTGACTGTGCACTGTAGGGGGCACTTTAGTTCTCTATCTATGGATGTGACAACCAAATTAACACTCTTAACACCACCAAGTGTCCCACCCCAGGCGGAGGAGTCCGCCTCTAGCCCCAGACACTTTCTTCCATATGGTTTTATTTCTTCTTCATCAGGGAGGAGGCTATGGAAGCTTGAGTGCATTCCCTGAGGGCCCCGCAGTTGGTCAATGAGCTGCTTAGTGGGACTCAGATTCCAGCTAGTATAATTCCATGGCTTTTTAGAGATCAGGGTGTGAGTGGCGGCGGGGTGGGGGTGGAGGTTGGTGCTGGAGAACTGACTGAGAGATCAAGGTGTGGATGGGGGTGCAAGAGAATTGACTGAGAAATCAAAGTGTGTGGTGGGGGTGCTGGGGTCTGACTTGGGCTCAATATTTCTCTTCTTTTTTCCACCCTGTGCCAGTTAGTTTTTGTTAACTTGACACAAAGCAGCATCACTGGGAAGAGGGAACCACCACTTAGGAACTCCCTTCATCGGATTAACCTCGCGGGCATGTCTGGGGGCATGCCTTCTTGATTAACGATTGACGTAGAGGGTCCAGTTCACTTAGGTCGGACCACCCCTGGAAAAGTGGTCCTGT